>JALMQS010000447.1:0-111753 GCA_024734495.1 Forficula auricularia | reverse complement strand
TTTATTTTAGTACTGATTGATTGATAAAATTGATTTAATGGTGCAGCCTCCTAAAGAGAAATTTAGTAAATCTCTAGCTCAAGTACTCTCGAACCTTCCTCAAGAACATACTTGACAAAGTTGGGCAAAGAATTTTTCCCTTCGACGTGAATTTTTTTTTATTCTTTTGGTGTAAAAATAAATTTTATTTTATTTTTATATTTATTATTATTTTTATTATTATTTCTCACTTTCTCTCTGTTGTATCTCACTTCTTCAGTACTTTTTCTTTTATTTTTTTTCTTTAACAAAAGTTTGACACGTTAAGCGAAGTTGTTGTTGTTGTTGAGTGCGGGTTGTAGAGTCGCAGGGGCACAAATTGAACACCAATTGACTCTAAGGGCAGGCGGGCCAGGGGTGAGCTTGGCCCTCGGGCTGGTCCTGCACCTTTATATAATCGTCTATCCGCCCCCCGGCTCCCTTTCTATTCCCACAAACTGACCCTTCGCATTTAATTAAGTTAATTCATTTGGGCGGTAAAAATATATCCCTTTGGGAAGAACAATTTCTCTTTTATCATTTCACCCTCTGTCATTTTTATTTTTTTATTTATTTCTTTGAACAAATAAATTTAAGGAGCACTTGTGGACACTCTGTACCCTTCTTATAAATATAACAAGCCAAAAAAAATAGGTAAAAAATATTATAAAAACAACAAGAATCATTATTTTTAACAAAATGAGCGTAGAATAGTCTAATTAGGGTAATAAATGTGGTGTAGGATACCCTCTCAAAACAACAACTTTTAATTGAAGTCTTTTTTATCCGGAATCAAAATAGAGAAAAAAATAATTATCCGGTTGCATAAGCTCCAGGGGCCCCAATCATCTGTTGAAAGTTAATTTGTCTATATACTATATGCAATGTATATGTACCCCTTTTTCAAAATAGAGAATGTTAATTAAAATTTCATGAAATTTATCAACGTTCTTTTCAAAATTTAATGCCCTTTTTATCTAGCATAAAAATACATAGAATGAATAATAATTATTCTTTTGAATAAGCTCTAGGATCCCCAAAACCTGTTAAAGTTGTCTATTTGTAGATATATGTAAACCTTTTTCAAAATAGTGAATTTTAATTAAAATTTTATGAAATTTATCAACGTTCTTCATTTTCATTTGTTTATAACAGGTGATTGAATAAAATAAAAACGTGATTGATGGACTTCAGGGAAATTTTTGTTTCCCAATGAGATGAGTGTAGTGTAGTCTAGAAGCGAGATTAGAGCCAGTCCAGCTATTGCGTTGGACTGGGCTTTAACCCTGGCTTGTTGATTCTTAGTCAACGACCCCAAACACTCGACTAACCTGAAACCAGAGCATTAAATTGAAAATTTGAAATTTTGACAAACTATTCTCTTTATTACTCCGAAACGCCCTTGGAATGTATTGCTTCGACTTTGACCCCTAAGGGAGTGGAAATGGCCAAAATTCAATTCCTGATGCTAATAAAAACACAAAACAATTTATTATATTTGGCTCTAATTGGTGAAAATCACAATAGGGGTGACATCTCTTCGGGTTATATAGAACTACTAGTTACATGTAATGGAAATGGAAATCACCACTCCTCACATCTTTTGGGGGAAAGTTATCGAGGAAACAACGTCTATTCTCCCGAAAGACTCCGTTAACTAGCGCCTTTGATTTTCGCCAATTAGCTTTTAATTAATCAAGAAAGAAGAATGCAGCGAAATGTATCTAATTAAAATCATATATTAAATTGAATATCTATCCAAAATTAAATTTCACAAACATTATTTTTCTAAATGAAGTATATTTGCAGGTATATCAACAAGAAATTAGAAAAATGAGGAGGAGGAATAAGAGGAGAGAGAGGAGATGGAACCAATCGATTTGATTGGGGAATAATGGAATTAAAATAATTATCGGAAAAGAGGTTTTTTTATCTAATTAGATTTTTCCTCTTATTAAAAACAAGGACTAAAGATAAATAAGGACACTCGATGGTGGAGAAGTTATCTCCGAAATCGAAGCAAAATACAATGTATACATTTATTAATGTAAAATAATTGGTTTAATAAAAAAATTTATTAAAAAAAAAAAAAAAAAAAAAAGAAATTAGAAAATAGATGGAGTAATCCAATCGATTTGATTGAGAGGATCTAAATAGATTTAAATAATTATCGGAAAAGAGTTTTTTTTATCTAATTAGATTTTCCTCTTTATTAAAACAGGTTAAAGATGAATAAGAACACTCGATGGTGGAGAAGTTATCTGCGGAATCGAAGCAAAAAAATACAATGTATACATTAATTAATGTAAAATAATTGGTTTAATAAAATTTAAAAAGAAATTAGAAGGGATTGAAAATTGGAATGAAGGAACCAATCGACTTGATTGGGGAATAATGGAGATTGAAATAATTACCGGAAAAGAGGGTTTTTTTATCTAATTAGATTTTTCCTCTTATTAAAAACAAGGACTAAAGATGAATAATGACACTTGATGGTGGAGAAGTAATCTCCGGAATCGAAGCAAATATACAATGTATACATTAATTGATGTAAAATAATTGGTTTAATAAAATTTATAAAAAAAAAGAAATTAGAAGATTTGATTGGATGAAAGGGAGAGGCAATGATGGAATTGGAATAATTATCGGAAAAGAGGTTTTTTATATCTAATTAGATTTTTCCTCTTATTAAAAACAAGGACTAAAAAGATGATCAAGGAAAGTCGATGGTGGAGAAGGTAATCTCCGGAGTCGAAGCTGAAATACAATGGATACATTAATGTAAAATAATTGGTTTAATAAAAAATAAAAATATAAAAAAAAAAAAAAAAGAAATTAGAAAATCAAAAGAATTCACATTGATTTGGGTAAAGTTTCGTAACTTATAGGTATGTAATCTCTCTAAAACTCTCTTTTTTTCTTTTTTAGACGCATGATGAAGCTAAATAAAATTGGCGAAACGTGCGCAAATCACTGTGAATTCTTTGATTTTCTAGCTTCTAGTTCAAATACTTGCAAATGTACGAGTACTTCATTTATTAAATAATATGGACCCGATTGAATTCAATTATTTTTCTATTTTAGAAAGCTACACATTAGTATTTTTTTTTACTTTTTAAGTTTTCTGAAGGCCAAACTTTTGAGAACAGAAACTCTCTCTGACCGGACAATTCTGTAACCCAGTGGTTCCCAACCTTGGGTACGCGTACCAGTACCGGTACCCGGACAAGCCGCTACCGGTACGGTAATGATTTTACAATTTAAAACAAAAATCAGTATTACGAAAAAAGAAAAGAAATTACTATTGTAACACTATAATAACTAATAATCCATACATTTTAATATTTTAGTTTGGAATTTCTTATCCATTGTTTGTTGTAATACTTTTTGTTGGGATTGTTGAGTTTGCAAAGAGTTGAAAAATCTGTTTTCGACATGTATGACAAAATAAGTGCGTTCAAGAGAAAATTCCAATTCATGCAACAGCAAATTGAAAAACAAAAGTTTAACATGTTCTCTTCCTTCTGTAACTTTATCGAAGAAAATAATTTGTCAATAAAAAACAATGTGAAGAGCGACATTAGAAAACATTTAGAAATTATTTTCGTGAAGATCTCACAGCTCAAAATTGGATTCGAAATCCTTTCCAATTTAGAACGGGGGTTTCAGACGATGTGATTGCAAAAGAGTCTTTTTATAGACCTCAGCAGTAACAGTGGATTGAAATTAAGCTTTCAGAGCTCCAAGCTATTCACTTTCTGGCTATCTATTCCTAAAGAATACCCAGAAGTTTTTGCCAAGCAGTAAAATTTGTAATCCCATTTTAGACCATATACATACTTATGGGAAAAAAGATTTTCTGCAATGACTGCGATGAAAACTAAATATAGAGCATAATTAGTAGAGATTGTGGTGTTGGTGCAAGGTGAAGCATCATTAATAAAGATAAAAGTAAATAAATATTTTATGCAATATTCATTTACTATGAGTTAAGGATTCTCGGTCACTTGTTTCACATTTAAAATTAAAAAAACAAAAGATGTAAATTTTTTCAATACATATATTTCGAGCTGTAAGCTCATCTTCAGAAAAGTACAGAATTATAACTAATACAAAATTCGAATGCAAAGGTATTTATAGGTTTAATGAACAAAAGAGGATTGATTTCTTTGTTTAAATTATTTTAAGGGATAATGACCTAAAATAATTTAAACAAAGAAAACAATCCCTCTCTTGTTCATTAAACCTATAAATACCTTTGCATTCGAATTTTGTATTAGTTATAATTCTGTACTTTCCTGAAGATGAGCTTACAGCTCAAAATATATGTATTGAAAAAATTTACATCTTTTATTTTTTTAATTTTAATGTGAAACAAGTGACCGAGAATCCTTAACTCATAGTAAATGAATATTGCATATACCTAATATTTATTTACTTTTATCTTAATTATAGATCTTTGCTGGACATTGAATTGGATCTTTGCCTTAAACTGACAAACAATGAGCCCGATGTAACTTTTTTAGTTATTAATAAACAGGCCCAACCTTCTCACTAATTATATATTTTTTAAAGTGATTTTTATATTTTATGTATATGTTTAGCAATCAAAATATATACTAAGTTACTTGTCTTTATTAACAAATGTTCTGTATTTCATTTTATTCCCCATTTCAAAATTTTTGGTCTACCGATACGTCATCAAATTGTTTACATCGTAGAGGTACGGTACTATAAAAAGGTTGGAAACCCCTGTGTGTAATTTTGTTTATTGGGCCTCCGAGGAGCGGGCCGCCTCTTACAAGACACAAGACCATTACACAAATTAATTTATAAATCTTTCACACTTTCAGAACAAATTAATTCAGATTCAGAGCGGGTGGCTGAGAGAGCCAGGATTAATCCTGACTCACATTTCACATTTCTTTTTTTTTTTTTGTATTTACAAAAAATAATCATACGCCACCCGCTCTATATGTTCTTCTGCTGAAAGTGTAAAAATTAAGGAGAGATCCCCTCATCGCCCTATATGTCAAATTGTTTGTTGTTTTTTGGGATATACCCAGGGCGATGAGGGACTCCACCGCTTTATGCCACCACACTCCCTTCCACGAGAGTGTGATGGCCTCGACCCTGACCGAGCCCGCCCCGACGCCAAATCGCTCCGCAATATTATCCACCAGACTGGAGTTGCCCCTATATTTTTCTATTTTGTTTCGGTGGGCAACACCCAGTCCAGCAAGCGCGGAGACGATCTGGACGTCCAAAACCAACACCACCCCCGACGCATCCTTTACCACGATGTCTGGCTTTCTATTGCCAGCCGAGCTGGAGTACAAGTACTCCAACTCGACACGCATTCCCCTTTTTGATCAAATCGTCGGCCAGACATCGTATCACAGCATCATGCCATATATAGTAGCTATATATAGTACTATAAAGTAACAAAAATTACTATATGTACGAAGCTCCTAATATCGAATTTTTAAATGAAACTTATCCATATAAGAAGAGAACAAGTGTAATTTCTTCAGGTTGACATTTAAATGAAACAAAACGTCTTTAAATGTAGAAATAAGAGAGAAAGGAATGCTGTTGTCCTGATTTCATTTGGAGTCAGTTATTCTCGAGATTTCTTTAACAAACAAATGTTACTGTCAGTTGTGTTACGGACTAATCAACACAGTGATAGCTAAAACAAACTTTCCTATTGTTCTTGATAATATTTATTTAAGGGGTAGAGAGAGAGAAAGTAAGAGTACATCTAATATCATTATTTCATACATATTTAAAAAAACTTAAGGATTGATTCTTATATAAAAATATGTACTTGAAAATATTTGGATTTCATTTCAGATCGGCAATTCAATTTGACCAAAGATAATAGAATAGAAAATCGATTCCATTTTTTTTAGTTTTATTCTAGGTACCTTTATATCAAGCGTGAGTTATACTCGCATATTGAGCGTTCCGAACCTTAATCTTCCATCATACAGAAACATTATGGGACGTTGGGCATTTTTCAAAAATCTTAAACTCAGTAATTATCTACCAATTTTAAATGTTTTTTTTTTCAATTATTCAGTATATACTTAATGCAGTTATAAAAAAATTATACCACCCATATCAGGGGTCTTCCAAACTATGAACCACGGTGCACAGTGTGCAGCGCCGAGAACTTTCAGGTGCACCGCGACGATGTGGTCACTTTACTAAAATAAGCTGACGTGTTCTGATGTGGCCATCCACTTGACTTTACCATACAACCTCATTTTTTGACCTTAAACCCCCCCCCCATTGTGGGCAGTTAGTTTTTGCATTTTTAGACTTCTGGGTGGTCCACTGATTATGTTTAATAAAATTTGGTTGAGTTTGCTCAAATAAGCTAGATTTTTTATTTTTACCCCCCCATACACACTTAATTTTTGGTCAATATGCACCAAGATCTAATCATCTCTTTACTTACATGGCCAACTTGTGCTAGCTGTCCAATAACTATGTCCAGATGAAAATTTGTTGACTTCTCAAATAGCTAGATTTTTATTTTTACCCCCCCCCCTCTACTTAGATAATTTAATTTTTGGCCAATATGCATCGTCACACAACGTAAGCTACTCGTCCACTAAAACTTGGTAACGCACAGACTAACTAACAGAACTAACAGACAGAATAACAGAATAACAACCAGACTAACTAACAGACATTTTGACAAAACAATTATTATCTCGACAAATATAATTTTTTCGATGTTCTCTATTAGAGTTTTTGTAGACAAAATACCATGGTTTTGCTCAATTTTTAATCAAAATAGTTTCCGCCGTTTTTAAGATATTTCGAAAAAAAGAAGGAAAGAAAACCACTTTTTCATGCACGATTACAATACTTGACCATACCATGTATGGTAAATAAAAACTGAGTCAATTTTTGGAGTTTTTGGGACAAAAAGCGTTTTTTCAATTTTTTTCTTTAGAACAGGAGATGTCATTAGCTTGATTTTGACCAAGTGAAGATAAGGGCCCCTTTCCCATCACATATATGATTTAATGGAACCACTTTTTAATAAATTGAAAATAACATTCACTTGAATTCGAACGCAATAAGACAACCTATATTGAGATGTATGAATGTTCAAATTCGAATACTTGTGAAGTTTTAAGATACAGAACCCCTCGGTATGTGAATCCGACTTGGCATTTGGTCGGCTTATTATTTTATTATTTCAAATGTGTTTAAATTAATAAAAAAAAAACCTTTTTAAATATATAACCTGCGAAATTCCATGTTTACTTTCTCTTAGTACCTATTTCTATTTTTTTTACTAAATAAATAAATATGTACCTACATTGGAATTATTTTCATTCCATTTGTATTTATTTTTAATAGAAGGAAAAAATACCCCTGCATATTGTATGTGTTTTATATTAGAAAATGTAAGCAAAGGGAGGAAACCATTCTGCTTTTTGCCCCTATTCTTGTTTACATTCCATTTCTCTCTTGTCAATAATTTTTTTGAGGCAATCAATCGAATATCAAACCAAAAGTCTCTTGGGTGTAATTCTCTCCATGCATATATAAATGAAGAATTTCTATTAAGTAAATATAGTAAGGAAAAAATATTTTCAATTTTCACATTACATTTTGATAAATACTCAAAGAAAGTAGAAGATTTTAAAATACCAAAAATGTGGTCCCTAACAAGGGACTAATTTTCAATATAGAATTTATTTTGAACGATTTTATCATCTTATTTAATTTATCTAATAGATTTTCTAAAACAAATAATGTAGAAATATGGTCTGAAATGCATTCTCTAATGTAAATAAATTCGGCATATGTTAAGTAACACAAGGACTAGATTTTCATTTTTTCTCCCGCCCCCCTTCCATTTTGTGCGGTTAGTTTTTGGATTTTTAGTCTTCTGGTAGCCCACTGATTATGTATAGAAAAATTTGCTTGAGTTTTGTCCAAGGGCCTAGATTTTCATTTTTTGACCACCCCATTTTGGTCGGTTTGTTTTTGCATTTTTAGTATTTTTTTAACCGACTTCAAAAAAGGAGGATGTTCTCAATTCGTCTGAATTTTTTTGTGTCTATGTTACTTGATTTCTTCGCCAATTTTGAACCTATTTTTATGATTTTTTTGCATTGCGTTCAGTATAGTTTCCGATTGGTAAAAAACTAAATTTCATTGGTATTGGACCTTTTTTGTTATGTATGTTCACCCATAACTTTTTGTTTATGAACCTGTTTATTTATTTCTCTATGTTTATTTGTTTTGTTTAATATAATTTTGAAGTCGGTTTTATTTTTTTCTCATAAAAATTATGAATTAAATTCAATTCTGACTGCAAATAAAATTCGACCTTTTTGCCTGAATTCAAAGTCTAAAATAATATTAATATATTGCTTTAAACTAAAGCCAGGTACTACGTAAAAAATAGCCTACGAAAGCTGTCCGCCTGTATCAATGCAACAGAAAGACGCCCCTGGATCGTACCAGCCTACTCTACAGGCGTCCATGTTAAATGAATTTTTTTCATAATGTTTATATGTATACAAAATTTGGTAACGCACAGACTAGCAGACTAACAAACATTTTGATAAAACAATTATTATCTAGAAAAATATAATTTTTTCGATGTTCACTTATCAGAGCTTTTTTGTAGACCGAAATGCCATGGATTTGCCCAATTTCTTTAATCAAAATAGTTTCAGCCATTTTTGAGATATTTCGAAAAAAAGAAGCAAAAAAACGACTTTTTTCATGGACGATTACAATACTTGACCATACCTTGTATGGTAAAGTAAAACACCTTTTGCTAAGGGTGAATCGCAAAGATTTGGAAAATAAACATAACTACTTACGAATTATTATGAAGTAGCTCTTGAATTAACATCTGTATATTTTATTTTTTGTTTATATATACCCGGTAAGTGGTTGGAATGGAAAGTTTATTCCATGCATGTTAATCCTAATTTGTCAAATTATTTTCTATTTTTGGGAATAGTAAACAATTTATCGAATTTACGAATTAAGCAAATCGCTTGCTAATTCCGTAATTAAGAAATGGACAATTTCAATCTATAGTCCAAGAGCCATGACCCATTTTTAATGAAGTGTTTGATTCAAGTAGTATTTCACCTAGAAGTATTAATAGCATAGATCAGTAGGGAATCGGCTGTTTGCCTGATCTACCTGGATACTGCTGCTACTGCGCATAGGGGAAAGTTGTAAAAAATTGTACGCCAAAAATAGTGTTTGATTCAAAATCCAACAAATACTATTCGACAGTTGAGATGATTTTAAATTAAAAATTAACTAAGCCAGACACTTTTAGGGGGGGGGCAACACTGAGTCAGACAACCCTAAAGCTGCTTTTTTTTATTTGAAAAAAAGCAACTTTAGGGTTGTCTGTCTCAGTATTATCCCCCTAAAAGTGTCTGGCTTAGGTCATTTTTAATTTAAAATCATCTCAACTGTCGAATAGTATTTGTTGGATTTTGAATCAAACACTTTTTTTTGCGAACATTTTTTTACAACTTTCTCATATGCGCAGTAGCAGCAGTATCCAGGTAGATCAGGAAAATAGCCGATTCCCTACTCATCTATGCTATTAATACTTCTAGGTGAAATATCTACTTGAATCAAACACTTCATTAAAAATGGGTCATGGGCTCTCCGACTACTAGTGATAGTTTAATGTAAACAAATAAAATTATTATAGTAAATTTATTTACTATAGGTAAGTAATAGGTATATTTAATAATTTATTTATTTGATTAAACAAAAGTGCATATCTAAATTCTATGTGCTTTTTATTAATAAAATAAAACTTTTGTTTAAATATTATCTAGAGTATAATATATTAGACTAAAATATATATTTACTAAAAATTACATTTTTATTTTTTTGGCATTAATGACTGTTTTAATTAAAGTTGACACATGCGTTTAAAATAATAAATAAATGTTGCTTAATTCATGAATTCGGCAAAATGTTGCCTATTTTCAGAGATAGGCAATTTCACAAATTAGACGTAACATATATATGTATTTATATAAATGAGAGCGGAGGTGATTTAAAGAGAAAAAAAAGTTTTTTTTAAATTGCAGGTGGATTGGATTAAAGCCGAGAGAGAGAGAGAGTAGGGTAGGTGATGATAAAGGGCTCATCAGATGTAAAGAAATTTGGTACACGACGTCCATTTGTCGGTTGTCCACTGGGTAAAAGTTCATTTCTCTTTTGCACAAGTGCCAGTAGACAGTAGACAGTCATTTATTTGATTCAGGCCAAATTAAATGAATGGAGAATGGGAAGGCAACGCGTCCGGGATGAAATAGAGAAAAAAATACTCCTATATATATATATATATATTTAAGAGACAAGAGCTATTTTTAATTAGATATAGATAATATACATATATCAAAGTCAGCCTGACAATCGTATTAAACCTGGGAGGTATTTAATTCTTAAAACATAGAGTGGGCCAAACAAAACCGAATATTTTTTATTTTTGAACTCGCATGAAAATATATTAATTTAACATGTTTTTAAAATGCTCACCAAAAATCAGCTCGATTAAAAAATTTTAAGAGGTCACTAAAGATTTTTAAAAATTTCCAAAATGGTAGAGAATTGAATTTTTTGGAATGAAGTTCCTTTGACGGAGCGTTAGCTAACTTGCAGAAATCGTCACGTAACGAAAATGACTCAATGAAGAAGAGAATGTAAGAGAGATTTTAGGAAAATATAGGACAAGTTTTTATGTGTGACGCGCATTTATCAGCCAACGTTTCGCCGACTTTCCCGACTTCTTCAGGCCTTCAAATAGTCATTCCACACATTCGTCTAAATTTTCTTGTTATCTTCGTTACCATTGAAGACCATCAGAACGCAAATTTCAAGAAATATTTGGCACATTCATTCTTTTCTTTTTATATTAACAATTTCATTACATATAAAACAGAAATAACATATATAGAATGAGGCAACCACTGTTTTTAAAACCAGAATAGACTATTTTTACTTTACCATACAGGGTATGGTCAAGTATTGTAATCGTGCATGAAAAAAGTGGGGTTTTTCCTTCTTTTTTTAGAAATATCTCAAAAACGGCTGAAACTATTTTGATTAAAAAAATTGAGCGAAACCATGGTATTTCGCTCTACAAAAAAAGCTCTAATAAGTAAAACATCAGAAAAAAATTATATTTTTCGAGATAGTATTGTTGTGACAAAATGTCTGTATCTGGTCTGTTTTCTGTTAGTCTGTGCGTTGCCAAATTGTTGTGGACAGAGATAGCTCAAAAACTACTGTGAATATCAAAACCAAATTTCACACGTAATTTTGGTCCATTGAGATTAAAGAGCTGATTAGATTTTGGTGCATATGGTGGAAGGGGGTTAAAAATTAAAAATCTAGGCCATTTGAGCAAACTCAACCAAATTTTGTATACATAATCAGTGGGACCCCAGAAGTCTAAAAATGCAAAAAACTAACCGCCCAAAATGGGGGGGGGTGTGCTAGGTCAAAAAAATGAAATCTAGGCTCTTAGTACCAAACTCAACCAAATTTTGTATACATAATCAGTGGGACCCCAGAAGTCTAAAAATACAAAAACTAACCGCCTAAAATGGGGGTGGGGGTGCTGGGTCAAAAAATTAATATCTAGGCCATTTGACCAAACTCAACCAAATTTTCTATACATAATCAGTGGGACCCCAGGAGTCTAAAAATGAAAAAACTAACCCCTCCCCTACATGATTATAAATAATTTTATTAAATATTAAATATAAGTGAGGGGCCAGGTTGTATGGTAAAGTCAAGTGGATGGCCACATCAGAACACGTCAGCTTATTTTCTTTACCGCGATCCTTACATAAAGGAATCTCAAATTTAAATCTTTAGCATCGCTCGGTGCTCCAGGTACTTTTTATTTAAATAGTGGAACAAAAAAGAGAAGATTATTTATTAAATCTTGCAATTTCATAAAAATTATAAGTTTTGTAGCTAATAGGGGTTTCGTTTTTTTATTCTTAAAAACTAGGATGAAATTGAATTGAATTTTCCGCAATGCTACATTCTGAATAGGATGTAGGAATTGTTGAAGTAAGGGTTAAGGAAGGTGACCATAAAAAGACGGGCAGTCATTTAGAAAAAGGAAACGTCAGAACCGTTTCAGAATCGAATTCATTCTTTTATTTTATGATTATCGTTTTGTTGCTTTCGATTAGTCCCCGACACTTTTATAGATTTGGCTTGCTCACCCGCATACCGGTATACGGTGGGTTTTTATAGCCAACCCTTCGTACTTGGGAGGCAGCCAAAGCTGAACATTTCCCAGGTGGCCGAACGTAATCAGCCGTATTAGCTGGATTGTCCCGTCAAAATAGCCGATTGGTTCTCAAGGGCCTCCTCGTGCAGAACTCTGCGATTGATGGCAAGGGTGCAAATGACAGCAGCAGGGCATTTGTCACGGGACTTGCTTGCCACACGCTTCTTAACCGATAAACAAATCCAAACAGAACAACAGCCAAAGGGATGGATTACTGAACAGTGATCCCTCATCTATCTAGATTCTAGAGGAAAAGAACTAACAAACCAAAAGATAAGCGATATATAGAAATTAAATTGAAGCTACAACATTGGATAAAAAAACTGAAAAAGGGGTACCCGATTTAGTCATTTTTAAAGTTCGAGCACAAAAATGTGGAAATTCACTGCATATCGTAAATATTATATATTAATTAATAAATTGCACGTAGAAGTAGCTTTTAAGGGCATGCAAGAGGTAACTAGGTTTCCGGGTTAGACTGGGGCAGGATCAAAAGAGGGAGATTGTGAGTTACAAATATATGAGAGATTATTTTACTAAGCGTTTAAAAATAAGAGACATTTTCAGGTTATTATCTGATAAAATATTTTGTAAATTGAAAATATTTTTTCTACCGCATAAGATATCAATGGATAAAATTTTAGATATCATTTTCTGAAAATATAAAATATTTTATCTTATTAATTATTTTTTGAACCTCATAGCCTCGTTCAACTCGACCATCTATGAGCGTCTGCCTCGTCACTTTTTCTTCTTTCAGGGGGATTCTGCATTTCTAGAGCCTTTTTGGGATTCGTCCATCCTTTTTAACCGACTTCAAAAAAGGAGGATGTTCTCTATTCGACTGATTTTTTTTTGCCTATGTTACCTCATATCTACCCAATTGTGAACCGATTTTGAAGAAATTGCATTGGGTCCAGTCTTCTTTCATTCGTTATTAGACCTTTTAAGTTAGGTTTGTTCAGGACTAACTTCTTTGTTTATGAACCGATTTCGATGATTCTTTTTTATTGGAAAGGGGTATCTTAAGGATGATACAATATTAATTTGGTCAAGTTCTGATGATATGATGCTGGCAGAAATAGTAAAAGCCAATTCTTATGAGCAAATAATCGAAATTATGATAAATAAAATCTTTTTATAAAAAAATCGCCCATTCATTTAAAACACGCAAGCGTTTGCGAAATTTCTATATTTTATTAATTGAATTTATTATTTCTATGATTCGTCGCCTGATGCTTTCTCTTACGAGATGCATGCAAGATATTATATTGAATCTAATTAATAACAATGCTATAAAGAAAGAAATAAAAATAATTCTTCTTCTTTAAATGTAACAAATAAAATAATAACTCAAAATCAAATAAAATGGACTAAAAGGTATAAAATATTCTCATTATTAACTAAACAGCAAAATATAACACTAATTACTAAATCGTTACCAAACCTATACTTTATGAATCACCTTGTAGGCACCGCCATTGTTGCCATGTACACTCAAATTTTAGTACTCAGTTGTTTGTACCATTTCACATCATTCTCTTATCTTCGTCGTTTCTCTTCTTTCAATGAATAATTATTTTATACTTTTTAGTAGTTTTTATTTTAGATTAATGTTATTATTACATTTGTTACACGAAATCAGTTATTTTTCTAAAATTCTTTACGTGTCCAAACCAACTATTGTTTTTTTGATTTATCAATAAATTACCGTCCATATTCTTACTTCTTATCTATTAATTTAAACTCTATCAATTCTATCAACCCACAAGTCCTTCTTAGAAATCCATTTCATGGCTAAAGTTATGATCTCGTTTCATCCGTCCTCTACTTCTGCCTATAATTGTATCTCTTTTCGGAAGACTAAGTTAGTATAGATTTTCATTTTTGTCGTATTACCTAGTCGTTTTGACCCATGAAACTGAGTGCAAAGCTCCTGTTATCTTTCTACCCCTTTATAATTCTTTCGTTTACTTCCATGCGGCTATCTCCATCTTTTATTAAATATTACTCCCAAACATTTATATTTTTCCACCCTCTCGATATCATCTTCCCGCTTCCTCCAATATTAGGTTCGATATCATATTGTTTCCAACAGTTATAAGATACAAAAAGTAATGGACTCAAGTAATTGGAGTACCTGTAACTATAGTTACTGCCCAGCGCTGAGTTCCACAAAATTTTACTCCGCCCTCTAGTTGAACTTACCTGGGACATTGCCCCCCGTGCCCCTAAAATTATTGTTTCTCTCTTAAGAGAAAGAATTGATGATGTTGACATTGAAATCAACGATTCATCTCAGACAATATTTTAGCTTAATGGGCAAATAAACAAATAAATAAGAACTGTTTGAGAATAGAAAACAATATTTTTAGGGAAATAATAATAAAAATGAAATATTTTATCTCAGGTAAATCTTAATAATAACCATAAAAAATACTAAGTTTGTGGAAAAATTTATTACATTTTTTTAAGAGATCAATAAAAAAATATATGATAATCTACAAAATTGTAATAATAATAATAATCATAGTAATAAGCATGGGAGAATGAGTAGGAAATGGTTCTACTTTTATTCATTTATTGGATGATATTTATCTAAAAGTATCCAAACTAGCTGTGAGGCCCGCCTTCGGCGGGTTCCTAGCCAGGGGGCTTTGCCCCCTGGACCCCACGCAACTTGTTTATTGAAGTTTTATTAGTACTGTTATTCTATAATAAAGTCTTGAATAGATATAATTGAAGATTATATTTTACTGGCCCGTGGGGGGGGGGGGGCGCAAAACACAAAGAAGTTAGTCCTGAACAAACCTAACAAAAAAGGTCTAATACTTATAAAAAAAAATGGCACCTTTCATCTCAATCGGATAAACGGTGTCGAAGTCCATTGAACTAAATTTGCTGGGTGGGGGGGGGGCGCAAAAATATTTCATGCTTGTAGTAAAATTTTCTCTTTGTCCGGCCCTGTTTATACCTTTAACTTATATGTATACTATATACCTATACATGCATATTGTTCTATTATGATTGCTGCTAAATTTGCTGGGTGGGGGGGGGGGGCGCAAAAATATTTCATGCTTGTAGTAAAATTTTCTCTTTGTCCGGCCCTGTTTATACCTTTAACTTATATGTATACTATATACCTATACATGTATATTGTTCTATTATGATTGTTGCCAAATTTGCTGGGTGGGGGGGGGGGCGCAAAAATATTTCATGCTTGTAGTAAAATTTTCTCTTAGTCCGTCCCTGTTTATACCTTTAACTTGAATGTATACAATCTTTAAAGAATTTGGTGTCGGTTCTAGGGGAAACATTTTTCATTTCTTCGATAAAAATTCTTGGTAGGTTTCACATTAAGATATAAAAAATAAAACGAATTTATTTTTGGAGAATCTTTAATCTCGATATATATATTTCGGGTGACTAACCTAATGTGAAATCTACTAAGAATTTTTATCCAATAATTTTAAAAAATGTTTCACCAAGTACTTACACCAATTTCCTTAAAAACTATTTTTCATTTCATAAAAGGTATATGTTTGGCACCGACTTAAAAAAGTAATTTCATGTTAATATTTCGACGTTTAGTTGTAACTAAATAAGATAATAATTATTTTATACCTTTTAGTGTATTTTATTTGTTGCGTTTAATTTTTTGAAGTCGGTTTTATTTTTTTCTTAAAATTTTTTATTTTTCTCTTTTTAGTGATGTTATTAATAGTGATCATATCATCAGAACTTGACCAAATTAATATTGAACAATCCCTAAGATACCCCCTTTCCAATAAAAAAAGAATCATCGAAATCGGTTCATAAACAAAGAAGTTAGTCCTGAACAAACCTAACAAAAAAGGTCTAATACCTATAAAAAAAATGGCACCAATCGGAAGGTAGACTGGACCCAATGCAAAAAAAATTTCAAAATCGGTCCACAATTGGCGGAGATATGAGGTAACATAGGCACAAAAAAAAATCAGTCGAATAGAGATGAACCTCCTCCTTTTTTGAAGTCGGTTAAAAAGAAAACTAAATATAAAATTGGAAACAAATGTATAAGTGAAGTTCATTTGGGAAGAACGTACATGGTAGGGGGAAAGAATGCAGTATTGGTTATTGTATTAATAGACAAATGCACAAAGGGGCTTAACTAAAGGCTTAGAATTATACCTGGACTTTGATGAAAAAAAGGCTAACTTCCTTTGTGAAGAGGGGTTTTTTATTGTTTGCCGGCGTGACCATTTTTAACCTTTTTTGACCCCTTTAGACCTTTGAATAAAATTTATGGCCTTTGAATAAAATTGAAAAATGAAATTAATTTTAAATTGATGAAACTATATCAGGTAGATCCGCGGTAGTGTGATAATATGTGTTCAAAATTTCATCTCAATCGGATAAACGGTGTCGAAGTTCATTGGAGCCAACCAACCAACGAACACAGATTGATTTTTATATACACAGATTTGAAATCTTTTTATGAAGAATAAACTTTTTATTTGTTCTCGTTTATTTTAAAGTCTAGTAAACCTCTCAACATTTCGTGTACTAAAAAATACAGTCTTAAAAATTCTCCGTCATTATTTTTGCTTATTCTTAGTAGGTACAATATACCTACCTAAGGGTGTCAAGAAAAATATAAACTTATATCTCTGAAACGAATAGTTTTAACTATGAACATTTTTTATTTTTTTATTTTTAATTTGTTCGACTTGTTTACGAAGAAATAAAATGGAATTTAATATTTTTAGAAAAATAATTTTATAGATAGAAGTATTTTCTCTTTGGAGAACGGACTGGTAGAACTACACTCAAGAGCAAAGAAATGGAATCAGCTTGCGAGTATTAAACGCAATTTTCATTCTCAAATATAATAATAATATAATATATGTATTTCCGACAAGGTTATCATTTCTAAATTTATTTTATGCTTCCTCTACCCTATGAGTCAACTTGAGCCAATTCAAGCCAACGCCAATGTGTAGAGGGGGTTGGCTTGTATTGGTCATTGGTTGACGCTGGCGATGAGATTGGCGATGGTTGGCCTTCGGAGCTGTTTTTTATTTATCAAGAGGGCCAATTTTACGCAACGAGAAGTGCACAGTGGCTAGGTGTCGTTTCCACAAGGCCATAGGCATTGGCCCAACTCTTGGACCACTGTGTGGAGTCACCGTCAAATTAATTCGTTTTACTGGTGGCCAACATGGTCAACATGTTTGGCTCACATTGGGCCATAGTGTAGAGGGCCCATTAAATCTTAAAATGAAACATAGAAAAAATATTTAAATTTCTAATAAATTATAAAGTATCATTGAATTAATGAAAAGAGAGTGATTCCATTTCTTTGCTCGTGAGTGTATATTTTATGTTTTACTAGCTTCAAGGCACACCTTCGGCGAGCCTTTTGCTAGCCAAGGGGCGAAGCCCCCTGGACCCCCACGTGGCCGCTTTATTGATGTTTTATACACGTGTAAAGAACACTTTCATATATCAACTCTTGTGAATTAATTGTAATAGATTGATGAAGAGGACAAAGTATATCTCTTTATGAATGAATTTAAAAAATTTATTTTTCCAGCAGAAGACAATATTTTATTGTCCCCTTCTGCTACTCAATTATTCGGCAAAAGAACCTTTCAACTTAAATTAAAATAAAGTTTTTGTCTTGTAAAAATTCAATAAATAAGGTAAAAATCGTCATTTGGGGAGAATTATCCAATTAAAAAATTAAAAATAATAAACTTTTAAAGTTTATTATTAGATTATAGAAAATTTAGGTTTAATTAGGCTCAAAATAGGTTTTTAATAATTTCAATAGGCTGAAATTTCCTAGATTTCAAAACAATATAACAATGGGTTTTCAAATGATTTTGTTTTCTTTAAAGAATTCTACGGGCTAATTGAATTTTGGTTTTAATCTTTAAAATATATTTTTAAAGAAATTCCAAAAGCTAATTAATTCCTTTCAGTTAGTTTAGTTAGTATAGTTTCAATAATCCTTTATAATTAACTTTGAAATAAATAAATAATATTGAAATGAATGAATGAGCTCGAATACAAAAGCCAAAAGGCTTAGTTCTTTTGAAATGGCTGAGGGTCTTAAATACAATAGAAAAAAGATGAGGTGAGATTCCCAAGGGTATTTTTAAGAAAAATGATTTTAAATAACATATTTTATTTTAAATTAAATATTTTTCATCTATATATATAATCAAAAGCTTGGCTGAAACTTTTATATTTTTCTACCCTATTAAAGACGGTTTTCAGAATTTTTTCAAATTTTTTTGCAGATACAAAGGGTCCCCCCCCCCCCTTACCTCTCAATTTCAAATTTTTTTTAAGAAAATAAAGTTTTATTTTTAAAGAAATTTTAATTTATTCTAATATCACGAGCTTCGAGGGCGTGCCGAAGGCACGCCCTCGAAGCTCAGCCTTCGGGCTGGTGCCCTGGCGGGCGGCGACTCGGTCCAAAAATTTTATTCCTCATAAAACAACGCACTCCAAATGAATACCTGTAAACTCCCGAAAATATATAGTCTCTTAAAAGTTTCACCTCATTTTCGTCCTAAGAATAACAAATTTAGATTTTTAAAAAATTATAAAAGTGGCAAATTATTAAAAAATAAACAAATAATATATAAAATATAAATCAAATAAGATGTGTGGTTAAATATAATTCTAAAATATTAGGTACAGAACATGATTCAAAAAAGAGGAGCGAAAACTCTTGGCACTAGGGATTTTGGGGCTCCAGACAAAAACGAAAAAACCCCAAGTTGCATTTCCTTTATTCCCCTGATCCCGCTCAAAGAACAATTCCTTTCTTTCTTATTTCAATCGTTGTCTTCATAAGCATAGAAGCATTTCGCAAACACATTTTTTCACTAGTTCAACAAAATCTTCGACTATATTTTTCGTTATAGTCATTAAATATTTAGTACTATTGCATTACTAAATAAAAGCAAAAATCTCTATAATTAAAATTATAGAGATAAAGTTGAACTCAGTAGCATATCATTAAAGGTGGCCTTAAGGTTCAATTAAGGTTTTTACATTTATCGAAAGTGTGCACACCCAAGGTGCCTACACTCAAAAGCAATAGGGAAATAGACATATTTAACACCTCTAAAAATAAAATCAAAGATCATTTTTTCAGAAAATTTATGACAGTCTGATGGGAGTGATTTGCATTGCTTTATTTTGGTTTATTATTATTAAATTATTGAATGGCATATCTTTGTTGAATTTTGTCTTTACTTAATTTTTACGAGATTTTGTTTTTGTTTTGAATGAATTTATGTGAACATCCCCACCAGCACCGTAAACATTGTAATACTGAATTATGTACCTATTTATGTATGTTTCTCTTTTATCTTTTGCTTTTCTTTTCATTATTGTTTTCTGTATGATTTTCATGTGATAGTTCTTTTATTGTTAATTATATTTATTGTTCGAGTATAGATTATTGTATTTTTTATTGCATTGTTTATATATGATTTTGATGTTTTATTTTGTAATTCTTTGTAAAAAAAATTTTTATTTTTTTTATTTTTCTTGACATAACACTCATTATACATGTATTTGAAATTTTTGTAAGTGGACTACTAGTCCGTAAAATTATCTAAATAAATAAATAAATAAATAAATAAATAAATAAACACACATTGGTGTTAACTGATATTGAAAATGTTGCTATGTCCCACCAGGGACCGAAGATGGCAGAGAATATCGGCCGAAACCGTCTCCATGTGAAACAACAATAAAAAATTATGAAAAAGAAGATAGTTGTTCAATAATTAACCTTCTCCTGATCATAAGGAAACGATCATCAGTTTCCGAGTGTTTTTAATAAAGCCTCATTTAACATAATTAATTTGAAATTACCTATATATATATATAAAATTAAGGATTTTCTCTACATTGGGGTGGTGGTTTGGGAAGGGGTGCTGTGTAGGTTTCGGGGGGGGGGGGTTCGTGGGGTGGAGGTCCAGGGCTCGACATGGTTACTAATTTAAATGAAATCTTTATATATCAAATTAAGGTTTTGTCTGTACATTGGGGTGGGTGGGGATCCAGGCGGTGAGCCCCCTGGCTAGCAAGAGGGTCGTCGAAGGGGGGCCTTGCAACTAGTATTCAATAAAATAATCTTATTATGTTAAACGAGCAATTCTTGTATATATATAGAATCGGTTTCTCGAAAACGGCTCAAACGATTTGGATGTAATTCACGAGTTAGGGTGTTTTGGGGTTGACAATTCGATCTGCCACGGTCTCATCTTCGGTTAAGTTGTTATTGATGGGTTATTTGTTAATTGAAATAATCATTCACAGGTGGTTGTCTCGATAAAAATTTATAATAATTAATAGAGATTGTGGTGATGATGCAAGGTGAAACATCTTTAATAAAGTTAAAAGTAAATAAATATTATATGAAATATTCATTTACTAAGACTTATATTTGTTTCACATTAAAATTAAAAAAATTTACCTATTTTATTTATTTAATTTTAATCTGAAACAAGTATAAATCTTAACTCATAGTAAACGAATATTTCATATAATATTTATTTGCTTTTATCTTTAGAAATTTATAATTACATTTTTATTAAATTTTCTTTTAATAAAATTAACTAGTTCTTTATTTTAAATTCCACTAATAGCTCATACAAATATTATTATATATTAGAATTTGCCAATTTAATTACCATAATTAGAGGTATTTTTCTATAAAATAATTTATTAGAATATCAATTTCATTCTCTTAAATAAAAAATTCGACAATTCGATGGATCGTACCTCCTTCTTCAGGATTTAAAAGGGTCAACCAAAGAACCTATTAATATTATTTTTAATTGCAATTCCATTCAAAACTTTGTGGCCAGTGATACGTCAAAGCGGGGGTGTAAACGATGGTAATTTTTTTTTTTTTATTATAAATTTTATTAAACCAATTATTTTACATTAATTAATGTATACATTGTATTTTGCTTCGATTCCGGAGATTACTTCTCCACCATCGAGTGTCCTTATTCATCTTTAGTCCTTGTTTTTAATAAGAGGAAAAATCTAATTAGATAAAAAAACCTCTTTTCCGATAATTATTTCAATTCCATTATTCCCCAATCAAGTCGATTGGTAATTCGTAAACGATGGTAAAAATATAAATTAAGTTTTATTTCATTTTGAATGCGATTAAAAATCGATCTTTTTATCTGAATTTAAAATAATATTAATAAATCGATTTTCTTTGAATCAAAAAATTACTAAGCATCGCTTGGTGTTCCAGATACTTTATATTAATACAGTAAATTTCACTCTTGTCCTTTCCAGACTGAGAAATGAGAATTCTTTGGACATATATAATTATTTATTTTTTATATAATTATTTTTGACTGACAACATTTTCACTTCTAAAATACTTCAAATCCAAAAGTGCATCCATTTAAGATGTTATCATCTCAATAGAGAGTAGTCTAGGTCAACACACAGCGTCTAACTTGTTTATAATTTAAAACTTGAATAATAATAATAATCTCTGTTGGTCTCTAATCTGAAGAGAATTTCTTGATCTTTATCACTTAATAATCTTATTAATAAAGAAATTAAAATAAAAGACGATGAATTCCAAATAATCTCCACCCTACTTGTTTTTTTTTTCTCGAAATTACCTCTAATTTTTTCAATCCACAATACCTATTTTGAAATTCAAATGACGGATCCATTGAATAAATGGTTATCTTTAAAAAAAAAAAAAAAAAAAAGAAAGAGTTTAATTTATATAATGGATCTGCCTTAAATACCTTCGGTTCCTTCCACCTTCACCCAAATCTCGTTACTTCAAATTAACTTTGAATAGATGTTTAAATTTACAAAAAAAGAGAACAGATCTGTGTTCTTGGATTTTTTATTTTTTTAAATAAATTTAAATTTTCTCCCTCAAACAATATAAATATTTAATCTTCTCTGATTTATGTTTAGATTGATCAAATAGATAAGAAATTATGAAATTTAAATTTTTAAAAAACATAATTTTTTTGTATTTAAATCAATTCGCCCGTATGGAAATAAATAGATTTTCGAAATATGTTTTTTATATATTTTTTGAAAATATATTAAAAATATAAATTTTATGTGTTCAATTTATATAAAATTTATACTAGAGCGACATAAAAATAATTTTATTTTAAGAATATATAAAAAACATAAACGTTATAAAAATATAACACAAAAATTTTATATTTTTAATATATTTTCAAAAATATATAAAAAACATATTTCGAAAATCTATTTATTTCTATACGGGCGGATTTGTTTTTATTTTACCATATATATATACAGGGTATGGTCAAGTATTGTAATCGTGCATGAAAAAAGTGTTGTTGTTTTTTTTTGCTTTGTTTTTTTCAAATATCTCAAAAACGGCTTAAACTATTTTAATAAAAAATAATTGAGCAAAATCATGGCGTTTTTGTTTACAAAAAAACCTTAATGACTGAACATCGAAAAAATTATATTTTACTAGATATTAAATGTTTTGTCAAAATGTCTGCTAGTACGTTACTAAATTTTGTATACGCTCTATGCTATCTCAAAATTAAGTGTGAATATCAAAACGAAATTTCACATGTAGATTCTTTATATTGAGATTAAGAGCTGATTAGATTTTGGTTGAAAATTTAAAGGGAGGAGGGATCGTAAAATACTAAAATTATAAAAATTTTAAGCTAAAAAAAAACAACAACAAGAAAAATAGAATTTACCATAAATAAAAAAAAGAGAATCGTTATTTTTTCCGGGGGGGGGGGGGGAGAATTATGGAGAGAAAAAATATATCTATCAATATTACATCAAGACCCTTTGATAGATTTGTACGAAATTTCGCACATGCACTTGTGACCTTGCGAAAATGATTTACTTTGTGAAATTGGTAGTGAACAAAAAAAAAAGGGGGGGGGGGGGGTCAAAAATTATTTAAAATAATAAAATTTCCAAATAAAAATCGAAGAAAGTTGATATTTACATTAGAAGATTTTCATTTATAAGGAGAGATCATAAATTGTCAATGAATCCAAAATTCAGAAGGGGGGAGAATTCTCTCTTAAATGATTATAAATTATTTGATGCATCAAGAATGCAATAAAATAGGTGGCAGGTTATATGATAAAGTCATGTGGATGGCCACATCAGTTTATTTTTACTTTCACATTTATATTCTATAGAATATAATGTGGAAGTATTGCGATGGCCAGTCTGGGTCCTGACTCTTTGAGAGCTTGTATCTCAGAGATGAAAATAGTTTATTTCCTTTTATAACTTCTAGGCGGAAGGGATCGATTCCCTTAATAGTTGGGAGCCGGATTTAGGTCATACAACCAGAAATTGTGGTCCCTAGATGCCAAAAAGTGGTCCAAAATCCATTGGTCAGTCCGTATGTACCCCCCCTGCGTTTCACAACCATAAGTCTCAGAGCTACGAAATTCGAAACTTAAGCTCAATATATGCTAGGAGTACAGAAAGCTTTTGGTTAAAATCGGTAAACCAGAAGTGGACATTTTAATGAAAGATCTTTCGTTTTTTTTTTTATTTTTAAAAAAAAAATTAGTGTTCTTATCAAGTGTCATGAGTTATCCCGTATAGAAATAAATAGATTTTCGAAATATGTTTTTTTATATATTTTTGAAAATATATTAAAAATATAAAATTTTTGTGTTAAATTTATATAAAGTTTATGTTTTCTATATATTTTTAAAATATTTTGATGTCGCTCTAGTATAAATTTTATATAAATTTAACACACAAATTTTATATTTTTAATATATTTTCAAAAAATATATAAAAAACATATTTCGAAAATCTATTTATTTCTATACGGGATTAGTCGTGTATAAATTTTAATCCGATTGAAATAAAGGAATGGGCTGTAAATTAGGCGTGTCTATGATTTCAAATAAGTGAAAAGTACCTGGAGCCACCGAGCGATGCACGGTAACCAAACGCCCCCTGGACCCCCCACCACCACCCCAACTCCGCACCTTACCCCGCCCCCCGGATCCCCCACCATTGTACTTCCACATCCATCGAGCGATGCACGGTAACCAAACGCCCCCTGGACCCCCCACCACCACCCCAACTCCGCACCTCACCCCGCCCCCCGGATGCCCCGCCATTGTACTTCCACATTCATCTCCACCACGCACCCAGTTTTTGCTTTTCTAGCTTTCTAGTGGTCCACAGATAATGTGTATATAGGTATATAAATTCCGTATAATTATTTTTTTTTAATTAAATAACAAATTTAGAGTTTTTTAATCAATTAAATAAATAATAAATAATAATTTTATTGAATCAATTTTTTACATGAAATAATGAATACATTGTATTTGAGGGTTCGATTTCGGAAATTACTTCCCCACCATCGACTGTATTTGATCTTCATAGCTTGGGATAATATTTTTAGTAAGTGTTTTTTAATAAGAGGAATTTTAATCAATTAAATTGGCAAATTCTAATATATAACAATATTTGGTATAACCTATTAGTGGGTTTTAAAATTAAAAAACCAATTAAAAAATAAAAGATAATTGAAAAAAATGTAAACAAACTTTTATATTGAGATTTTCATCATTCAATAATTACTTTAATTAAGAAAAGATCAATTAAGATGAAATTTGTCTAGGTCCAGACCTAGCCAGCTCGTTTTCTCATCCTCAAAACTTGTTAATAGACTTGGTTTCATCAAAATCGTATTCAAAATAGAACTAAGATACAAATATATATATAAACAAATATATAAACAATTTTTGCTCGTTTAATAAGAGTAAATATGAATGTCGTATGGTGACCATAGCCATGGAATGTGGGTGTTAAATCAAAAAGTTAATTTGTAAAAAAGACGAGTAGCTACTTAACATATGCCCTGTGCTTAGAAATATCTTTATTTATTAGCCTATTATTCTAAGGTTATTTTAAATCGAATAGTAAAAAATTCAATGTCAACATTTACTCTACATTTAAATAATATTATGAGCTTTACAAACTTTCAAACGATATTTATGGATGATATGCCCATGAAATATCATGAATAACTGATATATTAAAACGAAATATGGCTACTTTAAACAGTATAAAATTGAATAATTTATCATCATGGATGGATGATGGTCAAGAGATGAGGCTTTCTCCTCAAATATTATTGAACCAATCAATTAGTTGATCGTTGATGATGATGTTCAAATTTCTAAGACAAAAAAAAAATTCCATTGATTTATGTCAAATATTTATTAAAGCAATCATTTATTTCTGTTGCAACGTTCCCATTGGTTGTGAGTGTGTCTATTGGTTTAGGACGTTTTTCTTGAGGCGCCATCAGGTCAACTTGTTGTTGTCCTGAGGATGATGTCGACTCTCCCTCCTTTATAGTGTGTTTATTAATTATAAACTGCTTGAGAAAAATCTCTCTCGGTCCCAAAACGCTGATTAACAAATGTCCACTTATTAAGGAGGTAAATATCGAGAGAAAGGAAGAGAAACGGGCCATCTTTTTTTTCTTCTTCTACTCCCCTACAGGATGTTTGATGAGGCTGACAGACTTAACGATGGATAAAAGTTCTTAAAAATCACTAAATATGTGTGGATACAAGCTTTCAAGTGTGTAAAACACTATTAAATTATTTGTTAAATATTTAGAAAACTTATTAAATAAATGCGGTTGATGTTGACGACGATGATGATGATGATGATTATATTTATTTATTTTAATGATACGAGAGTGCTATTAAGTCTAAATTGACATTCGCGTGTGGAAAAGTTAATGAGAGAGCATTGGAAAATTAGAGTATTATATCTATTAAGAAGGATTTAAAAAGAAATACATATACCGGGTGAGTTTTTTATCTTGAGACAGTCTTATAACTCAAAAACACTACATTAAATGGAAAAAAGTTTCAAATAAAAGTTTGTTTATATCGAGGGTAAAACTAAACTACGCTAGTGGTTGTCGACATAGAACAGCCTTTAAAGGGTATTTCAATGTCAAGTTCTGTTTTTTAAATGAAACCCTATATTTTTCTATACGTCTACTTAATCTAGCAAAAAAACTGAACAACTTTCATAAGAACTATTTTTTATACGGCATCAATAAACAAAATTCATGAATCAATTAGATCTCAAAAAAATTCTTAATAATTATTTTTAACAATTATTTAACTTAATTATCAAATAATAATGATTAAATAATTAATTATTAAATTAATATTTATTAAATCGAAAAGTCACAACAATGAAAATAAGTGTTTATAATGATCGTTAACACTTCGTTACACTCAGATTTAAGAGATTGTTTTCTACTTTATAGAACTACTTAAAATTCTTGAGTTTAAAAAAGTTTATTTCTCTTGTCAATCCAGTACATAGTTAAATAGTTATATTGTATTACCATAATAAAAATGGAGCATTTTTGTTGAAGACAGAATTAAAATGGTCTTAATTTATTCGGTGAATGTGGAAGAAGCGTTGTGGGGCTGCCATTGAAATGGATGCCATGCATTTTCCTGACAGGGATACTCCCTCAAGAGCTTCATTTTATTGTATTATAAATATATTTAAAAAAATCAAGCTTGAGTCGTTTACCAAAAAAGAATTTAGTCTTTTTGATTTTAAGTCGATTCTTCCACGTTTTCAGTAGAGGTTTCCATTAATAGTCAAAACATCAAAAATGGAATGCAATAAGGTTATTCCTCTAGTATTAGATAAGAATCGATCGTTATTTTTGATTTTAAGTCGATTCCTCCATGTCTTCAGCAATGGTTACCAATAATAACCGAAATGTCAAAAATCCAATGTAGAATTGTTTTTCCTCGACTGTTAAATGAGAATCGATCATTATTTTTGAATTAAAGTCAACATGAACTGCAAATTGCAAGTGATATCTGATTAATAATAAAGGAATAAACATATTAATATTTCAAATTAATTTTGATAAAGTTTAGCAACGATCCGTTGCAGTTTATTTTCAATTTTCTTTTAATAAAATTAATTGTTTTTTTCATTTTAAATTCCACTAATAGATCATTACAAAATATTATTATATATTAGAATTTGCCAATTTAATGAATTAAAGGTGTTTTTATATAAAATAATTTATTAGAATATCAATTTCATTCTCTTAAAAAAATTCGACGATTCGAAGAATCGAGATACCTCTTTCTTCAGGATTTAAAAGGGTCAACGAAAGAACCTCCGTGTGTATATTAATATTATTTTTAATTGCAATTACATTCAAATCTTTGTGGCCAGTGATACGTCTTGGAGATGGCCATAGCGGGTCAAAACGTTGATAAAAATATAAATTAAGTTTTATTTCAAAAATTGCTACAAATAACCAAATAATTTGTTCTATTAACTCTTAAACTAACATATTCAATAAATATTGTTGATAATTTTTGAATTTTATATAAAAAAAATAAGTAAAATTAAATTTAAAGATACAATTACAAACTATCCTACTTTCTCAATATCACTTTACATTTAAATAAATTTTTAATAAAAGATCAAATTCCATTTGAAATATCAAAAAAATGAATAATTTTCAATTAAGCATCATTGATAGAAAGTTGTAATATACAAAATAGATATTTCTGAAGCTTAAGCAGTTCAAATTTTGTGCCTAATTAATCAAGGGCTAAGTCAACGACAGGTGGCAAGTACGCTTGCAATAAGCAATAATTTCAATAATATATGGTTACTTGTAAAAAAAAAAAAATTAAAAATGATTTATTATTTAATAAAGTTTTTATTCGTGGATCGATTTTTTTGAACCGTGGTGTATTAGTGGGTTTTAAAATTTAAAAAAATCACGTCGCTGTCGTCGCGCAAGCAGATTATTACAAGTATAGATATAGATATTTAATAAATTTAAATTATATTAAAATCAGAAAACAGAATCAATGAGGGGGTTTGCGTGATACTTAAGGGTCAATACGAAACTAATAATAATAATAAAATAATTTTAAACATTATTATAAGATAAGTTAAAATATTAATGAATATTCATGCATAAAATTATAAAAACAACCCTTAAATAATATTTTAGAAAACTAATAAGAATTTTATTTGTCAATTAAATGTACATTTTAATGTGTAATTGTTATAGTTTGAGGTTATTTTGTATAATGTTGAAGGTAGTTTTAATTTAATTTGTCTATTTTATATTATATATAATAACAATATGTCAATAATAAACTTCCCTCTGGTGTGTCTCTTTCACTTTATGGGCCCTTTATAAAATAACGATAAGAGGAATAGTAGACATCATACTAAAATATAAAATTTCAAGAAGAGGGAGTGACAAAAAAATTTACTACGACATAAATATTATATGTAGTAGGTTATAAAATAAAGCATCTGTGTATTGTATGAGGTCTGTACTTAAGTAAAATAAACGAAAGGGTTAAATAAATTAAGATCTTTTATATAGAATATAATAAATTACGAGAGGGTGGATTTTTCAATGCCGATTTTCAATTGAAATGTGAATAAACATAACATTACAAACCAGCTGCGAAGCCCGTCTTAGGCGGGAATCTAGTGAGTTTTTAAATAATACAATTTATAACGGTAAATCACTCGTATCCATAATAAGCATTAATTAACAGGAATAGCAGGGAATTGGACAAAAATTAAAAACAGAGTTTTTATTGAATGGGCCAGACGTTTCGTCGATTAATTTCGACTTCCTCAGTGGCTCATTCTATCACTCTTTGTCAAAAGACAATTCCACTACGCGACGAAACATCCTTTAATCCTTTTTATTTAAACTATAATACATTGTTGGCTTATGCCTCAATTGCTCAAGAATCTTGAACTTTTTCACACTTGAACAAACAAAAAATTTTTTTTTTTTGAATTGAAAATCCTTTCTTTGTCTGTTGAAAGAGTAGAAACAACATATTTTTTTCTGATAAATTTTGATTAAAGGTTTTTAATTTTTTGATTGTTCAAGTGTGAAAAAGTTCAAGATTCTTGAGCAATTGAGGCATAAGCCAACAATGTATTATAGTTTAAATAAAAAGGATTAAAGGATGTTTCGTCGCGTAGTGGAATTGTCTTTTGACAAAGAGTGATAGAATGAGCCACTGAGGAAGTCGAAATTAATCGACGAAACGTCTGGCCCATTCAATAAAAACTCTGTTTTTATTTTTGTCCAATTCCCTGCTATTCCTGTTAATTAATAAAATTTATATTTTCAAATTTTAATAAATATTATTTATCATGAATAATTAGTGGTTTTTAAAATTAAAAAAATCACATCGACGTCGTTGCGAAAGCTGATTAATATTAAGTACCGTATATATGGGGCATTCCACGCCAAATCGAACGGTTTTAAAAATTTGAATTTTTGATTTCCTTCATTCTTTGACAATTTTTAGTACCCATCAAAAAACTCTTCGTGGTAAATTTTGAAATTTTTTTGATTACCGGTTTAAAAGATATCGAATTTCGGTTTTTAGCTCATATAACTTCTTGAAGGAGACAATGAAAGAGTGTGTCTTCTGCTGGAATTATAAATTTTATTTATTTATTACGAGACTATAGTTTCGAGGGCTTTTCCTCTTCATCAGTCTATTACAATGGATTCACAGGAATTAATTTATGAATAAATAAATAAATAAATTAATTCCTGTGAATCCATTGTAATAGACTGATGAAGAGGGCAAAGCCATCGAAACTATAGTCTCGTTATAAATAAATAAAATTTATAATTCCAGCAGAAGACACACTCTTCTATTGTCTCCTTCAATATATTAAAAATTCTGCTACTCTCGGCAAAAACTTTCAATTTAATATAACTTCTTCAAAAATGGTCCAAATTCAAATTTTTTTGTTTTTTTACATACTTTTTAGAAAAAAATAAAAAAAAATTATTTAAAGTGTTTTTATATGCGTTTTTTTGAGTTTGAAAATTTTAATATTGATTTTGAAACTGTTTTCAATCTTTGATTTTTTTTTTTTTGATAATTTTTTATTTTAAACTTCTATTCATTCTACAAATTTTAAGACCGGTTTGATAGTGGGCCTATGATAATTATTATTTTTTTTTTCAATTTTTGAAAATTTCGAAAAAATTTTATTTGCTATTAACTATTATTAAAACCACTTTTTGGTATTGAATTCTCTTTTTTTATTGTTAACAGGTGTTTAAAATAAATAATTAATATTTAAATTTGTTGAAAAAAAAAATTAAAATCAAAAATCGAAAATCCAAAAAAATAGTAATTATCATGAGACCACTATCAAAATTTGTAAAATGAATAGAAGTTTAAAAAAACAAAATTATCAAAAAAAAAATCGAAGAGTACATACAGTTTCAAAAACAAGATTAAAATTTTCAAACTCAAAAATCGCATATAAAAATACTTTAAATAATTTTTTTCTATTTTTTACTAAAAAGTATGTAAAAACACAAAAAATTAAAAAAAAAAATAATTTGGACCATTTTTGAAGAAGTTATGAGCGAAAAATAGAAATTGGATATCTTTTAAACTGGTGATCAAAAAAATTTTAAATTTTACCAGGAAGAGTTTTTTTTATGGGTACTAAAAAAAAAATGAAGGAAATCAAAAATTAAAATTTTTCAAACTGTCCAATTTCGCGTGGAATGCCCCAGATATAGATAGGTACAGATAGAATACTAATTTGACAGACATTTTTATCAAACAAACAATAGATAATGAGATATTTAGCAAAAGCAAATGAACCTGAAAATAGTAAAATCTAGGTCAATTTGCATTATGGTATATTTGATTAAATAAATGACAAAATGACCTCATCACTTTTTGCAAACTTTCTCTCGATCTACTAAATAACCTCTAAATTATTCAACTTCAATACTCAGAATATCCATATAATTCTTTAAAGATTCTTTCAAAAAACTTAACTGACTTATATGTAGAATTTAACTTTTATAAATTAAAAGGCTTATTTAGTCACATAAAACAAAAAAGAGCTAAAATAAACGTGTAGATTTAGCTTTATTTACTTTTTCAACAATACAAATAAATAATCAATAAATTATTGTAAACAAAACAAATTAATTATTAAACAATTAATTAATTAGATTTAATTATGCTTCACTTAGATTTACTAAATACTGAAACAACAGTGAAATTGTATGGTTTTTATATTGTGTAATTGTATAAAAAAATCTTATAAAATGTTTCAATTTTCAGTAGGGGAGAGCCGGGCAAAGTGGCCATGGGGGGGCAAAGTGGTCACAGGTGCTTAGGGGGCCTCAGAGGTGCCGTATCGTACGGGGAACGCTCAAACTTGTTCCTCTAAATGCTATCAGTCACTTTGAGAAAGCTGATCTAGTTAACATGTCGTCTCTATTACAATTTTTGCGGTTTTTGACCATCCTGGTATAAGGAAAGTGCTCAGTTTGTGTATTTCTTACTAAGAGACCAAATCATTTACAGATTTTCAAGCGAATTGTTTTGCAAGGGTGGTACATGACTATAAAATCCCACTTTGGCGATCGCTTATAGTTCCATCAGGTCTTTAAGGAAGAACAGCTGTTGTGTAATGGCATCAATGCGGGCAAAGTGGCCATACAGCTTTCCATCTTCTTCAATAGATAAATTTTTATAATTTTTCTAACTGATATAACAAAGAATAATTGACCTATCAATGAGAAGTGTTTTGACCGCGCTTTATTTGAAAAATATATTTTATCACCAGACTACTGCGGATTATGCTATTGAAGTCTGTTGAGTCTTAAATCTGGACCGTGATTAAATCAAATGTAGAAAACATTCGGTTTCTTCAATAGAGCCTAAAAATATCCATTTTTTGTAAATTTAATTTTTTCAGGTGCTTAATTTATTCCTAAGGAAATTGAAAATTTATTTTGGGTACAAGGATAGTTGAAGTATATAAGCACTAATTTTGATGACTATACGTCGATTGTAAGTCAGTTTAAAAAATTAGCAAACCTTAGCTTGGCCACTTTGCCCGGCTCTTACCTTACTTCTGAAAATGGTCTACTAGGGTTACGGTTAACCGAGGGGTGAACCGCGACCTAAAATCGTATACACCCAATTCCACTTTCATTTCCAATAGAAGACAATAGATTATCTAATGAATTCCAAAGTAATTCCAAAGACGGTGTACACCTAATTCCAACCGCGGTTCACCCCTCGGGGTTAACAGATGTGTTTGAGGAAAAAAAACGGACAACTTTTTAGTTTTTTTTTATTAGATGATAAATATTACTGAAAATGTCAAAAAAGCTTACAATCTACGTTTTTATATATTTAGCATTCGATTTCACTATTTTTAAGAAAGGACTAGCACTTATATTGAAGAAAACGTACAATTCACTTTTTACAGTGTTTACAGCGAGACGATTTCTTTCGACAGTCCATAGATTTCCCATGACGTTAAAGATTCGTTCCACAAAAGTGTTAGACAGGAATACTACAGACAAACTGCACAATTTTTCAACAAATTCGGTGATCCTTGTTTTTTGAAAAAATTGCACCACATATTAATGGGGAGTTTGTCTACAAGTGAAGAAAAAAAAGTTTGAAGTGCAGGCAGTTCTTCGTAAATATGTTCAGGGGGAGTTTGTTGCTTCCGTGGAGATATTGAACATAGTTGTAGCGTGCTATCTATCTACCTACCTACAATCCTACTTGTTGTGTTGGTTGTCGGCCTAAGCGCCAGATATTACGCGAAATTTCTTTAAACCCGGACAAAAGATTGTTTTCTCATATTTTATTGACCGGACAACTATGAAGTCAACCGGACTGCCCGGTCGAAAACCGGACGTCTGGCTACCGTAACTAGGGGTGACCGAAACTGCTTAGCAAATCTATCAAATAAATAATGTTAAATGATTAAAATTACTGTATATATTTATTTTATGCTACTAAATAAACCTTCTGATTCTTTAAAGATTTATCCTTTAAAATATCAAAAGAAAAGGTATTTTAAAAATCTGTATTTTTTAACAAAAGGGTGGCAGGTGAAATTCGTATGGCATGCTTAAAAGTTCACACCTGGTTATTTTTACGTCTTTCGGGTTAATCCTTTGGCGGTAGTTGCCTTGAATTGTTTAACCCTTAACAATTCATCTAATTTAACCGAAGAGTCGACCATGAACATCCAATTCAAGAATGAATGGCTCAACAAATAAATTTCTCATTTTTGAAGCTTTTCTTAGTAGATTTCTCCTTTCTAGATCGAAAACAACACCCTCTTAATGTCTAGGACTGTTTTGTGCATTTCCTTGTGGTCTTGTGAATGGACAAAGTACGCTTGTGGGTGTGTATGTGTAAGTTAGAGGAAAAAATCTCAGTGACCTCCATCTAGAACGCCAGGTAGATTGAATCATGCTGTGTGTTAAATCTTTAACACAAATTTTTGTTCTTCTTTCTATTTTTTGTTGCTAATTTCTCGGGGGTTAGCCAGGTGCGTTCTACCCCTGCTGCTGCATCCGCTAACTGAAAATGGTTAACGGGGAAAGAGATGGTGTGGTCCATGTCCATTGTCCTTTCATTGTCCAAAAAAAGACCGAAAGAATGTCCATCCAATACCTTTGGGCCCTTTCAATGAGAAAAAGTCTGATTTTGTGTGAATGAGCATTTTCATCCTCGTTTGTTCTCTCTCTTTGGTGGGTTCGTTAGTGAGGGCGAAAATTCACGAGCTCAAGGGAATGCCAAAAATCATCCATCATTATTGTATTATTATATTTGAAGAAACATTTCTACTTTTTAAAAAAACATGCACCTGCTCTCTCTCGTGCGGTCCATGGATGCTTTGGTTAAATTTTCATTACTTGGCTTATAACAATCAATTTTGGGATTCTATATCTCTATGTTCACCGATCTCCAAGTTAAACAGCTTAACCGATTGATTTGAAATTTGGAACATTTACTCCTGAGGGGTCAAGTAATTGGTGTAATTAATAAAAAGTGAACTTTTACTCCCAGGTGGATATGATCACCGACCTCTTTTTGCTATTCTTATTCCAAGTTCTAATGAGAAAATTCAAATTTAAATTTAATCTTTTTAAAACCCACAAACACTTTAAAATAAAATATATCCTCAATTTCTAATTAGAACAAATAAAATATATATTATGTGAAATGGCACAAATTCAAATATCATTACTATATATTGTTATACAATTCAAACAATTAATATTATATTCTAAGGATTCTTATAACTGTGGTTTTATTTAATAAGGTTTCAATGAGGGGACGTGGAGCTTTTTAATATTTCTTTTATTTTAAAAAATCCCCGCTAACATTTCGGCCATTGTTTATAGGCATCTTTAGATTGGGAATTTGTCATTATTTATAAAAAATTTCTTCTTTAGATACTCAACTCATCAATAATATTTATTATATACAAGAAATAAATACCATGGATGCTGTGGTTAAATTTGTATTTCTTCTGTTTAATTCATTACTTTACGTTAATTTTGGCTTATAACAATCAATTTTGGGATTCTATAGTATTTCTCTATGTTCACCGACCTCCAGCCTAAACGGCTTAACCGATTGATTTGGAATTTGAAACATATACTTCTGAGGGGTCAACTAGCCGATGTGATTCACAAAAAGTGAACCTTTAGTCCCAGGTGGATATGTTCACAGCTGCGGTGCATCTCTAAAATTTCAAAATAGTATTTTCATACTGTGTCATTTATGTAATACATAGAAAAGATATTGAATCTGTGGAAGATAGGGAAATGGAGTATGAACTTCAGTATTGTAAAATTTTAGAAATTTCAAATTTATAGAACTTTTTAAACTTAGCAAATTTAAAAAATTTGACAATAATTTTCCCAGATTTTCTATTTAAAACACTTCAGCTATCTTATGATTTTTTTTTAATGGCCTTCAGCGAGGGGTGAACCGTGACCTAATATCATGTACACCTACTTCCACTTCAACTTTCAGTTCCAAATATTTCAAAAAATTGCAGTACTATAAATTCTAAAATCCTAAAATGATTCCATATAATTCCAAAGACGTGTACTGTACTATCTAACTATCCATAAAAAAAAATACAAATAATCTTTAAAAAACAATCAAAAACACGTTTATTCGAAACCAAACGTTTCGGGAGAATTTGTCCCTTTTTCAATGGTAAATTTTTGTAAAAAAGAAAAAAAGAGGAAAATTCTCCCGAAACGTTTGGTTTCGAATAAACGTGTTTTTTTATTGTTTTTTTAAAGATTATTTGTATTTTTTAATATTTGTTATACAATCAATAATTAATTTTTTTTTATCTATCCATCTACTTATAATAATCGACTTACGATGCCGACGTGATTTTTTGACTTTTAAAGCCCACTAATAGTTCATAACAAATTTCTTTTTATTAATAATTTTTTTTAATTTTAAATCCCTCTAGTATTTAATTACATATATTATTATAAAAATATAAATTGTTTTCTTATTAATTTGTTTTTGTTTACATTATTTTATTGATATTTTATTTGTATTGTTGAAAAAGTAAATAAAATAAAATCTACACGTTTATGCCCACAACGCAGAAAATGGAATTTTTTCATATTTAATGAGCTTTGCTTATTTATTATGATTATTTTTTAGCAAGATATTAACAACACCCGCAGGGCCTAGATGTTGCCCGGAACGAAGCGACGGGCAACAGCCAACACATGTAAGTATATATATATATATTATCAAAAAAAAATTCAAAAATATTAAGGGCTATAGGAAAATTCATCGAGCATAATTTATCGAAAATGTAGATGAATTGCCGTCGATGAATTGTTGTCGATGAGCTGATCGTCGATCAATAGGGCATCGGTCTATTGTCTAGTCCAGGGGTGGCCACTAACCTTAGTTTTGGGAGCCGAAAATTTATAAAACTGTTTCAAAGCGAGCCACATTGTTTGAAGTTTAATGTTTTATTAAAAAAAGACACATTTTTTATTTTATAAAATATAAATTAAGTAACATATATTTTTTGCTCTACTTACTTACAAATTAATTAAATTTTTGTATTATCATATTTTTAATTTAACTATTATACAGGGTGGGGCATAAAGATCTAGCACATTTTAAAAATGAAAAAATTTAACTAGAAAAAAACTAAATATATTTTTGAAAATAAAATAAATGAAATCGCTAATGGCCCTGGCAGTCGATGCGCCCTTAAAAAATAAATAAAAATAAATGTAATTTTTTTAAACTTTTTTTAAATGTATTTTAAACATTATCAGACAGAAAAGGGGGGGGGGTCAAAAAATTATATCCCTTTTGACCAAACTCAACCAAATTTTGTATACATATTCTGTGGATCCCCAGAAGGCTAGAAATGCAAAAACTAAACAAATTTTGTATACATAGTTTTGTCGAAAGGGCTAGAATTTTCATTTTTGACCCTCCCCCATTTTGGGTGGTTAGTTTTTGCATTTCTAGCCCTCTGGGGGTCCACAGTATATGTATACAAAATTTGGTTGAGTTTTGTTGAAAGGGCTAGAATTTTCATTTTTGACTCCCCCCTTTTTTTTGTCTGATAATGTTTAAAATACATTGAAAAAAATTTATTTTATGTTCTTTTCAAAAATATATTCAGTTTTTTCTAGTTAAATTTTTTCATTTTTTTTATAAACCTCTTCAAAATGTGGTAGATCTTTAATCCACAGCCTGTACTTTTTAAAATCAGTATTATTCAAGAGGGTTCAAGAGCCGTACGAGATTGACTGAAAAGCCGCATGCGGCTCGCGAGCCACGTTGTGGCCACCTCTGGTCTAGTCGATGAATTATCGTCGATGAATTGTTCTCGATGAATTTTCCTGATTCCTAAGGTTTGGTCATTTGAAAGTTTATGAATTTGTTTTTGTTTTTTCAAACACAAATGTATTCTAAATAAATATTTTCCAAAGTACCTACTACCTTAAGATTATAATATCTTTCAGCAAATTGTTAATAAAGGTATTAATATTTTTATTGACATTCATATTAAGGAGAGCTGCTGTTACTACTACTGCTGCTGCTGGTAACCAATAATCATAAAAATAATCTTTGCCAATGTCCTTGGCGAATTTTCTGTTAATTGCTTGTCTCAATTAATAAATATTTATACATTTTTAATCACATATTTCTTATTTATACACACCTATACATATATAATTACGTAATATTAACTAATGAGACTGAGAAGTAGATAAAAAAATAATTTTTTTTTTTTATTTTTTATTTGAATACTAATTTAATACTGAATTAATTAATGTGAAAAATATTTTTTTCAGGCTCAATATGTTAAAAACTTGCTGCGAAGCCGGCCTTCGGCGGTCATCTTGCTAAACAAGGGGGCTAATAAACGGACTTCCAAGTGGGTTTTAAAAATAACAATTTAAATTTCCTAATTGTAAGAAATTTTATTTGTCATGAACTAATAGTGGAATTTAAAATTAAAAAAATCATGTCGGTGTCGTCGCGCAATCCGATTATAATCAGGGACCAAGTGGTTTTTACGCCGTCGTGCGAAATACTGATTGCCGCCTTTATATGCACTTATACTAAATTACTGTGCCCACAACATTTTTTTACAAAAAGAAATCATTCATTTTTGACCCCCCCCCCCATTTTAGGTGGTTAGTTTTTGCATTTCTAGCCTTTTTAGGGACCACAGAATATGTATATAAAATTTAGTTGATTTGGTCTAAAGGTCTAGAATTTTCATTTTTGACTCCCTCCTTTTAAAACACATTAAAAAAATGTATTTTATCTTCATTTCAAAAATAAATTCAATTTTTTTCTAGTTAAATTTTTTAATATTTTATACCTCTTTAAAATGTGGTAAATCTTCATGCCCAACCCTGTAGAAAACAAAAAAACAAAAACGAAATGCTTGATTACAACATTTCATCATACCTCATATATAATGTAGTAACTTATAATAAGAGTAAATTTAAAAGAAGCGATCAGAGGGTAGGGAAAGCATCACCGGACAAAATCATGTTCAAACCTGTCGCAGCACGCTCACTATTTGCCAGTACCAGCCAGCATATGTCCATTCATTTAATAGCCACACCTCGTATAATGGGAGCGCCTTGATATAAATAAACTTTTATTTGAAACTTTATTCATATAATGCACTGTTTTTGAGTTATAAGACTGTCTCAAGATAAAAAACTAGATATTGTCCGGTATATGAGCCCTTGCCTTGTCTATTATGTGAATTTTGGAAAGTGCAAATTTTTCAAAATTCTAGAAACTCACGTATTTCTAATAAAGTTTCAAAAAATTAGTTTTAATCAAATTTTAGTACATGTTAAATAATGAAATGAGTAATTACTTAACGGAGGATGGTAGTATTATAGTAGTATTTTGTCATATTTTATGTAAGTCATATCATGGAAGAGAAGGCAGTGAATCCAGCAAATGCCTAAGACCTATCCACACACACACAATATTATGTTTGCTTGTGAAATGGCCAGCGTAAGTAGAGAATCGGCCTTCCTCCACACCCTGCTAGGATTACGAGGGCGCACAATGGGGGCGAAAGGGTCAGACTGGCCCTTTCTCTGCTGAATATCACACACTCGCTGAGCTCAAAATATTTATAAATGTACAGTGGCTCTGGATAATTCGAAATTCGATAATTCGAACTCTTTAGTTGTTAACTTCGGTAAATCGAAAAAAATGCTCTGTATTTTGATACGCTCGATAACTCGAAATCCTTTTCGTGTAGCCTTATTTCTAGGCGCGTCGACAGAAACCTCCCAAAAATATCATTCGCTTCAAACTCACTAGAATTCAGGGATAAAATTTCAATGCTAGGCGTAACTCTAGGGTCTGACCTTTCATGGAATGACCATATCTCAACCACTGATAAAGCTGCAGCGCGCAAGCTTGGTCTCCTATTTAGGTCAAGACGCTGTTATACTCCCAGTTAACTTCTTATAATGTATAAGGCTCAAATTCATCCCTGTCTCGAATATGGCTCTCATCTGTGGAGGGGCGCCTCCAAGCATTCTCTTGCTACGCTGGATGCAATTCAGAAGCGAGAAATTAAACTAATAGGAGACCCGGCTCTAACCAACTCACTCGACTCCCTGGCTACCCTAAGAACCGTTTCTGCCCTTTCCCTGTACTACAGATACTATCACGGTGTCAACAATATACATTCTGCAGGCGTTTCCTGAGACAAGGGGGCCGCTTTTTGGAGTTCCCATTCGATTTTTGTTGTCAGGTTGGTCGAGTGGATAACGTAAATATCTTCTAATCAAGTTAGCGCGGGTTCAAGCCCGCTGCAATCCGACTTTAAGCTGATCCCTACATAATTGAGAAAAAAAAAATATATAGTATGGCAAAATGGTTAATGGTTAAAGCAGAGAAAGCCAAAAAAAAAAAAAATAAACAAAAAATAAAATAAATTGCAGTGAATTTTGCGTTACTAACCTCTTTTTTGACCATTGATTATGGTTCAGATGGTCAGCCCTCTATTTGGTTCATTGCAACTACAATATGATCCTGTGTCAATCGTTAACTAACAATCATAAGTCAAACAAACCTTGGTTCATTTTGTTTATATGCAACTGACTCTAAGTGTCCGTTGTAGATGCAACAGCAAGGTTTTTGTTCAAATCGACTAGTTATCCCAATTTTGTTATCTCAATGTATATATCTTTACATCCATTTTCATACCTCATTAAGACATTTATAATTTCATAATTAAAATTTTCATTGAAATAAGTTTTTTATACTACAATCTATCGAGAGAAAAATATTAAATCTGCATATAAGCGATATTTTAAGGTGAAGGTGACCTGTCTCGCTGTCTGTCTGTCTGTTTTAATTTTTATTTGTTTGTTTGCCATTCATAATTTCTATTTCATATAAATTATGAAATGAAACATAAAATATTTTTAATATCTTTTACCAAATATATAATATATTATATATTTTTCAATAAGAAATATTATCCTAAAAGTGTTTAATCAATTTCATCTTTTAATTTTATGATCGTTAAAAAAAGTATCTTAAAATATTTGCATAATTAATTTATATGAATATATATGTAGATATGTATATATGTATAGATATATCCAATTATTTTCCGAACAGGTTTTCTTTGCTTAAGCGAATGTGTTAATTTTAGATGTAATCAGAATGTGATTCGAAGGAAAAACAGGATTAGAGTTTGAAGAACAAAAAGATTGACGACATTCAACTTGAATGACGACTTGGAATCATTTGCCCCCACTAGGTATTCATTAATATTTTATTTATTTATTATATTGTAAGTATATAAGAGGTTATGTTCTCATTTCTCTAGATAATACCCCCACACAATTCTTATGGATTGAAATTATAATATATTATTATTATTATTATTAAGGATGTAATTAATATATACATGTGATTCAGGTCGACTTGTGATGTAGGCTGTGACTTGAAGAAAAAGAATAATAGAATAGAACAGAGATTTTTACTACAGTGACATCTGCTAAAGGTTTTTGATATTCAAAGGGAAAATCTTTGATTTCTTAAATATTTATAATCTCACACTCAAATATTGGTTAGTAAAGATCGTTTAGCAGATTTTTTAATTTATAAATACAGTTCTAAGAGAGTGTTATTAAATGAGCTACATATGTCAGCAAATGTTAATTTGTGAAACAATCTATTTGAGAACCTTGGTAGGGGCGTGGCTAGTTTCAATTTAGACCACCAGATTAAAAAAAACAGTTTTTGAATAGAATTGTCAAAAATCTTACCTCTATAAAACGTGAAACCAATAAAACTTTTAATATTTAATATATTATACATTAATTATGAAGCACACATATTAGAACTAAAAACATGTTTATTTATTTTCTATATCAATAATAACAAATACATTGTTGTTGCCATGGCAACCTAATTATAATGAATTGATTAGTTAATATATATATCGTCGCTGATCTTACAAAACCCCGTAAGTCAAATTTTTAGTCAAATACGTATTATAGTACGTTTATACCGATCATCTTATTACGGCTAGCAAGAGGGCCGCCGAAGGGCCTTGCAGCTAATTGAATTTATATAAAGGTGACATATATATATAAATATTAACTAATTAATTCATTCTAATTAGGTTACCATGGCAACAACAATGTATTTATTATTATTGATATAGAAAATAAACAAACATGATATTCGCGTTCTAACTAATGGATGTACTTACTTCATAATTTATGTATAATATATTGAATATTCACAACAATTCATATCAAAGTTTGATTGGTTTCAAGTATTATAGAGGTAATAATTTTTACAATTCTATTTCAAAATTATGTATTATCTATATTATTTTTAATATAAAACGATAAAAAAATATCTCATTAAAGACGAGAGATTAAGGGAAAGTCGTGTGGATCATACTCCAGTTTATTTATTATTATTTTTTTGTCTTCTTATCCTATTTTTTCATTTATTTTTCTTTATTTTTTTTTTGAGCCTTCCGCTTAGGAATTTCTTAATAATTGTAATGTCCTAGTTTTTCCGGCAATGTACATTTGAATTTTCATTTAAATTCCGAAATTAATGGTAGCGAGATATTAAAGCGCTCATCGTTCATATGAACATACTATATACATGTCCAAAACAGAGAGAGAGAAATATTTTTTATTTAAGATGCCTCAAATGAACAAAGGCGTGAACCAAAATGCTCCCTTTAACTTTTAATTTTAACATCTACGTTTAAATATATATATATATCAAGAGAAATATTCTGGAGTGTCTAGCATACACCTCATGACTTTCACTTACCCTACATTTGGAAATCCCGTAGAATCAACTTGATCCTTTATTTTAATATATAACTAAATATAACTAAACTTCTTGAGGATACAAATTCTCATTTAAATAGGTGTTGGTTTTATTCTTTTTTGACAAAAAAACACACTTTTATCATTTATTTTTCTTTATTTTATTTTATTGTTACCAGGAACGTTTCGACATTTTCTATTATGTCATCATCAGCCTAAAACATTTCATCTGTACACAATTTTTATACAATGAAAATTTCTTATCACACAAACAACAACTTAAAATTAACAACATATGTCATACCTTGGAACAATTTAAAGATAATAAAAAATTTTTTCACATCGATATTATTAGAATATATAACATTATTCTTTTGTTCAACAATTATTATTATATAAACATTCAAAGTTAAAAACTGTTTCACAAAACGTCTGTCAGATTCAGAATCTGACAGACGTTTTGTGAAACAGTTTTTAACTTTGAATGTTTATATAATAATAATTGTTGAACAAAAGAATAATGTTATATATTCTAATAATATCGATGTGAAAAAATTTTTTACCATCTTTAAATTGGCCAATTTAGGGTTTTTTTGGAATCAATCTTAGGAAGGAAAATAAATTAAGTGTTGGAGGCCCTAAGGGCCGGTTGTATGTTGCAAAGTAAATGTTTTTTTACAACTAACAAAGGGTAGATGGTAAATGGAGAAACTGGGATGGCCAATCATATGACAGATGAGGTCCAGACCTATTCAGATCGTTTTTTCATTCTCAAAACTTGTTAATAGATTTTTTTTCATCAAAATCGGTAGGGCCGTTTTCAAAATAGAACCAAGATACAAATAAATAAATAAATAAATATATATATATAAATAAATAAATATACAATTTTTGCTCGTTTAATAAGAGTAGATAAAGTCAAATACACCACCAGATGTCGTCAAAATAAAATGGCAAAAAATTAAAATTTATATAATTTAATTTTTTTTTCAGTGTCTTTCAAAAAAAAAATTTTTTAATCCCTAAAAAATCCTCTTTGCAATTTTTTTACCTCTAAATTTGGGGGCGACCATGCCCTTGCTAGTGTTACTACACACTGTGTTTATGTGTGTGTTAGTTAGTTAGTTTTTTTATGTTCTTTAGCCCCAAATGAACAATCTAGGTTGGTATTAACATTGAAGAGAAGGCATTTGTGAAACAGGGTGCATCGTTTTTTATCCCCCCTTCACCCTGCCCCCTCTGTCTCAATCCATTCAATGTTCTTAAAGCGCCTTTCCTTTTACACCCCCGTGAGATGCGATGTTGCCACAATTCCTTGAAATAAGATATTTTTGTCTCTCACCCATCATTTTATCTTACACCCAATTTTACGGCAATTTCATTTAAAAATGAGATTTTTTTTTTTATTTTAATATCAAACACCAAATGAATGAAAAAAAAAACGTGAAAATCAATTTCAATTTTTTTTTTTTTAATCAAAGAACGCGAGGGAGAGAGAAAATGAGAGGGTGTGGCCTTGGGGGTTGGCTGGGCAGGAAAAAAAAGAAATTGCTAGGATATTGATTGATGTTTTAGTATTTTATTATTTATTATTATTATTATTACTGCGTTAGGTTTTTATATATTTGAATAAGTATAACAAAAGAAAATTATTATTTTGATAAAATCTAAGTGGAAAAATAATAATAATAATAATGACATGCATTGTAATAGATTATATATTTATTTATTGGTGTATAGGGAGGCTTGAATTACTTGATTGTTTAGAATTTGGAAAAAGAGGACGTTTCAATTCAATTAAAAGAATTATTAAACAAAAAAAGCGGTTATTTCGAATAATCTTAATTACTCTCAAAAACATTATTAAAAAAATATAATGGAAGTGAAAAATTTTTCAGAACATGTTTTGCTCTCAAAAAGTGATTTGGCTAAATTTTTTTAGCGAAACGGTTTGAGTTTGAAAGCTGAAACTTGGTAAAAAGCATATTAATACAAATTATTGTGATGAATATTAAAATACATCATTCGTATCCATATTAAATTTCATAGAAGGAATCGTAGGGAATTCGATAAATTAAAACATAGAGCTTTTATTACGTGAGATGTTTCGTCAATTTATTTTGACTTCTTCAGTTTTTTCTATAAGACAAAATATCATATTATATTCATTGATGTTTTTTTAGTACATTCGTTGCTCACAATTATCTTGGAAACGACTTTTGCTTGAAAACTAAAATCTGACGTTGTTTCATACAAAAATATCATAATTATGTAAAATAGAAACTATATATCAATGTTTGATAAGGAGTGATAAAATGAGCCATTGAGGAAGTCAAAATAAAGTGACGAACGTCTGTGTCACTTAATATAAGCTCTGTGTTTTAGATTATCCAATTCGATGCGATTCCTTCTATTGTGATGTTTCAGTCCTATTGATCTACAACCTTCGAGACCTCCTCATGTATGTATATAGCAATTCAATTTATTTAAGATTTCCTGAATTTTTCAACTGTAATTTTGGAAAGAGAAAATTCTCATTTTAGTAATACAAGAATTTTATTTTGGTAATAGACCAACATTTTTACATCTTCTGTTCTTTAAATATCCCAGAGGTTCTCAAACTTTTTGAATTCGTGGTCTGAAGATGGAGGGAAAAAGCCTTCGAAACGTCGGTTTTGAATAAAAAAGAAAGATATAATTTTCTCTCTTTTTTGAGCCTTGGAGTGTCCCATCAAAATCCATTCAATTCAACTACCAGTTTGTCTCCAAAAACTTCAATCGTACTTAATAATAATAAATAATTATTATTATATTATTATATTATAGTTTAACAAGTCTGTAACTTTAAAATGCGGGGGTTTTCAATAAAAATACTCAATAATTTAGAAAAAATGGACAAAAACTGGTCGTTTTTCGATCAACGTATGATTCAAATTAATCATTTGTTGTCGGTAGCGATCTGTATTAACTGTTTCGCCACGTTTCAACAGCAATTTGGTGTCTTCAAACCGTTTCGGTCGATTTTCACGTTTTTTTGTCACTGACATTGAAATCACCGCTTCTGAATCGTTTAAACCACCGTTCGCAAGTGTTCTGCACCGCATGTTTCCACAAGTATTCGATGTGTTCCCGCTGATTTTTTCTTCTGATTGAATAAGAAAATCAGCACGTTGCGCCACGTGCTCTTTGTTTGCCTCAAAACTCGACATGTTTACCACCGACAAAAAGTATGCTACTAACTCTTAAACGTTTAAACAAATATGAGGTTTTGAAGCTTGCTGTCATAGCTACAAAACGACATATTGGTCATGGCGACAGAATCTATAGGCTTTGTGGGCCATCTATTGAAAAACACCCCGAATTTTAAAGTTACAGACCTGGTACATAGTTGGATTGTTACAATACAATGTACATTGCCTCCATTAACTGCATGAAGTTATCAACAAGATATTTTCAAAATATTTTTACAATTATAAGTCACATTATCTTGAGTGTTGTATTACACAACTCTACTATTTTTTTTCCTTGTCCTAAGGTTTTCTATTCATTGTGCATCAAAATAAATAAAAAAATACCTATATTCCGTATAAAGTTTGCTTTTGTAGTAGTTATAAAAATAATAAACGACGAAAAATGCCATTTTGACCTATTTTCGAGTCCCATTAAATGTTAAACAGCAATATTTGAAATCAAAATATTTTGTTGACGTAATAGAATTTCTCTTTGATTTTCAAATTACCACCTGTTTTTAGCTCAATTAGAACTCGAGTTATAACAAAAAAACTAAGACTATATGTTTTTATCTATGGTAATTATCCTTTATAATCACATAGTTTTAGTTTTTTAGTTATAACTCAAGTTCTAATTGAGCTATAAACAAGTGGTAATTTCAAAATCAAAGAGGAATCTGTTTTCTATTACGTCAATAAAATATTTTGATTTTAAATATTTCTGTTTAATATCTAATGGGACTCGAAAATAAGGTCAAAATGGCCTTTTTTGTCCATTTGACCGTTAATATCTCCCAAACAAGAGCTAATATATATGGTATATATATAGCTCGGTAATTTTTATGGTATAATTGAAAAGTTTTTGTTTTGCGGAGAGTAGCAGAGTTGTTGATTCACAAAGAGAAACAAAGAGGTTGTCCTCTGCTTGATGCAAATATTCCTAGCCCTCCAGCAGTGACGAAAGAACACCAAGTTTTCAATATCCATATGATATTGACTCCATGAAAAACATTTATAATTGAAGAAAGACTGATGATGAAGACCAAGTCTTCGAAACTATAGTCTCAAACAAATAAATAATATATATACAGATATATCATCTCGATATATATGTGTGTATGTTTATTTGCATCAAGCAGAGGACAACCTCTTTGTTTCCCTTTGTGAATTTTTATGGTGATTTTTGAATTCAGCAGGTGGAAATACATAAGAATCAGTTATTTTTGAGCCCAAGACATTTTCATTGTTGGGCAGGGTTATTTGTTGCTGTTCAATAAATAATAAATTATAATTAAATTATGTGTGATTTTAATAAAATTCCAACTTTTAATTATTAGTATATATTAATTGAAAAATATCATTCACCATTTGCTCATGAATAACATGAAAATAAGAAATAAATAAATAAATCATGTATTTAAAAGGGCTAGTAGAATTCATAATAGGTATTTCTTAATGTTGCTCATAAATTATTAATTCTTGTCGAAGATGATTGGTTCTTGATGAGTCGACAGAAATATTTTATTTTAAACTGAATTTTAATCAGTTAAAATTTGGCACTATACCATAAATTATCTCTAATTAGTATCTATATATCAAATTCAATATTTCCCAGCCATTTCGAATTTATTGATTTTTTTTTCTTTTAAGATATTTTCATGGGTTTTAGGATAGATGGTAACTGGAGACTGGCTGAATAAATATTAGCCTGTCTGTCTTTGGGGCATATACGTTAGATATGTGTGTGGGTGATATATTTGAATATGTGGGTGAAATAGAATGTCATTGATTGGTGATAGCTTATCAATAAAATGGTAAATATTTATAAGGGTGAATCATCATCATCCCTTTCTTTAGTGTTTCTCCCTTGTCCCAGTCACTTCATCAACGAAGGTGGAGGGGTTGCATAAATGTCAGGCAAAAAACATTTACTCGCCCCAAAAAAACATAAGAAACGCAACATGATTAGGATTACGACCTTAAAATTGATAAGAGACCCAGAGAAAACTGCATTACATATAAAGAAAGAATTAAAACTTTTCAATTCTCGGTAGGGTCTCTGTAAATTTTGGTGTTTTAATAAATATGTTTAATTTCAGTGAATGATTTGAGCTTGGAATTTGAAACATTGCGAAAAATGCAGGTTTTATTATTACATACTTTATTGTGCCAAATTTCAGCTAACTGGTTAAAGCCGATGTAGAGACATACCTGAAAACAAAAGAAAAAATAAATTAGACACCTACAGTGAAAAAACGATATATTTATAGTTAAGAAATTATAATTGATATAAATAGATGGTGAAGTTAATTATGGCGATATCGATCTCTGTTAAATATGAATAAATGATATACGTATTTTGGAGCAACTCTAGATATATTAATAGTTAAGATGCCGATATTCGAACCAAACACCAATAAATAAATTATGAAAATATTGTTACATGAGTAAAATAGTGGAATAGTTAAATTTAATAGTCACAATCAAAGAAAACAAAATAATGAAAAGGAAAATGAAAATAAATAATAACGAACAAAGAAAATTTTTTTCGAGTGTTTGTAAACATAAAATCAATAAAGAATCCAATTCTTCATATCGTCTCATATAAGGTATAATTTTATTGAACCAATTATTTTATATGAATTAATGTATACATTGTATTTGAGCTTCGACTTCGGAGATTACTTCCCCACCATCGACTGTCCTTGATCTTCTTGAGCTTGCCAACATCTTTTTAGTCCTTGTTTTTAATAAGAGGAAAAAACTAATTAAATAAAAAAAAGGCTAATAAAGATAAGAGTAAATAAATATTATATTATACTATGAGTTAAGGATACTAGGTCACTTATTTCACATTAAAATTAAAAAATTAAAAGATTTAAATTTTTTTCTTTTTCTATATATATAGGAAAAAGAAAATTTTTTACATCTTTTAATTTTTTAATTTTAATGTGAAATAAGTGACCTAGTATCCTAACTCATATAAAATCAATATTAAATATAATATTTATTTACTCTTATCTTTATTAAAGATGTTTCACATTGCACCAACACCACAATCTCTACTAATTAAAAAAAACCTCTTTTCCGATAATTATTCCAATTTAATCCCAATTTTCAATTCACACCATAGGTACCATAGGTACCAGGTAATCTAATATTAATATATATTAATATTTCTTATAATCTTATAGTGGGTTTTAAAATTAAAAAAAAAAAACAATTAATAATTTAAACAAAATTTTGGTTAATTTTTTTTAAATTTCTTAATTATTAAGATATCACTATTTGCAAAAAATCTGAGTCGTTTTATGATAAAAAAAACATTTGTTTAGATATAATAAGAGGTTTTACTAGAAGTAAACAAGACATTCATTTGAAATTAAGAGATATCTAATAGAATAAAATAGATCACTCAAGTATATAATATATTTGGATTAAATACCTAAAAGTTTGGTCATATTTTGGATGATTTCGATATATCTTGATTATTAATAAAATATCTTTGGAATAAATAAGAGCTCATTGTAAATGCTCAACTCTATCAATAAATTTATTATAAAGAAATTGTTTTTTCAGTGTGGAGTCTAGAGCAGGGGTGTCCAACCTTTTGGCTTAGACGGACCACATTTGAAGAAAAAAAGTTTACCAAAACATCTAAATTTTCCAACTTCCAAATTTCCTTTTTTTTTTTTTTTTTAGGTTAAAAATAAAATGAGAGAGTCTTCTGTTTTTTAAATAAAATAATTTTTAATAATTTCTAGAGACTATAGTTTCGAAGGCATTGCCTTCATCATCAGTCTATCACAAATATTTCAAATTAGTTACAAATTAAGATTTTTACATTGAAAATTTTGAAAAATATATAATAAAATATAATAAAAACTATAAAAACAATTCTGTTACCATCGACAGTGAAATCTTTTATTCAACTAATTCCAAATTTCCTTCACTGACGGTTATAAATCAGATTCCGGAGTTGGATGTGCATTCAAGATTGGACTTCTTGATAGATATTTCAAATTATCATTTGCAAGCAGCATTTTTACACCACAACTAATGGCAATCATACAAATTTTCACAAAAATTAAATTTTCGAATGGCAGTAAATTTTTAATTTGTTCTGATTCCATGTGTGTACTTAAATCTTTAGAAAATATTTTTACCCAACATCCATTTGTTCATTAATTTTTAATTCTAGTAAAGAAATTACAAGATTTAAATATGGAGATCATTTTCTGCTGGATTCTATCTCATAAAAATAATGTATTTTTGGGAATTAAATAGTAGATAGCATTGCAAAAAAGGGTGCTTTAAAACAAAATTTTGACTTTATTTTGACCTAAAAAATTATATAAATTGATGTATATTTAACAAGTGGAAAGAGGACTGGCTCAAAATGGAAAATAATCATCTAAAGAAAACCTTACCTACAATAACTAAATACTATTAAGTTACTAGATGAGGGAGGAGGTATCAGCCAAAGATGGAATCACTGGGTTCAATAAAACACCTTTAATGAGACGTTTCGGCCTAAATTTTATTTGGCCATCTTCAGTCAATTAGGAGTTATACACAAAATGCGGTACACATATGTGATCGAACCAAGCCTTGTCAAAAATAAAATTTCTTTTAGCTTCATGCGAATTTTTAACTTGCCTGGACCCAAAAAGTTTCATTCTGACAAGGCTTGGTTCGATCACATATGTACCGCATTTTGTGTATAACTCTAATTGACTAGTAGCCAAATAAGGCCGAGGCATCTCATTAAAGGTGTTTTATTGAACCCAGTGATTCCATCTTTGTGATATCCTCCCTCATCTAGTATAGTTTCATCACAGCCACGAACTCTTACAATATTCATACTATTAAGTTATATAAAAAGTCTCCGCGGTTTTTTGGTACATATTTGAACAAAAAATTTCTTTATTGAAAATCAATTTTAATCAAATATATATTGATCATTGATATCATTGACCTTTTGCCATTTTTTGGGTAGCTTCATAATTCCATCGGTGTAGAACTTCTGTGGTTTATTGTCGAAAATCTTGGCCAAGTGATTTTCAACGGCGCTTCGGTCGGCAAATTTTTTACCATCAAGAGAGTTTTGCAGAGACCGAAACAAATGGTAGTCAAACGGTGTAAGGTCCGGTCTATACGGTGGATGCGTCAAAACTTCCTAAACAAGTTCCGTCAATTTGTTCCGAGTCATCAAAGATGTGTGTGGCCGGTTTTGAATTATCCGTTTTTATTAAATTGAAAGTTTTTTTTGCCGAGAGTAGCAGAATTTTTATATATTGAAGGAGACAATAAAAGAGTGTATCTTCTGCTGAAATTATAAATTTTATTTATTTATAACGAAACTATAGTCTCGTTATAAATAAATAAAATTTATAATTCCAGCAGAAGACACACTCTTTTATTGTCTCCATCAATATCCGTTTTAAAATTATGATGAGTATCAGAATCCAGACAGAGGAAGATAAATACTTATTAGGAATTGATGTAACATTTAATATTCAATATATTATAAATAAATTATGAAGTACACATATTAAAACGAAGAATATGTTTGTTTATTTTCCATATAAATAATAAGTACCTGGTGCTCGGTAACTTCTTCCTTCGGTTAAAATCTTTATTTTAATATTATTTTTAATTTAAAATTCTGATAAAAAGGTCGATTTTTATTTGAGAGCCGTTTTCAAATTAAAAAATACAAATATATCTATATAGTATTCGACCACTGTACTCCCCACCTCCACCCTGCTCGACCCCACCCCCGAAACCTCGCCCTACCCCCGGTTCCACCACCACTGCCACCCACCTTCTGCACCCCCGCTCCGCATCAAGATCGCTTTCTCATCCTCAAAACTTGTTAATAGAGTTTGTTTCATCAAAATCGTTAGAGCTGTTAAAAAAAAAATACAAATACTTATATATAGTATACCTGGAAGACCGAGCTTTGTTCGGGTTTAGTTAATGCTTGACAATAACACACCACAATCACAATACTTCTTCAAGGCCTTTGAGAACAATGAATTAAGGCAACCCATTGTCTGCCTGGGTACAAAAGGAAAAGAGTAACCTTTTTTTAAAACCCTAAGAATGGGATTTGTCTACCTGAGAATAATTAATTTGATTACGAAAAAACCCATCAAAAACAATTTTATCGAAGATGAGACCGTGACAGATCGAATTGTCACCCCAAAAACCCCCTAACCCGTGAATTTCATCAAAATCGGTAGAGTCGTTTTCAAAATAGAACCAAGATACAAATATATATATATATAAATAAATATACAATTTTTGCTCGTTTAATAAGAGTAGATAAATACATTGTTGTTGCCATGGCAACCTAATTGGAATCAATTAATTCGTTAATATTATGTCAATTAAATTATTATTATATTTCCAAATAATTTAAGCATGTCTAAAAGGAGAAAGAAGGAATATTAATAGTAAAAATTTAGTATTTTCAATTTGAAATATAGTTTTTTTTTTTTAATTGCATTTAAAAGTGGTTGTGTCTTATTTTTATTTAAAAAATTATAATTAATTTTGATGTGGAAATTGGAGAGGCATTGGAGCATTGGAGGATATTTTTTTCATTTTCAATAATAAAATACTATATATATATGTATATAATATTATCCTATCGCGTTATATCGTCACCCATGGACATATACCTAGAACAAGATAATTTTTCGGTGTCAATATATTGATTACTTCCTGTAATATAAAAAGAAAATTGTGAAATTTTGACCTTTTTAAATTAATTACATATAAATGAATATGTTTGTTTTATTTTAATTGGCCATATACATGTGTCCGTTTAATGAAATAAATAAATAAAACAGAAATGATAATATAATATTATAATGCAGGAAGTTTAAGACCTCTATAAAGTATAAACTGATAATATCAAAGTTCAAACTATACTTACTCGTTTTGGTTATTTTGTAAGTAAATTTTTTATATTTATTTATTTAGAGAGTGGATTAGTTATGTTTAATCATTTTGTATTAATGAAAATCAGCAACCGATAGAGTCGCAAATAAGTATTTAATAAAAGTTTATTTATATATCAAGGGAGAAACTAAACTAAGCTATTTTTTGTCGACCTAGAACAAGCTTTCAAGGGTATTTCAAGATCAAGTTTTGTCTTTTAAATGAAAAACTACACTACGGTGCAAAAAAATTGACCCACTAATAAAAACTTTATTAAATAGCAAATTATTTATAAAATTTTTACAAATATTCATATAACTCTTAAACTAACATATTCAATAGTCTCCTTCAATTTTCTAGAGCGTTTGTGCTATCTGGATTCTTTTAAAAAATGTAAAGTCTGAATTAACTATAAGTGTTACACCTTTTGAATTTTATTTTAAATCTATTATTAGAGAACCATGTTCTATCCCTAATATTCTAAGCCGATTAAGAATATCTCGGAAGATAAGCTAATAATAGCTTGCACTAATTGCTGTCGAAAGGTATATAAGGGGGGCAACGATAGGGAGTATGCAAGGGGGAGGGGAGATGGGGACAATGGGAGGAGATAGGGACAATGGGAGAGATGGGGACAATGGGAGGGGAGATAGGGACAATGGGAGGAGATAGGGACAATGGGAGGGGAGATAGGGACAATGAGGGGAGATAGGGACAATGGTGGAGTGCAGGGACATTGGGGATGGGTATATAAGGGAGGAAGTGATAGGGAGTTGTCCAGTCTGGTTCAGGCAGTGAGTGATGAAACATCTACTGCGAATATTACAATATGGCCTCTCCACCTTCATCCACCCTCTAAACTGACTACACCCCGCACTAGTAAACAACCCTTCATCTGTTTATCAAGAGAATCATGTCCTATCCCTAATGAATCCGTCTTTTCACAAATCCTTGTTCCTTAGTAATCGAAATGTTTCGTGAGTATATTTTTACTTGTGCGTGAGTGTAAATGTGTATATGTGAAGTCAGAGCAATCCAGTTCCAGGCGCGAGACGTTGGATATTAAGGTAATATATCTTTATAATACTCTATTCTTATAATTAAACAAATAAGAAATATTCTAAATTTTTCAAGTATTTTTTGGTGGTTTTCAAAAGAAAAAGAAAACATCAAATAAAATAAATAAATAATATATATTAAATATAAATTTATTGCTAATATTTGTATAAAAAATACTTTAAAATTACTATATTATTTTACTAATAATATTTTTCTTTTTTCAGGTAGGTGCTCGTCTTACTAATACTAACATTTAGATTAAGAATTTGATTTTCTTATTTCCTGGAAAACCAAATCCTTCATCTTTGGGTAACAGGTAGGTGTGTACTTCATTGTTCTTATAGATAAACAAGTACAGACCTACTTCAGGGGTTTGCATACCTGCCCACGTGAGCTCATGATTCTTTTGTCATCAGAATCATGTCCTATTCCTAATGAATCCGTCTTTTCACAAATTTCTATTCCTTCGTAATCGAAATGTTTCGCGAGTATATCTTTACTTGTGCGCGAGTGTAAATGTGTATATGTGGGGTCAAAGTAATCCAGATCCAGGCACGAGACGTTGGCTGTTAAGGTAATATATCTATTTAATACTCTAATATTACTCTAAATTCACTATATTATTTTACTAATATTTTTTCTCTTTTTTCAGGTAGGTGATCGTCCTATTAAAACTAAAATTTAGATTAAGTATTTGATTTTCTTATTTTCTGAAAAATCAAATTCTTTATCTTTTTAACCTTGTATCCCTTTTCCCGTCAATTCCTTAGTGTTTCCTTCTCGAATCGAATCGCGAGTATATTTTTTATTGTTCGCGGGTGTCAATGTGTTCCTGTGGAATCAACATCCCAGGTCTAGACACGAGACGTTGCCTGTTAAGGTAATATATCTATTTAATACTCTAATATTACTTTAAATTCACTATATTATTTTACTAATATTTTTTTCTCTTTTTCAGGTATGTGTTCGTCCTACTAAAACTAACATTTAGATTAAGTATTTGATTTTCTTATTTTCTGGAAAATCAAATCCTTTATCTTTTTAACCTTGTATCCATTTTCCCGTCAATTCCTTAGTGTTTCCTTCTCGAATTGAATCGCGAGTATATTTTTTATTGTGCGCGGGTGTCAATGTGTTCCTGTGGAATCAGCATTCCAGGTCTAAACACGAGACGTTGGCTGTTAAGGTAATATATCTATTTAATACTCTATATTACTCTAAATTCACTATATTATTTTACTAATATTTTTCTCTTTTTTCAGGTAGGTGCTCGTCCTACTAATACTAATATTTAGATTAAGTATTTGATTTTCTTATTTTCTGGAAAATCAAATCCTTTATCTTTTTAACCTTGTATCCTTTTCCCGTCAATTTCTTAGTGTTTCCTTCTCGAATTGAATCGCGAGTATATTTTTTATTGTGCGCGGATGTCAATGTGTTCCTGTGGAATCAGCATTCCAAGTCTAAACACGAGACGTTGGCTGTTAAGGTAATATATCTATTTAATACTCTATATTACTCTAAATTCACTATATTATTTTACTAATATTTTTCTCTTTTTTTCAGGTAGGTGCTCGTCCTACTAATACTAATATTTAGATTAAGTATTTGATTTTCTTATTTTCTGGAAAATCAAATCCTTTATCTTTTTAACCTTTTATCCAGTTTCCCGTCAATTCCTTAATGTTTCCTTCTGGAATCGAATCGCGAGTATATGTTTTATTGTGCACGGGTGTCCGTGTGTTCCGGTGGAATCAGCATTCCAGGTCTAAACACGAGACGTTGGCTGTTAAGGTAATATATCTTTTTAATAATCTAATATTACTTTAAATTCACTATATTATTTTACTAATATTTTTTCTCTTTTTTCAGGTATTTGATCGTCCTACTAAAACTAACAGTATTTGATTTTCTTATTTTCTGGAAAATCAAATCCTTTATTTTAGGTTAAAAATAAAATAAAATGAGAGAGTCTTCTGTTTTTAAATAAAATAATTTTTAATTATCTTCTAGAGACTATGAATTGCGAAGCATATTCTTCATCATGCAGTCTATCACAAATATGTTCAAATTAGAATACAACATTCAAGATCTATACATAGAAACATTGGTTGTAAAAATATATATTTTTCAAAATTTTCTATGTATAAATCTTAATTTGTAACTAATTTGTAATATTTGTGATAGATTTGTGTGCAATGCTCGAAACTAAGCTTAAAATTATTATTATTTAAAAAACAGAAGACTCTATCGTTTTATTTTATTTTTAACCTAAAATAAAACAATTCTGTTACCATCGACAGTGAAATCTTTTATTCATCAAATCCTTTATTTTTCTTTTTCCTTTTATCCAGTTTCCCGTCAATTCCTTAGTGTTTCCTTCTCGAATCGAATCGTGAGTATATTTTTTAATGTTCGCGGGTGTCCGTGTGTTCATGTGGAATCAGCATCCCAGATCTAAGCACCAGACGTTGGCTGTTAAGGTAATATATCTTTTTAATTATCTAATATTACTCTAAATTCACTATAATATTTTACTAATATTTTTCTCTTTTTCAGGTAGGTGCTCGTCCTACTAATACTAACATTTATATTAGATGATTAAGTAGAAATAATTAAATAAATTAAAGCTCAAAATTATATATAAGTTGAATAAAAGATTTCACTGTCGATGGTAACAGAATTGTTTTTATTTTAGGTTAAAAATAAAATAAAATGAGAGAGTCTTCTGTTTTTTAAATAAAATAATTTTTAATTATTTCTAGAGACTATAGTTTCGAAGGCATTGCCTTCATCATCAGTCTATCACAAATATTTCAAATTAGTTACAAATTAAGATTTATACATAGAAAATTTTCTATGTATAAATCTTAATTTGTAACTAATTTGAAATATTTGTGATAGACTGATGATGAAGCAATGCCTTCGAAACTATAGTCTCTAGAAATAATTAAAAATTATTTTATTTAAAAACAGAAGACTCTCTCATTTTATATATAAGTATTGTAATCTTTTTCTTTTTGAAAGATATTAATTTGCCGATGGTAATAGATTCAAATTTACTAGAAAATCATAGATAAAAGATGGTGTCATCTATTAATTCCGATGGAGTGGAATATTTTTAATTATATGTCAGAGGGGTTGTTTTTCACCCCCTCGGGAATCGAACCCGAGTGCCAGTAACAGCAATCCGGGCCACCTGGCTCACCTGCGGGATACGAACCTCTCTGACATATGCAAACGCGTAAAATATTTTACTCAAAGATTGTTATCTTAATTTGTAAAATTTCGCGATATAGTGATTCTAAATTTAAACATATAGCCATGCCATATAATTTAAATAAAGGTGGTTGAGTGTTTCGAATTTTGAAGAAATTCAAAATTCGAAGGGCAATGGAATGACTTTTCCTAATTTAATATGAAAGATATTAATTTGCCGATGGTAATAGATTCAAATTTACTAGAAAATCATAGATAAAAGATGGTGTCATCTATTAATTCCGATGGAGTGGAATATTTTTAATTATATGTCAGAGGGGTTGTTTTTCACCCCCTCGGGAATCGAACCCGAGTGCCAGTAACAGCAATCCGGGCCACCTGGCTCACCTGCGGGATACGAACCTCTCTGACATATGCAAACGCGTAAAATATTTTACTCAAAGATTGTTATCTTAATTTGTAAAATTTCGCGATATAGTGATTCTAAATTTAAACATATAGCCATGCCATATAATTTAAATAAAGGTGGTTGAGTGTTTCGAATTTTGAAGAAATTCAAAATTCGAAGGGCAATGGAATGACTTTTCCTAATTTAATATGAAAGATATTAATTTGCCGATGGTAATAGATTCAAATTTACTAGAAAATCATAGATAAAAGATGGTGTCATCTATTAATTCCGATGGAGTGGAATATTTTTAATTATATGTCAGAGGGGTTGTTTTTCACCCCCTCGGGAATCGAACCCGAGTGCCAGTAACAGCAATCCTTTCTTTTTTCTAAATTTATTTTGAAATATTGGTATGAAACAATTTCGCCTTTATATTTTCAGTTTAATATAATTATTTCACATGGATAGATAATACAAAATCAATTTTGTTTAAAAAAATAACATTCAATAGTAAATAATAAATAATTCACTTTTAAATATAATTTCCTTATATTTAAATATTCATCTCTAAACTTCAATCTAATTATTTTCTGTTTCTGATTTTATGCATAAGTCCTTTCTCTAGTCATACTCAGATCTACAAATGATTTATATTTGCTTCCTAAATTCAAATAGGTATTTGACAAAATTTCGAATGTTTAAGACTTCTATTCGATACAAATGCAGTATTGGAGACATTGTATTTGTTTCGGACAAGGTCTTTTAACAATTACTCTATCTCAACGCTAGACGTATTTTGCTACAAATACTATGTCTCCTATTTGTTTCAAAACACGTCTAGCCTTGAAATTTTCGTTATTTTCCTCATTTCAAATTTTATTTCTGAGTGTTTCATACTTTTGAAAATAAAGAAAATATTTAAAATTTTAAAATTATCACTCTATGAGTATATTATGTAATTTGCGATCAAAATTTTATTAATAATCTCCCTTTAATTATTATTTATTTATCTATCCATGTGGGGGTGGTGACAGCTGCCTACTCGTGGTGCCCCCTGTTCTCGCTAAACAGCTGTCTATGTCTCTGTGTATAAATTAACTACCGAGACATAATTTCATATACATAATAATAATTACATTTGCATAATTTTTTACATAAGCTACACATTCCTACTAATGATAATAATCAATTTCGAAAACTCAAAAATACAATTATAATTTCTCTTTTTTTAGAAACAGTTAAAATGTATGAATTTTACAAAAATATATTAAAAAATTCTTGTTTAATTATAATAACTAAAATTCATTCAAAATTTATGCAAATTATAGTATATATAATATATATGAAATTTGAAATATTTATATTCGACTGAAAATACAAGTGAATCTTACCGATGGTCAATAAATAAAATATAAATATTTGGGTAATGGGTAGGTGTGTACTTCTTTCTTATTATAGATAAAGAAGTATAGACCTACTTCAGAATTTTTGCATTTTTAGTCTTTTGGGGACCCACTGATTATGTTTACAAAATTTGGTTGAGTTTGCTCAAAGGGCCTAGATTTTTATTTTTTGACCCTCTATTCTAATTTTGGCCCCAGAAAATAGGTTCATATTCTAGTAAATTTCATTTTTCTTGTTTTTTTAGTTTGACAATATTTTAATTTTTAACCCCCTCTTAATTTTGGGTCGATATGAACTAAAATCTAATTAGATCTTAATCTCAATGCACCAAAACTAAGTGTGAAATTTGCCTTTGATACTCACACTAGATTTTTAAAAATTTGGTAACGCACAGACTAACTAACGGACAACCAGACTAATAGACATTTTGACAAAACAATTATTATCTCAAAAAATATAGTTTTTTCGATGTTCATTTATAAGGGCTTTTTTGTAGAGCGAAATGCCATGGTTTCGTCCAATTTTTTTAATTAATATACTTTCAGCTGTTTTTGAGATATTTCGAAAAATCGAAGTAAAAAAATTCAATTTTTTCATGCACAATTACAATACTTGACCGTACCCTATATGGTAAAGTAAAATATTCTCCTCTTCAATCTTGTATAACTCAAAAATATTGGAGAGTTTGTATATAAATAGATTGAACGAAAAATTGAACAGTCAGTTTGATTTTATTTAAACTTAGCGGTCAATACAAAGGCTATACTATTAAGTACCTTATTATTTTCAAAGATTTTTTTTTTTTTTTTTTTTTTAATGATATTGATGTGAGAAGGAGATACACCAGAAGGTCCATCCCCTAAAGGCCTGTATGGGCTGGCCCCTCCATCGTGAAAAGAACAGAGTAGAAGGAAAAGAAGCCGGGATCACGAGCCAATCTCAGAAACTTAGATACAATTCAATATCCAATTTACTAAGGTTTTAGGGGCTTCGAGCAGTGGTAAATTCTCCGCGCGATAAATTCGGTTAAATTTATCTCCCACTTAATTTTTATTACCAGACCCTATACTTACAGAAAAAATGTCTGGGTTTAGCCGGGAATCGAACCCGAGACCTCCGGGTTGCCAGTCAGTTACTATGACCATTACACCACGGGGGCGGACGATTGTTAGGATAAAAATTTTCAATATTTAATCTCTTTCATTTTCCATATTTCTGATTCTCTTTATGTCATTTGGTGGTATATTTTTTTAATAAAATGTATTAAAATTTTTTCCAAGTTTTTAATAAGTTTACGATTTTATTTCGGGCCCCATTGATATTAGCGCTGGACCGCGGGTTGGACACCCTTGTCTTAGACAATACAATTTTTTATAAAATTGAAATTTTTCGTTTTTTTTACATTTAAAATTTTTGAATTATTGTTACAAGAACCTAGACGGAGTTAAGGATTTCCGCTACCTAGGAAGTAAAATAACATGGGATGGGAGGAGCGAAAACGAAATTAAATTAAGAATTGTCCAAGCAAAAATGGGGTTTAATTCAAAACAAAAACTACTATGCTCCTCCTCAATCAGCTTAGAAAACAGGATGTTGCTATTGAAGACATATGTATGGAGCATAGCCATGTACGAGTGTGAAACCTGGACAATTGGAAAAGCGGAGAGAAAGAGATTAGAGGCTTTCGAAATGTGGTGCTACAGAAGAATGATGAATATCAAATGGATGGATAGAAGAATTACAAATGAAGAAGTTCTTGGAAGAATCAGAGAAAGAAGAACCTTGTGGAAGAGTCTGAAGAAGAGAAGAGGTCAGATGATGGGGCACACACTGAGACATGGGGGATATCTTGGAGGGGGAGGTGGGAAAGAAAAGGGGAAGGGGAAGACCCAGATTAGAATATTTCAACCAAATAATTGGGGATATGGGATGCCAGACATTTAGAGAGGTCAAACAGCTGGCGGGGGACAGAGTCGAGTGGAGAAGGATTGTTGCATCAAACCAGTCTTAGGACTGTATACTCAATGATGATGAGTTACAAGATTGAAGAGGAGAATAGCTAATTGTGTTATTGTAATCAAGAATATTTTAATTTTGAGTAAAAATTTAAAATAAAATAATATTTATTTAAAAAGAATGACATGTTTGTTTTTGGCGGTGAATTTCTTAATCTTAAAAATCCGCTAAACTAGGTATTTTTATTATTATCTTTCTCTGACTGTCTCTTTTGCTAAGGGAGAATTTATCCCCTTTATTTTTTTTGTTTTCTAACCCTTGAAATCAATATCATTTACCATAAACCCCACGAAATCTGTTTTTTTAATTAATCTTAATTATCTTGTAAAGAGAACATCCTTTCTATTCAATCCACGTTTTTTTTTTACTTTCTCTCTCTTTCTCTTTCATTTGGTCCTTTGGAATTTGTCGATATGGACGATTTTATCTTAAGGGGTTCCTCGGCCGCCACCGCCGCTCTGCATGCACTCTACAATCAGAAAAAAAAACCGTCTCCTCTTGAGGGGAGAGTTTTTTCCCTTTGCTGGGCACCCCTCGCGTTGTAACCACCCCCGCGACAGAGAGACAGAGTCTTAGAATAAAATAAAAAAAACTCCAAGGGCTGAAAACAAGACAAGCGACGACGAAAAATTTAAAAATGCAACTCAGAGACGAGGGCGAAGAATGAACGTCCAAGGACCAAAGAAGGGAGGAAATAACTTTGTTACCCTCGGGTGAGAGAATACCGTCTCTTAAAAAATAATTAACAAACTCGTTAAAAAAATTGAACGAATAACATTAAATATTAATGAGAGCGAGAGAGATTAGAAATCTTTTTCTTCCCTTGATCTTTAAGAGAAACAGCTGTACCTTGGAATGAGTTGTACCTACCTATAGGGCTTCTTTAATACGCCCAGAAGGCGGCCTCAATTCACTCAAAAAACATTTCTGTTTAAAAATGGCTTAAACGTGAAGAAAATTATTTTTAGCTGCGATTTTTTTTATCTGCATGTCTGTATTCAGAGATGTGAATTATTTTAGATACAAGTATTTGAAATACAAAATACAAAATACGTATTTTCATCTTATGTTTGAAATACATTTTTACAGGGTATGGTCAAGTATTGTAATCGTGCATAAAAAAAGTGGTTTTTTTTCTTCTTTTTTTCGAAATTTTTCAAAAATGGCTCAAACTATTTTGATTAAAAAAATTAGACGAAACCATGGAATTTTGGTCTACAAAAAAGCTTTAATAAGTGAACACGAAAAAATTATATTTTTCGAGATAATAATTGTTTTGTCAAAATGTCTGTTAGTTAGTCTGTGCGTTACCAAATTTTTGTGGACGAGCTAGCTCAAAAACTAGTGTGAATATCGAAACCAAATTTCACACGTAGTTTTGGTCCATTGAGATTAAGAACTGATTGGATTTTGGTGTATACAGACCTAAAATTAAAGGGGAGGAGGAGGGGTTAAAAATTAAAATTATAATAATATGTGTACTACTTTGCTTCCGCCGTTTCGCAATAGATGGCTGTAGCGGTAAGTGGTAGTCGAAATAAATAGATCGTCAATGTCATACAATAAGCTTAGGAATTTGTAAACATAACCCCATCGAAATATTAGTCGATTTGTGGTGAGGCCGCTATTAGTGAAAGAACGTGCCAAGAGTGGTTTCAACGCTTCAAGAACGGTGATTTTGACGTCGAAGACCAGCATGGCGGTGGAAGAAGAAGGTTTTCAAAGATGCAGAATTGGAGGCATTACTTGATCAAGACTCGTGTCAAACGCAACAAGAATTGGCAGGATCATTGGGAGTGACGCAACAAGCCATTTCAAAACGCCTAAAAGTAATGGGAATGATTCAGAAACAAGGAAATTGGGTGCCGTACGAGTTGAAGCCGAGAGATGTTGAACGGCGTTTGTTTGCTTGTGAACAGCTGCTTGCAAGGCAAAGACGGAAGGGATTTCTGCATCGCATTGTGACTGGGGACGAAAAATGGGTTCATTACGATAATCCCAAGCGCAGAAAATCATGGGGATATCCCGGCCATGCTTCCACGTCGACGGCCAAACCGAATATTCACGGTTCCAAGGTCATGCTCAGTATTTGCTGGGACCAGCTCGGCGTAGTGTATTATGAGTTGTTAAAACCGACTGAAACAATCACAGGCGATCGTTATCGAACGCAATTAATGCGTTTGAGCCGAGCATTGAAAGACAAACGGCCTCAATACAACAAGAGACATGATAAAGTGATTTTACAGCATGACAATGCTCGACCCCATGTTGCGAAAGTGGTCAAGACATACTTGGAAACGTTGAAATGGGAAGTTCTACCCCCACCCGCCGTATTCTCCAGACGTTGCTCCCTCGGACTATCACTTGTTTCGATCAATGGCACACGGCCTGGCTGACCAGCACTTCCGGTCTTATGAAGAAGTGAAAAATTGGATCGATTCGTGGATCGCTTCAAAAGATGACTAGTTTTTTCAACGCGGGATTTGTACGCTGCCCAAAAGATGGGAGAAAGTAGTGGCCAGTGATGGACAATACTTTGAATCATAAATGCATAACCAGTTTTTTACAATAAAGCCTCGAATTTCGGGGGGAAAAAACGGCGGAAGCAAAGTTGTACACCCTTTATTTTCAAACTAAAAAAGATTTTAAAGCTATATCCATTATAAGTATGATATTTTTTGATAGTTTTTATTGATGGATCGATTTTTTGCACTTCAGTGTATTTTCATACGAGATCAAAAATAAAAAAATATTCGTTTTTTGGACCACCCTAAAAGATAATACGGAATACTTATATGAACTGATTTAACTGGCAGTCAAAGATGTCCGATAGTTTGACACGTGATGAACAAACCGGCCCTTTTGGTTTCTTATTTTCTGTTATTAGGTCGCTGAAAGAATGTCTAGTTCAAAAACTCTTTTTTGTGGACTTATGTTCATTAAAACTTTTTGACTTATTCTTTGTTGAACCGTGTGATCCATTTTTTTTTCTATAGAATTCTATATAAAAAGCGATGTAAAGAAATAAAATAAACATTTAATAATAATGGTAATAATAAAACTTTAAATTTTTTAGCAGGCCACGTAGGCCGAAGTCTACCCTTAGGTGTTTTTCCAGGCTCTGTAGAGCTGGTAGATTATATAGGACAAACGAAAAACTGAAAAATACCATTCCGATAAATTTATTAATCAATCGATTTTGATTTTAATCTCGTCATACATATTAGTATCATGAATTTAAAAGAAACCAAAATTTCACAAAAGTATTTCACAAGAACGTAAAATATCGAATCAAACATATCATAATATGATGATGATAATATGACTAGTATAATTATATGTAGTATTTATTTCATTGGTTATTAATTATTATGACATAATTTATTGGATTGTTTTTGACATTTCCAATCATAATAATTTAATCGTATCGCCATTCTTTTCATTTAAAAGAGATAAATTTCATTTAGATTAAAGAGAAAAGACGATTGGGGGGTGGGGAGGGGGGTGTCAATTAAAACCGAAATAAGATTCAAGGCTGTTTTTATTGATCCCTTGAAATCAGATTGGAAATGGATCACATCCCAAGCAGAAAAGAATAAATGAATCCTTTAGCAAAATTAATAAACAATACCAATTATTTTTTGTTTTTTTATTTTATTTTCTAAGATCCCGACTTAGGTCGATCTTAACCTATCGAGTTTCCTAATGAAATTAATATTTTGATAATATAATGTATTAATAAACAAAACTTGATAGGGTCGACATCCAATTTCACTACATAGCTATTTCTAATAAAATATTAAAGTTGTTAATATTTTTACATAAATGTAGTTATCGAGTTTCCAGATAAGTATATTACCAACCGAGAGTAAAATATATATATAAAAAGCCAAAGTTGGGTCGCCATCTTTTTCCTTGCATGCACAAGTCAAGGTAGACAGGTAACTTGGAATTAGTATTTTATAGTTATATAGTTTCCTTTATTGTTATTAAAAAAAAATTAAATAAATAAATAAATCTATTAAATTAGATCAAATAGCTATCCAGGGAAATTGGATGTCGACCCTAACAAGTTTTGTTTATTAATACATTATATTATGAAAGTATTATTTTCATTAGGAAACTCGATAGGTAAAGGTCGACCTAAGTCGGGATCTTATACTATTATCCAAGATTTCTGAATTGCGTCCAGGATGGCAAGAGAATGCTTGGAGGGCCCTCTCCACAGATGAGAGCCGTATTTGAGACAGGTATGGATTTGGGCCTTGTAAAAGCTGAGTGAGAAGCTCCAGGAGCGTCAAAAATCGCCAGGACCTGAATAAGAAGCTTATTTTCATTGCTGTAGATTTCGCCACAGAAGAAATGAGTAGGTTGCCTAAATACAGGCCTTACAGAATACGTCTAATTGACATTAAAACAAAGATTTTCAAAAGCTTGCGTCTAAAATAAACGTGTAGGTTTAGCTTTATTTACTTTTTCAACAATACAAATAAATAATCAATTATTGTAAACGAAACAAATTAATTATTAAATAATTAATTAGATTTAATTATGGATCAGAAACACACATTGATATTCCCGTCTTAGAATAAAAATGGGAAATATTCAGGTGTAGAAAGTACTTTTGTATGGATTAATGATTTAATTGGAAAAATGTGAAGAGAGCTTCTGAAACATAATTAAATCGAATTAATTCATTGATTAATCATTACAATTTTTTTTTGTTTACAATATTTTATTGAATATTTATTTGTATTGTTGAAAAAGTAAATAAAGCTAAATCTACAAGTTTATTTTAGCTCTTATTATAAATTGTATATCTTTAATTGACAATGTTTCAAATTATTTAACAAACTTCTCATGAAATAAATTCTTAAGATCTTTTATATTAATCCCAAATGCGCTATTTTTGACCATAATGATGATCTCGTATTTTCAAGAACCAAGTTAAATTAGTATAATCATATTCCCCCGAATGGTAATAAAATTGGGCTGTCATTTTTACAAAGAAAATGTGTTGGTGTTGCCTAAATTTAGGCGTTTCACAATACGTCTAATCGACTCACTTTCCTGAATTTCAACCGGGAAATTTATCCGTATTAGAACACAGATTTTCAAAAGTTTGCATATAAAATAAACACGTGTAGATTTAGCTTTATTTACTTTTTCAACAATACAAATAAATAATCAGTAAAATATTGTAAACAATTAATTAATTAGATTTAAATATGGTTCAGAAACACTCTTCCCACCTCTCCAATGAAATATTTAATCTTTTATTCTAAAAGTACTTTCAACTCCGACCCAACACACCTGAATATTTCCCATTATTCTTCTAAGGCATATAATGATCTCGTATTTTCAATAACCAAGTTAAATTAGTATAATAATAATAATAATATTAGCCTGTCATTTTGATTTATTTTCTTTACACTTAATTTTCAAAGCTGGGTAATTTTTTTTATATTTTAAAGTTTGCAACTAAAATAAACGACTAGATCTAGATTCAGTTTATTTACTTTTTCAACAATACAAATAAATAATCAATAAAATATTGTAAACAAAACAAATTTTAATGATTAAACAATGAATTAATTCGATTTAATTATGTTTCAGAAGCTCTCTTCACATTTTTCCAATTAAATCATTAATCCATATAAAAGTACTTTCTACACCTGAATATTTCCCATTTTTATTCTAAGACGGGAAAATCAATGTGTGTTTCTGATGCATAATTAAATCTAATTAATTTGTTTTGTTTACAATAAACAATATTATTTATTTGTATTGTTGAAAAAGTAAATAAAGCTAAATCTAAACGTTTATTTTAGATGCAAGCTTTTGAAATACTTTGTTTTATTGTCGATTAGACGTATTCTGAAACGCCTGTATTTAGGCAACCGATACATTTCTTCTGTGGCGAAATCTAGAGCAATAAGCTTATTCAGGTCCTGGCGATTTTTGACGCTCCTGGAGCTCCTCACTCAGCTTTTACAAGGCCCAAATCCATACCTGTCTCGAATACGGCTCGCATCTGTGGAGAGGGCCCTCCAAGCATTCTCTTGCCACCCTGGAAGCAATTCCGAAGTCTTGGATAATAGTATAAGATCCCGACTTAGGTCGACCTTTACCTATCGAGTTTCCTAATGAAAATAATACTTTGATAATATAATGTATTAATAAACAAAACTTGATAGGGTCGACATCCAATTTCCCAGGATAGCTATTTGATCTAAATTATTAGATTTATTTATTTTTATTTATCTATTTATTTAATTTAATTTTTTTTTTAATTATCTACTAGTACATTTTCATATATAACAATAGAGGAGACTATATAACTATAAAATACTAATTCCAAGTTACCTGTTAATACCCTGTCTACCTTGACTTATGCAGGGAAAAGAGATGGCGACCCAACTTTGGCATTTTATAATTAATGATTAAACAATTAATTAATTTGATTTAATTATAATTCAGAAACACAATTATTAAAATGGCGATTGATTGGGACTTACATAGCCGTATTTATGGTATGTTATTTTTATCAAATGAATGAGACGGGAATAGACATCTAAATATTAGCAAATAGAACATAAAGCTTAAAAGTTTGAATTGTCCATATAGAAGGGTTGTATTCAGACCTTCAGTAATTGAACCCGAGTACCAAAAACCATTCCTATAGTCAAATGGCTTTAGGCTCTTGGTTGTAATTTTATTTAAAGATATAATAAGGTTCAAAGCTGTTTTTATTGATCTCTCAAATCAGATTGGAAATGTACTATAGTGTCTTGACTCATCCCACAAGTATAGAATAGAATTAATGAATCTTTTAGTAAAATTAAACAATAGCAATTACATTTTGTTTTATTGCACAGTTAGAGAGAGGGGGAAAGGGTGTCATAATTAAAGGGAAATGTTTTAAAAGTCATTAGTAATAAAAGCAAAACTTGCTTAGTCGTATACGGTTAATGTAAATGAGTCGGAACCCCCACCGACAGACCGTAAGACAAAAAAAAACCAACAGCAGTACAAGTTGTCATCTCATTAAATTAAAATTAAAAAAGTTTATCTGTCCTTCCGCCCCTTCATTTGACTCTTATTTCTTTCTTTTTTTGTTTTTTTAAGGCATTATGCCATTTTAGCCGAGCAGCTGGTCTCGGTAGATGGTGGGGTGTGAGTGTACGCGACATTAATTGTACTAAAACAATGTAGAATCAACAAGTGCCTTGAAAGGGTTGTTGGGTGGGTGGGAAAGGCGAGGAGGGTGGCTGCTCCAAGGGGGTGAATGCGAAAGATGGAGGATGGGGGTCGATATTCATCCAACACACAAAGAGAGAGAGAGAGAGTTCACTTTCATTCAGAAATTTCTCAACTTTTATTCAAATTTCTTATTTTTTTAATAATGAAAATAAAAAAAGTTAATTTTTTTTTATTTTAATTTATAGATACGGAGTTACGAGTGGGAACTTGTAATATGGCTGGATGGTTAGGCCGATTTTATATAAAAAATAATTTTTAAGAAAAAAATAAAAAGCGACTTCAAAAAATTAAATGTAACAAATAAAATACACTAAAAGGTATAAAATAATTATTATCTTATTTAGTTACAACTAAACGACGAAATATTAACATGAAATTACTTTTTGAAGTCGGTGCCAAACAAACTATACCTATAAGAAGCATACCCGCCAAACGTACTAACTAAGATCCGTCGAGTGCGATTCATAAAAGGTATATGTTTGGCACCGACTTCAAAAAGTAATTTCATGTTAATATTTCGTCGTTTAGTTGTAACTAAATAAGATAATAATTATTTTATCACCTTTTAGTGTATTTTATTTGTTGCATTTAATTTTTTGAAGTCGGTTTTTATTTTTTTCTTAAAAATTATTTTTATTTTTCTCTTTTTAGTGATGTTATTAATTAATAGTGATCATATCATCAGAACTTGACCAAATTAATATGACACCATCCCTAAGACACCCCCTTTCGGATAAAAAAAGAACCATCGAAATCGGTTCATAAACAAAGAGGTAAGGTCTAAACAAACCTAATAAAAAAGGTCTAATACCTATGAAAAAAAATGGGACCAATCGGAAGGTAGACTGGACCCAATGCAAATTTTTTTTTCAAAATCGGTTTACAATTGGCGGAGATATGAGGTAACATAGGCACAAAAAAAAAAAAAAAAAAAAATCCAGTCGAATAGAGAACCTCCTCTTTTTTTGAAGTCGGTTAATAAATAGGATAAACTTCCAAAATGAAGCATTTGAAGCCTAAGGGCCGGTTGTATGTCGCAAAGTAAATGCTTTTTACCACTAACACAGGGTAGATGGTAAATGGAGAGACTGGGATGGCCAATCAGATGCCAGAAACTATCAGTGCCTGTCATCTGAATGGCCATCCCAGTCCCTCCATTTACCATCTACCCTGTGTTAGTGGTAAAAAGCATTTACTTTGCGACATACAACCGGCCCTTAGTGAAGGCTGGGTATTAATTAATATAACAAAATTTCCCAAAAAATTATTTTCTTAAGAAATTTACCCGGCCACCAATCAGCAAGTAAACACAAGGGCTGATTATGTTATAAAATATTCCAAAAAGATTCGAGTAGACTGATGCCGTGACCAGGATTCGAACCTGGGTTATTGCGGCCACAACGCAAGGTACTAACCACTATACGATCACGGCTAGTTTCTCGACATTAAGAGATTGCTGTGCAAGAATATCAGAGTTTGGTGCGCACTCTTGCGTGACATTAATATTAAATAAATAAATAAACATTCGATTAAAATTTGAATTTGTATTTAAATCACACATAATTATTTATGTGTGATTTAAATACAAATTCAAATTTTAATCGAATTATTCACAAAAATAAAAGCTCAACAGCTTCATTACTAATAAAAATTCCATGTTATTCGATGACAAAAACTGCCAAGTCAATAAAATTTCGGACAGTGTACCGAATCTCAGCAAAAGTTTTCACTTTTTAACCGACTTCAAAAAAAGGAGGAGGTTCTCTATTCGACTGAATTTTTTTTGTGCCTATGTTACCCCATATCTCAACCAATTGTGAACCGATTTTGAAAAAAAAATTTGCATTGGGTTTGTTCAGGCTTAACTTCTTTGTTTATAAACCGATTTCGATGATTCTTTTTTTATTGGAAAGGGGGTATCTTAGGGATGGTATAATATTAATTTGGTCAAGTTCTGATGATAGGATCACTATTAATAACATCACTAAAAATAGAAAAATAAAAAATTTTAAGAAAAAATAAAACCGACTTCAAAAAATTAAATGCAACAAATAAAATACACTAAAAGGTATAAAATAATTATTATCTTATTTAGTTACAACTAAACTACGAAATATTAACATGAAATTACTTTTTGAAGTCGGTGCCAAACATATACCTTTTATGAATCGCACTCGACGGATCTTACTTAGTACGTTTGGCGGGTACGCTCGCTTATAGGTATAGTTTGTTTGGCACCGACTTCAAAAAGTAATTTCATGTTAATATTTCGTCGTTTAGTTGTAACTAAATAAGAAAATAATTATTTTATACCTTTTAGTGTATTTTATTTGTTGCATTTAATTTTTTTGAAGTCGGTTTTATTTTTTTCTTAAAAAATTTTTTTATTAATATTTTTTTCTAGTTGTAAAGTATTGTAGTAAAGATTTAAATTAATTGAATAAAAGCTTGAATAATGAAGATTAATCTATGTGACTGCAGTTTAATTATATTGAGGGTTCTGGCAGCCACAAATAAGCCCTGAAAAAGATTTTAAAATTAAATCGAAATGTCACCTTTGAAGATTTTTTTTATTATTTCTGGCTGCCTAAATCAACAATCTTATATTGTTGAAGAGTTTATCCAGAAAATGGATATTTTTCAATATATTATTTCTAGGAATTGAGGTGTATTTCTGCGTGGGCGAGATTGAGCTTGAACTTATTTGTGAATTTAAGCTTTTCTTACTGACCCACAAAAACATTTTTTTTTTTTAATAAGGATGAGTCTTTTTAAAAAGAAAGAGGGTGTGTGAAACAGACTGACTACTGGTTGAAGGGTTTGAATGATAACGGTGAGCAGGTAAGTTAAGTTGACAGCTAACTAGAGTAGAGGGGTCAACAGTTACAAACAACCCTTACACAAGCTGGGCGTTTTTCCTCCCACACAATTTCTTTCATTCTTTCTATTGTAGGTATTTCAGTCAAGTAACTAGAAAACCTCTAAATTCGAATTCTGACAATTTATAGGAAATAATTTTTAAGAAAAAATAAAACCGACTTCAAAAAATTAAATGCAACAAATAAAATACACTAAAAGGTATAAAATAATTATTATCTTATTAAGTTACAACTAAACGACGAAATATTAACATTAAATTACTTTTTGAAGTCGGTGCCAAACAAACTATACCTATAAGCGAGCGTACCCGCCAAACGTACTAAGTAAGATCCGCCGAGTGCGATTCATAAAAGGTATATGTTGGGCACCAACTTAAAAAAGTAATTTCATGTTAATATTTCGTAGTTTAGTTGTAACTAAATAAGATAATAATTAGTAGAGATTGTGGTGTTGGTGCAAGGTGAAACATCTTTAATAAAGATAAGAGTAAATAAATATTATATTTAATGCAATTGGATGTTGATGAAAGCAGTCCACGGTGGTTGTAAAAAAATAAGACTATAGAGGTTTTATTATTTTACATTTATTTGTTAAACCGACGTTTCGGAGATTTATTCTCTCCTTCTTCAGGGTAAACAAAAAGTCGATGAAAGTAGTTCAAAACATAATTACTTTCTGTCTCCTTTGACAATTCCAAAAAAAACATTATAAAATTTTTTTTCATCTCGAATAGAAAATAAAGTAACAAGCAATTGATGATCAATATGTTAATATATTGATCATCAATTGCTTGTTAATTTATTTTTCTATTCGAGATGAAAAACAATTCGACAATTCGATCTGTTACGGTCTCATCTTCGACAAAATTGTTTTTGATGGGTTTTTTCGTAATCAAATTAATTATTCTCAGGTAGACAAATCCCATTCTCAGGGTTTTAAAAAAGGTTTCTCTTTTGTTTATTTTTCTACCCAGACAGACAATGGGTCGGGTTAATCCTTTATTCTCAAAGGCCTTGAAGAACTATTGTGATTGTAGATTTTAACATATTTTGTTCTCCCTAAACGTTAGAAATATTAATAAACGTTTTATAATTGTTTTTATAAAGAACTTTATTTATTTAATAGAATAAAAAATAATCAAGAATTTATTTAAAAATATATTTCGCATAAGCAGGTCTCAATTTTCTGAAAAAACAACACAATTTGATAGGTTTTATTTATTAACAATTGGATGAATAATAATGAATCATATGGTTGAATCAAAACAGGTGCAGGAGGTGGGGCACAGTGGTGGGGAATCGGGGGTAGGGCGAGGTTTCGGGGGTGGGGTCAAGCGGGGTGGAGGTGGGGGGAGAGGGGTACATTGGGCGAATATTATTTATTTTTGTATTTTTTTAATTTGAAACCGGCTCTCAAATAAAAATCGACCTTTTTATCAGAATTTTATATTAAAAATAATATTAAAATAAAGCTTTTAACTGAAGGAAGAAGTTACCGAGCATCGCTCGGTCTCTCCAGGTACTTACATATAAGGGAAGAAAAAATAAAAATATTAGAATATTGAAATAGAAAAAAATGTATTCAAAAAATAATAAAATAAATTAATTTAGTTATTAAAATAAATACCGCCTCCGTGGTCTAATGGTCAGAGTAACTGACTGGCAACCCGGAGGTCCCGGGTTCGATTCCCGGCTATGCTCAGAAATTTTTCTGTAAGTATAGGGTCTGGAACGGGGTTCACTCAGCCTCGTGAGGATAAATGAGTAGCTGCTTGATTGAGAAGTAGCGAATCTCGGTTAAGAAAACTGAAACGAAGGTTGTAGATGTGCGTTGAGCTAACCACTTGACCCCTCAGTACTGTTTCCAATTAGGACAGCAACCAATTCAGTAGGCCAAGACCCATGAAGGGTTGTCGAGCCAGAGATTTTTTTTTTTTTTTTTTTTATTAAAATAAATAATTATTCCGCTGATAGCACGAGAAGACAATTACTTAGATTACTTTGACGCAGTACCTAAAGAACCAAAAATATATAAATAAATAATAATAATAAAAAAAATAAACTAAGATATTCAAAAAATCTATTTATTTGAAATTTTATTCAAGAAAAATAAAATTTATAAAAACAATTAAATTCTAGAGAGTTTAATAGATACTAAATATAAAAATATAGGTACTGTCAATATTTTAAATAAAATTTTTTGAGGGTTTCAATTTTTTAAAATTTTCAAAAATCAAACAACAATAGAATGACGACTATTCCCGAATTGAATACCTATAAAGCCATTTGACTAGAAATGCTTTTTGGTACTTGGGTTCTCTGCTACTATATCGACAATTCAACCTTTTAAGCTTTATATCGTGTTTGTTTATATTCAGGTATTTATTCTTGTCTTATGCCGCTGAACCATCATATTTAAATCTAATTAATTAATTGTTTAATCATTAATTTGTTTTGTTTACAATAATTGATTATTTATTTATATTGTTGAAAAAGTAAATAAAACTAAATTTACACGTTTATTTTAGCTCTTCTTTATTATAACAGTCGCGTTTTTTTAAATTTTTGTTAAATTGTAGACACTAAATATAGGCGTCAAGGTGGTCATAAGTTTGACCATTAATATCGTCTCTCGACTCTTTTGATATATTATGAATTATAGATCTCTATTATTAACAAAATTGTAAGTATAAAAAAAAAGATAATAATTTCCAATAACTCATCTCCGATCGAAGTCAAAAATTTTCTGGTCCATCCAAATGGTATGCTAATCTCTATTAAAGAAATTACCTAATGAAAATCTCTGAACTGAATTAATAAATCATTTCTGATATATGATTTTTCATTGCAAGAAGAAATCCCCCTCAGGGTCAATTTTGCTATAATAAAAATGATCTGTTGTTTGTTATTCGTTCCTTTTTTTTACGTTTTCATATCATTAAAAACGATTTCTTCAGTATATAAAGTCAAAAACCATTTTTACTGTCCATTTCTGGCCTAAACCATTAAAAAAAAATCGCTTATGAAATTTTAACCTTCTCTCTCGCGAGATAAGCATTCCGGGTTGGTTGTTAATTAAAATGCAAATCTATTAAATATGGATATTATATGCATATATATAAAATGAATTTTTATTTCTTTTTAAAAGAATCTCTCTCGAAAATAGCCTTTGGATATATAATAATTAAATAAAAAAGAAAGAGAGAGAAGGGTTTAATTATTTATTTTTTTCTTTCACATTTATATTCAGGTGTAAGTATTGGGATGGCCTGTCTGAGTTCTGACTCTTTGAGAGCTTCAACAATACAAATAAATAATAAATAAAATATTGTAAACAAAAACAAATTAATGGTTTAACAATTAATTAATTAGATTTAATAATGTTTCAATAATCTTTAGATATAATTACTTTATTATCGAGACTTTTTGTTAATTACGTTCACATTTATATTCTATAGAATATAATGTGGAAGTATTGCGATGGCCTGCCCGAGTACTGACTCTTTGGGAGCTTGTGCCTCAGAGATGAAAAAATTTAATTTCATTTTGTAGCTTCTAGGCGGAAGGAATCGATGCCCTTAATAGTTGGAAATCGGATTTAGGAAATAAAACCGGAAATTGGGGTCCTCAGGGGCCAAAAAAGGACGTATGTACGTATGTATGTACCCCCTGCGTTTCGCAACCTTAATTCTCAGAGCTACGAAATTCAAAACTTAAGCTCGATATAGGCTAGAAGGAGTACAGCAAGCTATGTTTTTTGTTTGTAGTGTTGTAATGTTTGATTATTGTTTTTTTTTCGCATTGCACAGTTGTGGGGCGCTTTTGGCGCTCCCAACACTCTGGCATCGCTTCTGGAGTCCTACTGGCGTCCATATATACAATGGAAACTTAAGCTATCTACAGGCTATAAGAAGTATAACATGATTTTGGCTAAAATAGACAAACCGGAAGTTGATATTTAAGTATGTAAGAATTTAACCCCCCCTCTACCTTTCGCAACCATAAGTCTCAGAGATACGAAATTCGAAACTTAAGCTTGATATAGGCTAGAAGGATTATATCAAGCTTTTAATCGTGGAAGGGGGTGTGGTGTCCCCGGTCCTTCAGGCACCTGTGAGTCCTGGGTGTCCCCAAAACTACATTAAACAAAAGGACACTCAGGGCGATGGTAGGTTCCCATTTTAACTTTTCTAGTTTTATGAGACGGACTTTCCAGACCGGGTCCGGCCTTAATTGATTAAAAATATAAGTTTAAATTTATGTGAATTTCTGGGCAGGCCATCTTCGACAAATGACCTTTCTGTAGTGGCCAGCCCATTTTAAACGAATTTTATTATTTTTTAACATTAATGTTTGCTTTTATTTATATTTTGTTTTGTTTTTTGTTTTTGTTTATAATATTGTAATATTTATTTATTATTTTTTATTGAACGCAGTGCACAGTTGTGGGGCGCTTTTGGCGCTCCCAACACTCGGTCTCGATTCTGGCGTTCCCATTATTATATATATACTTTTTACTAATAGCCACAACATCTGGCATTATTATTTGGACGTCTGATGAGGGTTTTGCAACCTTATTTGTAAATAAATTTGTTTTTCTTTCTGTAAAGGGCTGCCTATCTCTGCGTGGCGCAATAAATCAGTCATTGAAATCTGAAGACCAGAAGTGGACATTTACATGTAAGATTTTTCGTTTTTTTTTATTTTTTTTTATTTTCTCGAAAACGGTTCTTAAAATTCTCTCGCGATAAGCATTTCGGGTTGTTAATTAAAATGCAAATATGGATATTATATGCATATATAAAATGAATTTTTATTTCTTTTAAAGTATCTCTCTCGAAAATAGCCTTTGGATATATAATAATTAAATAAAAAGAAAGAGAGAGAGAAGGGTTTAATTATTTATTTTTTTGTTTAATGTCACGTCGTCGGATGATGATGGGCGCTTAGCAAGTGATCGGTTTGGCCCTTCGGTGGTCCAGTGACAGCCGGAGAAAGAAAGAAAACACTGAGGAAATATGCGCACAGCGGATTTTAATCCTTTAATTATGTGAAATGGTTAAATGCCAGGCCAGGCAGGCAGGCATTTCCCAGGTCGTGGGAGTGGCGGGTTTGGCGTGGCTCTTATTCAGGGGCCCCTTTGGCTTTGGCAAGGGGCCATCCGAACTAGAAGAGCTTTCCAATCGGACCATACGGTCACCCACAGTTAAACAATTGGGAAATATTCATTCAGGAAGCAACAACACCAACAGCATTCCATCCTATTAATTGTAGGTTTTTATTTCATTTTGTTAAGAATATGACGGGGGAATTAAAAAGGAGGAGAATTTGCTTGCTATTAGACACACGAATTTACGGCTTCAATTTAAGAAAACCGTTCGTTTTCTAAGCGTTGATTTGTTGTTAAGTTAAACAGGTAATTAAACGAACTTTCCTTCTTTATACTTAAAAATATAAAATCAAGACTTAGAAGGAAACCAGAAATTGACCTTTCATGTTCTACTGAAGAACTTTGAAGCATAATGGTATTTCGATATATAAAACTCCAAAACTACAAACTTTACACTAGGTACGCCCAAAAAACTGATTTACCATCCAACCTGACTATGAATATTTGTTGTTATTGATTGCCTAATTAATAGATAACGACATCTTCAAATTGAAGAAAAATTAAGTTATCTCGCAAACCCCTTAGTTATAATCAGAGCAAAAAAAAAAAAAAATCAGGAAATTTTATAGCTACGAGGTGAATAATTGGGGTTTGATGCTTGGGGTGATTTATTAATTAAAGACGAAAAATATATGTAACACACGTGTTTTTATTATAGGTTAAGTACAGTAGTTAGTTGGCACAAAAAAGTGGAACTCATAGTATTAAGTTTTGAGCACTTGAAACTCATATCGAGTCGGTAGTGCCAACTTATGAATAATTTAATCTGGAAGTTTTGGCGGGGATTTCAAAAACGGCGATGCCCGCTTTTCCACGAGGTTTTGGAGTTTAGGTATCGATTTGTAGATCCTATAAATTATACAGAATAAGTATATATAAATATATAATAAGTATATATAAAACTTTTAAAAGTAAACACATAAAATATATCTATACTTATTATAATCGGCTTCTGCATGATGACGTGATTTTTTTAACCCACTAATAATTCATGACAAATAAAATTGATTAAAATTATGAAATTTAAATTAATATTTTAAAAACCCCTAATATTTACTTCATGAGAAATAAAATTTATTAAAATTAGGAAATTTATATTATTTTAAAACCCACTAATACTTTATGACAAATAAAATTTATTAAGATTAGGAAATTTCAATTATTATTTTAAAACCCCCTAATATTTACTTCATGACAAGTAAAATTTATTAAAATTAGGAAATTTATATTATTTTAAAACCCACTAATAGTTCATGACAAATAAAATTTATTAAAATTAGGAAATTTCAATTATTATTTTAAAACTCACTAATATTTACTTCATGACAAATAAAATTTATTAAAATTAGGAAATTTCAATTATTATTTTAAAACCCACTAATAGTTCATGACAAATAAAATTTATTAAAATTAGGAAATTTCAATTATTATTTTAAAACTCACTAATAGTACATGATAAATAAAATTTATTAAAATTAGGAAATTTCAATTATTATTTTAAAACTCACTAATAGTTCATGACAAATAAAATTTATTAAAATTAGTAAATTTCAATTATTATTTTAAAAACCACTAATATTGACTTCATGACAAATAAAATTGATTAAAATTAGGAAATTTAAATTATTATTTTAAAACCCACTAATACTTTTTGACGAATAAAATTATTAAAATTAGGAAATTTAAATTATTAAATTAGGTTGATTCTTGAGAACTTGGTCTTTTAATTAATTTGCTGGCAAAGTTTAAACGATTCGATGTTTATTTTTCGACTACTTCAGGCAATCTAAAAAACAACTTTAAAACAATTACAAACACATGAAATCATCAAACTATATGTAAACAAAATTTCATATTAAATTTACTTTTAAGGTCTTTCAATCCTAACAGGGATGAGCGTGTTGCTAGTTGCATAACTACAGGAGGCGCGAGAGCTCTGACTGCTAACTACAGTGTTATACCAAAAAATTTAGAAATAACCATTGATGCAAGTAAATAAGAGAAAAATACAATATTTAAAGTTAATCTAGAAATTCAAATTTCGATAAATTTATAATAGTTACCAAATTAACCAGATTGAACATTAACATTTCTGAATGTAAATTTAAGTAAATTAATAAATAAATTACGCAAAAGAACATATCTACTCTCATTAAACGAGCAAAAATTGTATATATATATATTTATATATTTGTATCTTAGTTCTATTTTGAAAACCAACTCTATTAACAAGTTTTGAGGATGAGAAAATGATCTGGCTAGGTCTGGACCTCGACAAATTTCATCTTAATTGATCTTTTCTTAATTAAAGTAATTATTGACAGATGAAAATCTCAATAAAAAAGTTTGTTTACATTTATTTCAATTATCTTTTATTTATTAATTGGTTTTTTCAATTTTAAAACTCACTAATACTTTATACCAAATATTAATATATATTAGAATTTGCCAATTTAATTGATTAAAATTCCTCTTATTAAAAAACACGGGCTAAAAATATTATCGCAAGCTAGAAGATCAAGTAGAGTCGATAGTGGAGAAGTAATCTCCGAAATCGAAGCCTCAAATACAATGTATACATTATTTCATGTAAAAAATTGATTCAATAAAATTATTATTTAGTGGGAGGCGCTGGAATAATTAATTGTTTAATTAATGAATCAAGGCCTACGCTGCGAGAAAATGAGCGAGGAGAGGATAAAAAGAAATTCCATAATTCATATAGACAAAAGGTATTAGTTTGGGTTCAGGGATCAGTAGCTTTTAGTGGATATAGGAGCCTAGTACTCTTATGACAAAGCATTTGCAGTACACACGCCAAGATCCCGGGTTCGAGCCCCTGCTGATCCTTTTGTCTGCTTAATAAATTAATCACTGCGTTGTTCCCTAAATTTAAATTTGTTATTATTTAGTATTTATTTAATTGAGTTAAAAAATTCGATAAATTGTTATATAATAATGCTGAATTTATTTATATACCTATAAGTATACACATAATCTGTGGACCATTAGAAAGCTAGAAATGCAAAATCTGGGTGCGGGAGCTGGGGTGTAGTTGATACGGGGTGGGGGTGGACGTGGGGGAGGTGGAGTGCAGTTTTGGGAGATCCGGGGGTGGGCGAGGTGCGTGGTTTCGGGGGTGGGGGGGTCCAGAGGGCGATTACTATATATATTTGTATTTTTTTTTAATTTGGTTACCGTGCATCGCTCGGTGGTTCCAGGTACTATTTATAAATACTTAAAGAAATTCCAAAGGCGTGTTATGTTTAATTGAATTTGAAAATTAATGTTAGTTAAAAGGTTTCTTCTCTACGTTTTCTCTGACCTGACCTATATTCTTTTATTCTTTCCTATCGCTTAATACTTTTATACTATACAGTCATATAATTCCATCGATAACAAGTAATAATAATAATCCAGGATATAAATTAAAACGTCAAAATTAAATACAAATGACAAAAAAATCATCTATCAATTCAAATAGGAAATGGAATTTTATAAAAATTCTCCAATAAAACGATAATAAATTAAGACGATTCGATCGAATTATTCTGCAGTTAACCTAAAAAATCGGAGTGGGCGTTCTGCTCATACTTGAGAACGATCTCAGAATAAGCCGACCGAAAGGTCATAATTTATTTATTCGTGTTTAATAAGCAATTATAATTAATTATGTGTCATTTTTAATAAAATTTCAACTCTTAATCTACTCTTATTAAACGAGCAAAAATTGTATATTTATTTGTTTGTATATATATTTGTTTATATATTTGTATCTTGGTTCTATTTTGAAAACGACTCTACCGATTTTGATGAAATTCACGGGTTAGGGGGTTTTTGGTGTGACAATTCGATCTGTCACGGTCTCATCTTCGACAAAATTGTTTTTGATGGGTTTTTTCGTAATCAAATTAATTATTCTCAGGTAGACAAATCCCATTCTTAGGATTTTAAAAAAGGTTTCCCTTTTCCTTTTATACCCAGTCAGACAATGGGTTGTTTGTTTCATTGTTCTAAAAGGCCTTGAAGAAGTATTGTGATTGTGGATTTTAACATATTTTGTTCTCCCTAAACGTTAGAAATATTAATAAACGTTTTATAATTGTTTTTATAAAGAACTTTATTTATTTAATAGAATAAAAAATAATCAAGAATTTATTTAAAAATATATTTCGCATAAGCAGGTCTCAATTTTCTGAAAAAACAACACATTTTGATAGGTTTTATTTATTAACAATTGGATGAATAAGAATGAATCATATGGTTGAATCAAAACAGGTGCAGGAGGTGGGGTGGAGTGGTGGGGGATCCGGGGGTAGGGTGAGGTTTCGGGGGCGGGGTGGGGGGGGGGGTACAGTGGGCGAATACTATATATATTTGTATTTTTTTTAATTTGAAAACGGCTCTCAAATAAAAATCGACCTTTTTATCAGAATTTTAAATTAAAAATAATATTAAAATAAAGGTTTTAACTGAAGGAAGGAGTTACCGAGCATCGCTCGGTGCCTCCAGGTACTAATATATTAATATACATATTTTTTTCGGCTTTTCAGCCTTTCTAGCCATAAACCAATTTACGATACTAATGATGATTATTTTTTTAGGGTCAGGTTTTAACCGGATGCCTCGAGTCAGATTCGAACCCGGGGCCCTTAGTTAACAGGCTGACACGCTAACCCCTAGCCTACCCGATCCCCATACATATTATATATTAATCACAACAATTAAAGATTCAACAGCTGCATTTCTAATAACCTTTTAGTTTATAAAATTAGAAATAAAATTATATTTTAAATTTATTTATTTTTATGAAACAATTTTATTTTTAACCGACTTTTTAAAAAAAGGAGGTTATCAATTAACGGAATGTCTGTTTTATATATATATTTAATGCCTTAAAATCTTGGTAAAAGCAACTTTTTTTTTCTTTTTTCAAATTTCAAATTTTCCATTGATAAAGGGAGAAATTCTCTCGAAACGTTTGGATATTAAATACACGTTTTTAAGATTAAATTGGTGTTGTTTTTTTTTTGTTTTTTCGGCCTTTCTAGCCATAAGCCATTTACGATACTATTTATTTAATTCAAATTTGTCTCTACCCCGGGGGTCAGATTTTAGCCGGATGCCTCGAGTCGGATTCGAACCCGGGTCCACTTGGTTAGCAGGATGATACGCTACCGTCTAGCCTATCCGACCCCCCGGTGTTGTTATCGTCCATGTTCAAAATTTTTTCTTATCTGTCTGGTTTTTGGCAACTCCAAATCAAGGCAAATTTTGATTTCACACGTTTCAAACAAAGCTATGAACAAAAACACCCTCAACAAAATTCATGTCTGTCTGTTTGTTTCCATGGGTTCCGCGAAAATCTCTCACAGATTTACGTAAAAACAGCTGAAGGGATTATTATGAAATTTCATATTTAGATCAGATGCCTTCTAACTTAAAATCATTGCTTGAATAACGTTTTGATATTTTAAATCCAAAAGGTTGCCGGTGGGGGGGGGGGGCGCACTAATGAAAATTATCAAATAACTCTTAAACTATTAGCTCTACGGCGAATTTCGTTATGATTTTTGACAACTTTTGTTTAAAAAAATTCCCCCAAAAAACACCCAAAAGGGGAGGAGGGTCAAAAAATAAAAAATTTGACAATAAAGCGAAAATTCAACCAAATTTTGTATTCATAATCTGTTGGCCTCTAGAGAGTTAGAAATGCAAAAACTAACCACCAAAGCGGGCCTCGCAGTTAGTAGTCATTGTTCATTTAATAATATAAGATTTGGTCCATTTTAGGCCTTTTATTTGATCAACAGATGTGCAACGTAATCCGAGCTCTTCATTTAGGATTTATAGATAATTATTTCTTTCTGAAATATGTATATCCTTGTTTACATAGTGTGTGTGTATTGGGTGGCCCTACCACTACCACTACCACCACCCACTGAGGCATTAATTAATTCCAACGAACAACTGATATTCATATAAATAAACTTTCTTGGACGACTACCGCGATATTAGTGTTGCTTTAATGTTGGTTTTCATTACATTCCAAGATAAGCAGGTTTTCTACCTTCCTTCTACCATCTATCATATATTATCATTTATCTTCCTAATGGATCGCTTTTTTTTCTTCTTTCTTAATTTATATAGTACCCTTATAGTTTGTAAAACCTGCATTCAAATTGATTTGATAGCCTTAGAGAATTTCAATTAAGATTCTCTCCCCTAACGGAGAATATTTTATCGATTGCTATATGCTAGATATATACCTATATATCTATCTATACATATTATATAAAAGTACCTGGAGCCACCGAGCGATGCAAAAAGTAACCCCCCTCCCCTACATGATTATAAATAATTTCATTAAATATTAAATATAATTGAGGGACCAGGTTGTATGGTAAAGTCAAGTGGATGGCCACATCAGAACACGTCAGCTTATATACTCTTATTAAACGAGCAAAAATTGTATATATATATATATATATATATATATTTGTATCTTTTTTCTATTTTGAAATCGGCTCTACCGATTTGGATGAAACCAAAAAAGTTTTGAGGATGAGAAAGCGATCCGGCTAGGTCTGGACCTCGAGAAATTTCATCTTAATCGATCTTTTCTTAAATAAAGTAATTATTGATAGATGAAAATATCAATAAAAAAGTTTGTTTACATTTTTTTCAATTATCTTTTATTTATTAATTGGTTTTTTAATTTTAAAGCCCACGAATACTTTATACCAAATATTGTTATATATTAGAATTTGCCAATTTAATTGATTTTAAAACTCGATAAATCGTTATTTAATTAAAAGAAATAATTATACGGAATTTATTTATATATACTTATATACACATGATCTGTGGGCCACTAGAAGGCTAGAAATGCAAAAACTGGGTGGGGATGGGGGGTCCGGAGTGGGGCGAGGTGCGGGGTTTTTAATTTAAAAATAATATTAATATATAGTATTTATTATTTGATCTTAAATGAGGCAATTAAAATCATGAGAACAGTTATATGTTCTCGTAAGGAGAAAAAAGACTCTTAAGAAAACAAAATCTTCTATGTCCTTATCAATATTTTTATTTTAAACTGGGAGACAGTTTCGGCCGACACTCTCAAGCCATCATCAGTCCTCAGTTTTTCAATAGTACATTGGTAACATTAATTTTACATTTTCTCTGCAATTCAACAAAATTCCAACACCTGTTGTTATAGATGAGAGTAACAAACCCTTTGGAAAAAATAATTTTCCTCCTTGCAATTCTTGATTTTCTTCAAGAATTGCAAGGAGGAAAATTATTTTTTCCAAAAGGGTTTGTTACTCTCATCTATACCAGGTGTACCGGAAAGTCATTACTGGTTTTTCTAACAGATGTCGCTAGGCTTAAGTATGCAATGTTATGATTTGACACATATGCATTTTATTCTACTGACATCAAGCTTCAAAGCTATACATGTTATATTTTGCGAAAGTAACACCTTCATAGATTTATACCTCTTTGAAAATGTCAAGTTTCATGCCTGAAAACGTGCATTTGCGGCACGCATTAGTTTTCTTATTTTATCAAAAGAAAAAAGCCGCTGAAAGTCATCATTTGCTGGTAGAAACTTACGGTGAGCATGCTTTAACCTTAAAAACATGTGAGGTGTGGTTTCGAAAATTCAAAAGTGGTGATTTCGATGTGCAAGATAAAGAACGTTCTGGTAGACCAAAAAAGTTTGAAGATGCGAAACTATAGGAGTTATTGGATGAAGATCCAACCCAAACTCAAAAACAATTGAAAAAGCAATACACCGACAACAAATGATCAATTTGAACCACGCATTGATCGAAAAACGTCCAGAATGGGCCCGAAGACACGGTAAAGTGATTTTACAACACGATAACGCGCCGTCTCATAAAGCAAAACCGGTCAAGGAGGCGTTGAAAGCACTTGGGTGGGACATATTATCACACCCGCCGTACTCTCCAGACCTTGCCCCGTCCGACTATCAACTTTTCGCTTCGATAGGACACGCGCTTGCACAGCAGCAATTCGCCAATTTCGAAGAAGTTAGAAAATGGCTCGATGAATGGTTTTGCTCAAAGGACAAACAGTTTTTTTGGGATGGCATCCATAAATTTCCAGAAAGATGGGCAAGATGTATAGAATCAAATGGCCAATACTTTGAATAAATAAATTTTGCATTTTCTTAAAAATTACGTAGTTTTTTTTTCGAAAAAACCAGTAATGACTTTCCGGTACACCTAGTAAGAACAGGTGTTGGAATTTTGTTGAATTGCAGAGAAAATGTAAAATTAATGTTACCAATGTACTATTGAAAAACTGAGGACTGATGATGGCTTGAGAGTGTCGGCCGAAACTGTCTCCCAGTTTAAAATAAAAATATTGATAAGGACATAGAAGATTTTGTTTTCTTAAGAGTCTTTTTTCTCCTTACGAGAACATATAACTGTTCTCACGGTTTTAATTGCCTCATTTAAGAACAAATAATAAATACTATATATTAATATTATTTTTAAATTAAAAACCCCGCACCTCGCCCCACTCCGAACCCTCCCATCCCCACCCAGTTTTTGCATTTCTAGCCTTCTAGTGGCCCACAGATCATGTGTATATAAGTATATATAAATAAATTCCGTACAATTATTTTTTTTAATTAAATAACGATTTATCGAGTTTTAAAATCAATTAAATTGGCAAATTCTAATATATAACAATATTTGGTATAAAGTATTCGTGGGTTTTAAAATTAAAAAACCAATTAATAAATAAAAGATAATTGAAAAAAATGTAAACAAAACTTTTTATTTATTTTTTATTGATATTTTCATCTATCAATAATTACTTTATTTAAGAAAAGATCAATTAAGATGAAATTTCTCGAGGTCCAGACCTAGCCGGATCGCTTTCTCATCCTCAAAACTTGTTTGATTTCATCCAAATCGGTAGAGCCGTTTTCAAAATAGAAAAAAGATACAAAATATATATACAATTTTGCTCGTTTAATAAGAGTAGATAAGCTGACGTGTTCTGATGTGGCCATCCACTTGACTTTACCATACAACTTGGCCCCTCAATTATATTTAATATTTAATAAAATTATTTATAATCATGTAGGGGAGGGGGGTTACTTTTTGCATTCCTAGACTCCTGGGGCCCCACTGATTATGTATCCAAAATTTGGTTGAGTTTGGTACACGTGCCTAGATTTTCATTTTCATTTTTGACCCTAGTTTGCGACCGAAGTACAGTGTTAAAAAATTGCAACTTTACTATATTTATGTTTACAATATAAATAGATAGGAAATTTACAAGATTGCGTATAGTAAAAAAAATACTATATTATGTTGGTAAAATCACATTAACTCATTGCAAAAATACAAAAATAAACTTTACTTTTTGTAATAGTTGAATAAAAGATTTCACTGTCGATGGTAACAAAATTGTTTTTATTTTAGGTTAAAAATAAAATGAGTCTTCTGTTTTGTAAATAAAATAATTTTTAATTATTTCTAGAGACTATAGTTTCGAAGGCATTGCCTTCATCATCAGTCTATCACAAATATTTCTAGTATTTAGTTACAAATTAAGATTTATACATTGAAAATTTTGAAAAATATATAATGTCTTTTTCTTCATGTTTCCTCTTGGGAGATTAGAATGTTACTTTTTGTTCTTGTATTATTTAGATATGTATTACTAAAAAATATAGTAAGATTACAATACTGGTATGTAATATGTATTACTAAAAAGTTTTGAGGCCGAACTTTACATTTTTTATAGTAAAATTGGATAAGAAATTTTTAACAATGTTTTTACATTATATAAATTAGTGTGAAAAATTCTATTTTAATAAAAATAATAATTTTAATAGGTTTATTGAGTAAAAAGACGCAACCTTTAGTTTTTAATCCAACCAGTCAATTTCAGTAGAATGCGGATAAAAATTTGTTTTTTGTTCTCTGTTAATATAGGTATAGAAACAGGGCCAAAGGTCATTCACCGTAGAATCAACCACACGCCATATGTTCTTCAACTTCCGAAATCAATGAAATAAAAAATAAATGTGTCAAGGCCAAAGAAAGGAAATAGACCAACTTTTATTTAGACCTACCTAGATTCATGGATTATGAAAAAGAGGAATCTATTGATAAATGGTACTCAATTAATCGGAGTTGATTGGATATTATTCTAAAACACTCTTTCTTTAAAATAATAACTCACTCAAATACCCTATTACCATATATTCAGACTTTTTAAATCATAAATCAAGTTTGTTCTTATTTTTTCTAAAAATTGAAACTATTATAATATGGTAAAATAAATAAGAGCTAAAATAAAAGTGTACATTTAGCTTTATTTACTTTTTCAACAATACAAATAAATAATCAATAAAATATTGTAAACAAAAACTAAATTAATGATTAAACAATTAATTAATTAGTTTTAATTATGCTTCAGAAACACTGTTCTTATCTCTCCAATTAAATATTTAATATGAAAGATTTCAATTTGCCGATGGTAATAGATTCCAATTTTCTTAGAAAATCATAAGATGGAATGGAATATTTTTAATTATATGTCAGAAGTGTTGTTTTTCAACTTCTCGGGAATCAAACCCGAGTGCCAGTAACAACAATCCGGGCCACCTGGCTCACCTGAGGATGCGAACCTCTCTGACATATGTAAACGCGTTAAATATTTTACCAGTGCCAGGTGGCCCGGATTGTTGTTACTGGCACTCGGGTTCGATTCCCGAGGGGTGAAAAACAACCCTTCTGACATATAATTAAAAATATTCCATTCCATCCCATTTAATAGACCGTCTTATGATTTTGTAAGAAATATTTATCCTTTATTCTAAAAGTACTTTCAACTCCGACCCAACCCCTGAATATTCCCCATTTTCCTTCTAACGCGAGAATGTCAATCTGTGTATCTAAGAATAATTACTATAAATCTCACCAACTCCAACCTAATTTAATTTTAACAATGTTTCACTATAAACCAACACCGCGTTCCCTAAATTTGATTACTATAAATCTTATTAATTAATTGTTTAATCATTAATTTGTTTTGCTTGCAATATTTTATTGATTATTTATTTGTATTGTTGAAAAGGTAAATAAAGCTAATTCTAGAAGTTTAATTTAGTTGCAAACTTTTGAAAATCTGTATTTTATTGACGATAAATTTTATCCCGATTGAAATTCAGGAAAGGGAGTCGATTAGATCGTATTCTGAAACGCCTGTATTTAGGCAATCTACACATTTCTTCTGTGAAGAAATCTTCAGGAATGAAAATCGACTTCTTATTCAGGTCCAGGCGATTTTTGGCACCCCTGAAGCTTCTCACTCACCCTCTACAAGGCCCAAATCCACACCTGTCTCGAATACGGCTCGTATCTGTGGAGAGGGCCCTCCAAGCATTCTCTTGCCACTCTGGAGGCAATTCACGAAGCCTGGTGTTTTGCATTAACTTTATTTACTTTTTCAACAATACAAATAAATAATTAATAAAATATTGTAAACAAAACAAATTAATGATTGAACAATTAATTAATTAGATTTATTTATGCTTCAGAAACACAGGTTGACATTCGCGTCTTAGAATAAAAATGGGAAACATTCAGGTGTTGGGTCGGAGTTGAAAGTTCTTTTAGAATAAAAGATTTCATTGGAGAGATGGGAAGATTGTTTCTGAAGCATAATTAAATCTAATTAATTAATTGTTTAATCATTAATTTGTTTTGTTTACAATATTTTATTGATTATTTATTTGTATTGTTGAAAAAGTAAATAAAGCTAAATCTACACGTTTATTATAGCTCTTAATAACATATAATAGTTTCAATATTTTGAAGTCATAGGAACAAACTTCGTGAAATTTCTTGTTTGTTTAATTCAAAGTTCTGAATTTTATTTTATTAATTCAAAAGATTAAGTAGGCTTATTTCTTATTCTTAATCAAAACCGTTGTATCTTTAATTGACAATGTTTCAAATTATTTAACAAACTTGTTATTTTTCTGATGAAATAAATTCTTAAGATCTTTAATATTAATCCCAAATGCGCTATTTTTGAGCATATGAAGATCTCGTAGAAACTGGGTAGGTAATTTTTTTATTTTAAAGTTCACCAATCAACCATCTGATCAACATTCCTGAGGTCAACGGTTGAGAAACCACTTGTTTTGATGGTCTACTTGATTAAATATATGATTACAATCAAAATTATTTTTATTCTTATGAATACTTCCTATATCTTTACTCTGACCTTGTAATTCATTTTACCTTGTTCCGTATTAGTTGAAACTAAACTTCCTAACAGCCCCATTAACCTAACAAGCACCTTTAACCATACGAGTATAATTTCACTTGAATAATAATATCTGAAACAGATTATATTTGGATCTTGATTATGGTCCACTCTCTAGCCCAATTCCCTTCAAATTAGAAATAATTTTTGAAAGTAATTAAGCATCTTGATCGAGATCATTCAGCTGTTAAGGAGCGCCAAGGATGTTATTATGACATTATCTACAGGTTGTACTATAATCAATTTCCCGCCCTCTGGGTCTCATTTTCGAGGATTTTTGATCTTTTTTTTTTTATTTAATGGTCTAGACAAGATCAGCGAGTCCGCCCTTTTCTCAGAGTTAACTCTCCTATTACCTTCTACCTATGTGGTTTTCCGTATTCAAATATTATTAAAAATCACATATTGATAATTTTATTGAAATATACATTTTTATTTTTCATTAATTTTGCCCTCTATTTTCATGGAATAATTCCTATTAGTATTTTCCAAATAAAATAAACAATTAAAAACTCATTCATAATATTTCTTAAAACTACAGAAATAATTAAATTTATCTTTCTTCATAATCAATAATGATAATTAATTCAATTATTAGCTGTATCATTGTTATAATATATTAAAATAAAGAAGAGCTAAAATAAACGTGTATAGATTTAGCTTTATTTACTTTTTCAACAATACAAATAAATAATCAATAAAGTATTGTAAACAAAACAAATTAATGATTAAACAATTAATTAATTAGATTTAATTATTTTTCAATAATCTTTAGATATAATTGCATTAATATCAAAAGTTTTTGTTTATTTTTGTTATATATTTTATATCTATATAAATTGAAAGTTTCTTTTTGCCGAGAGTAGCAGAATTGTTATAAATTAAAGGACATAGTAAAAGAGTGTGTCTTCTGCTGGAATAATCAAATTTTTAATTTATTTATAACGAAACTATATTTTCGAGTGCTTTGCCTTTTTCATCAGTCTATTATTATTGATTCACAGGAATATATAAATATTTAAAGCTAATATTAAGGATTTAAGTGGAGAATATACAGTATAAGGTGTGTACATAAAATTTTTAATATGGATGTGCCTTGAGGCTAGAGTATATAATACTATATATAATAGTCCAGATTAATTTGCAGCAACGCTCACATGATGCTGCCGACAGGGAGCGCTGATGCTGTCAGTATATTCGCGGCAAATTTGATATATAATTGTAATTTGAACTCGAATTTTGAAATGTAAGACTCCAATTGATTTTTAATTAAGAAACATTAAATATATTGATAATTATTCCTCCACCCCCCCCCCCACCCCTCACCACTCAAAAATTAAATATTCAATTCGCTTTTCTTTGCGCACAGAAGAAGAAATTAATCACATCTTATTTGATTTATATTTTATATATTATTTGTTTATTTTTTAATAATTTGTCACTTTTTTATAATTTATTAAAAATCTAATTTTTGTTATTCTTATTTTTTGATTTTTACAAAATTAAACGACTTAAGACACGCATGCCCATATGAGTTTCTCATGCCAATACTAGAGCAGAGCAGCCTCTCATACAAACAACATGTGATCTCTTTTAAATATTTGGAGCCTTATATCGATTATCGATCCCAAATTTTAAAAAAATGATATAATATTATTCTCCTCCTCACATGATACCACCTATTTAAATAAATATATTTCCACACAAAAAATATCACAATGCTGTAGATTATAGAAAAACAAATACTTCCAGATTCATATCCTGAGCCTCATTTCTGTAGCTGTGTCAGGACGAAAATGAGGCGAAACTTTTAAGAGACTATGTATTTTCGGGAGTTTACAGGTATACATTTGGAGTGTGGTTTTTTAAGACGAATACAATTTTTGAACCGAGACGCTGCCCGCCAGGGCACCAGCCCGGAGGGCCGAGCTTCGAGGGCGTGCCAAATGTACGCACAAAAAGCTCGTTAAAAATATTAAATTAGGGTTTTTTTTTGGAAAATAATTCAAAAATAAAATTGTTTTTGTGGATCAGAGATTGAAAATTTGAGAAAAGAGAAACAACAACGTGACGTCAGAGGTATAATTACATTTTTCTCCTATAAAGGTTTTGATTTAAATAAACTTTCGAGACCTTAAATATGGAAGTATTTAAGCTATTCTTGGTACCAAATTTTAATTTTACATTCTATTTATGTTTCAAAAGTGTTTTCACACATTAGAAAACAAAAATATACTATTTTTAATACTATATTCCATCATTTGAAACTATCTTCTTTATCATTATTATTGTTAAGTTCCATAATCAGTATTAGATATAATAAATCAGAGAAAAATAAACTGCAACGGATCGTTGCTAAACTTTATCCAATGAACTATCGTAGTCTAGGGTAAAGTACTTTAAAATATAATTTTACAAAAAATTTCATATGACCATTTTTGTGGTCCTCAAGGTACTCAGTTACAATATTAAATTTCATCAAAATTGGTTAAATCATTTTCAAGATATTTAGAAAAAACTAAAAAAGTACTAATGTTTGTGGGCCGATATGTACCAAAAACTAATCAGCGCTTCATTTTGTTAAAATAATGTTAGGTTTTCATTTTCATTTCAATTGGTGCAACGGTGTGGAAAAAATCGTGGACGAAAAAAACGATAACATACATCCATCCATCCGCACGCACTTCCAAAAAAAATGGCACTTTTTGGCCTCTCGACGAGACCCCAGGTAATTTTTGTCAAAATCGTCACGTGCTAAAATTTAATCTAATTGAATACTACAATTTGTGACCTTAATTGAGTCCATGGGTTCCGTAGTCTTTACCTGAGGACCTTTTAAAGTCGCGCTTGCCACCAGACCGATTACAATACTTTACCCATGCTTCGCATTGGATAAAGTAAAAAGGAAACAATCAAACTCCGTGTTAAATCATACGAACAAATTACAATAAATTAACGAAACGTTGCGATTTTGGTCGTATGATTTAACACAGAGTAAGGTGGTTCCTTTTTTCTTCTGATTTGTTATATTAAATATCTTCTTTATATTTCCAAACGGGAGAAAATTGTCTAAGCAGACTTATGACGTCAAATGGGATGTTTCTGATTTTCCTTGTATTTTAATTTTTGAGACTAAACTGTTTTATTTTTCAGTCCAAAAAATATGTAATAAATATTAATTTATTATTGAAATTTGAAATTTAAATTTTTAAACCCCATATATGGTATAAATACCCGATTATTTAAAGTTCTTATTTCACAAAAGTGAGAAAATTTAAAAATGTTCACATCGTTAAGGGATTAAAAGTGAAATAGGGACGTTGGGAAACAAATTTGAAATAAATATGTCTCGAAATGATCTAAAATTTATTTCTGAGCATTTTGTTCACAAACTATAAGTAATAATTTGCTGTAATGAACCCGGAATACATCTAATGTTTGATTACTCAGGTAAAATGACCATGGAAGATTGATAATAATCAATTCTTTATAAAATAATAAAAGCGAATAATATATAATTAAAGGTAATAAATTTTTAATTCTATACTTAAATAAATAAATATTTATATATAATAAAGTCTCTGTGTCTGTGTGTTTATAAAATCTTTATTGTTTTAGTTTTCGTTTTTCAAGTGGATTTAATTAGTCAAACGATTTATTATAATTCCAGATATGTGGGTCCTTTCTCCATTTGTTTGATTGCTAATTCGATAATGATTAGAAATAAAATAAAACAGATACGACACAAATAATGAAGGCCCTCATTTTGTCTCGGGTAATTATTTTAATACAAATCTCACCCACAAAAAATATATTTTATATTGGGTACAAATTTTAGACCAGGGCCGTTGGACACATCAATATAATAGTTTTAGTATTTGTTTGTCGTTTGTAGTTTTAAATTTGTAGAAAAAAAATTCAATTAGAGTTTTCTTATTAGACCTTGGAATAAGAATATCAAAAAGAAAAAAAAACATATCTTCCTGGGACTAAAAGTTCAGTTTTTATGAATCACACCGGTTACGTGACCCCTCAGGAGTCTATGTTTTGAATTTTAAATCAATCGGTTAAGCCGTTTAATCTGCAGGTCGGTGAACATAGAGATATAGAATCCCGCAGGACAGATCAATATAATAATTTTGGTAATCGTTTGTCCTTATACTTTTTTCGAACTGAAACATATATGTCTTTTTTCCCTCTTTCAAGGACGCAAATAACTATTAGGAACAAAAGTGCAAATTCCACTTTAAATACTGAACCAATTGAAAAACAAAATATCTAAATAAAAGAAGTCGCCTACAATGTTATTTAGCACTAAGATTTTTAAAGCAGGCAATATATATCTCACAATATATTAGTAAATATTTTAGAATAAGTTTAATTTAACTTAATTTGTGAATTTATTTAATAATTTCATTGGTTTGAATTGTATTACAATGTATAGTGATGATGTTTGAATTTGTGCTTTTTCAAATAATATATATTTTATTTGTTCTAAGGGGCCATCCATAAATTATGGTAGGTCACACAGTAAGGAAAGAGGGGGCATCTCAGATTTGTGACAAAATGTGACAGGGGGACCAGGGGATCTCAAAAATTGGGATGTCATAAAAGTCAAATTAAAAAATGTAAAAGAAATTAAATTAAATCTCTTTTTATAAAAAAAAATCTACAATTATTAAATTATAGAGTGTAAAGGTGATAGTGTGACGTCACAATACAGAGAGGCTCAATGGAAATTTAACAGAATGTGACACAGGGGTCTAAAACTCTTGAAATTCGTGTGTCGTAATTTAAAAACGCCCCTAATTAGAAATTGCGGATATAATTTATAAATTGTATTATATTAAATTGTTTGTGGGTTTTAAAAAGATTAAATTTAAATTTGTAGAACACATTGAATTAGAAATTAGAGTTTTCTTATTAGAACTTGGATTAAGAACAAAAAAAAACTGCTAATGTTGTTCCTGGGATTAAAAGTTCACTTTGTATGAATCACACCGGTTACTTGACCCCTCAGGAGTATATATTCCAAATTTCAAGTCAATAGGTTGAGCTGCTTGACCTGGAGGTCGGTGAACATAGAGATATAGAATCCCGAAGAACACATATCAATATAATAGTTTTGATATTCGTTTGTCGTTTGTACCACTTTAAATACTGAACTAATTGAAAAATAGAATATCTAAATAAAAGAAGGCATCTGCCCTACAAGTATTTAGCCACTAAGATTTTTAAAGTAGCCAATAGATATCTCAGAATAATTCTAATTTAACGGAATTTTTGAATTTATTTGATTATTATATTTCAATGAAGGGACAATGGTCGTCAACATGGGGGCTTTCCCCCCAAATTTGAGGGGGTGGAAGTTGCACGGGAGTTTTTTAGAAGGAAAAATGTTTAAGGTTTTTTCTTTTAAATGTTTAGGGGTTTTTTTAGGGATAAAAAAGGCTTTAAATGCATTATCGCAAATTTTTACTTTATACATATTTAATTTTTTATTTACAATAAATAAATTTTCTGATGTCTGCTACTTTCTGTATCATTTTTATTTTAATTACATTCATTTATTTATCTATATTTTAAACAAAAAAAACCCTACATTTTCGAAATATCCTACATTTTAGGAAATATAAGTTTAGGGTTTTTTTTTTTGTTTAATTTCTTCCTTTTTAGGGGTTTTGACATTTGACATCACTATTAGAATGAAAAAAGTGTTGGCAGCACTGGAAATACTCTATATTTTACAAACTATAAGTTTAGGGGGATTTGTTCTTTAGGCGGAGAATTTATTCGTGTTGGCGACTCTGGAAGGGACTTGGAGCTATTTAATATTTCTTTTATTTAAAAAGATCTCCGCTAACGTTTCGGCCATTGGTTATAGCCATCTTCAGAGTGGAATTTGTAAATATTTATAAAAAAAAATTATTCTTTAGATACACAACTCATCAATAATATTATATACAAGAAATAAATAAATACATAGGATATATACAAAATTATATACTACTAGATATTCATAAAGAATGAAATATTTTCAAAAGAATTTTTTTTTTTTTAATTTAAATTTAGACTGGAAAAAGTAAAATTCCATTCTTTTTATGAATATCTAGTAGTATATAATTTTGTATATATCCCGTGTATGTCGTAAGAGTTCGTGGCTATGATGAAACTGTACTAGATGAAGAAGGATGGTATCAGCCAAAGATGGAATCACTGGGTTCAATAAAACACCTTTAATGAGACGTTTCGGCCTGAATTTTATTTGGCCATCTTCACTTGGTCAACTTATAGAATTTCTTTATATAAAAAAATATACCAATTAACATCCATTTGTAAAAAAAATTTTAGCCTATTCCAAATTTCAAGTCAATAGGTTGAGCTGTTTGACCTGGAGGTCGGTGAACATAGAGATATAGAATCCCGAAGAACACGATATCAATATAATAGCTTGATATTCGTTTGTCGTTTGTACCACTTTAAATACTGAACTAATTGAAAAATAGAATATCTAAATAAAAGAAGGCATCTGCCCTACAAGTATTTAGCCACTAAGATTTTTAAAGTAGCCAATAGATATCTCAGAATAATTCTAATTTAACGGAATTTTTGAATTTATTTGATTATTATATTTCAATGAAGGGACAATGGTCGTCAACATGGGGGCTTTCCCCCCAAATTTGAGGGGGGGAAGTTGCAATGGGAGTTTTTTAGAAGGAAAAATGTTTAAGGTTTTTTCTTTAAATGTTTAGGTTTTTTTAGGATAAAAAAGGCTTTAAATGCATTATCGCAAATTTTTATTTTTATACATATTTAATTTTTATTTACAATAAATAAATTTTCTGATGTCTCGCTACTTTCTGTATCATTTTTATTTTAATTACATTCATTTATTTATCTATATTTTAAACAAAAAAACCCTACATTTTCGAAATATCCTACATTTTAGGAAATATAAGTTTAGGGTTTTTTTTTTTGTTTAATTTCTTCCTTTTTAGGGGTTTTGACATTTGACATCACTATTAGAATGAAAAAAGTGTTGGCAGCACTTGAAATACTTCACATTTAGTAAAATTTTTAAAGAAAAATAAAGCCGACTTCAAAAATTAAATGCAACAAATATAAAAATACACTAAAAGGTATAAAATAATTATTATCTTATTTAGTTACAACTAAACGACGAAATATTAACACGAAATTACTTTTTAAAGTCGGTGCCAAACAAACTATACCTATAAGCGAGCGTACCCGCCAAACGTACTAAGTAAGATCCGTCGAGTGCGATTCATAAAAGGTATATGTTTGGCACCAACTTCAAAAAGTAATTTCGTGTTAATATTTCGTCGTTTAGTTGTAACTAAATAAGATAATAATTATTTTATACCTTTTAGTGTATTTTTATATTTGTTGCATTTAATTTTTTGAAGTCGGTTTTTATTTTTTTCTTAAAAATTTTTATTTTTCTCTTTTAGTGATGTTATTAATAGTGATTATATCGTCAGAACTTGACCAAATTAATATGACACCATCCCTAAGACACCCTTTCGGATAAAAAAAGAACCATCGAAATCGGTTCATAAACAAAGAGGTTAGGTCTAAACAAACCTAATAAAAAAGGTCTAATACCTATGAAAAAAAATCGAAAAAAAAATGGGACCAATCGGAAGCTAGACTGGACCCAATGCAAAAAAAATTTCAAAATCGGTTGACAATTGGCGGAGATATGAGGTAACATAGGCACAAAAAAAAAAAAAAAAAAAATTCAATCGAATAGAGAACCTCCTCCTTTTTTGAAGTCGGTTAAAAGATAAGTTTAGGGGATTTGTTCTTTAGGGCGGAGAATTTATTCGTGTTGGCGACTCTGGAAGGACTTGAGCTATTTAATATTTTTATTTAAAAAATTCTGCTAACGTAGTTTGCCATCGGGTTAGATTTCAGAGTGGAATTTGTAAATATTTATAAAAAAAAATTATTTAGATACACAACTCATCAATAATATTATATACAAAGAAATAAATAAATACATAGGATATATACAAAATTATATACTACTAGATATTCATAAAAAGAATGAAATATTTTCAAAAGAAATTTTTTTTTTTTAATTTAAATTTAGACTAGAAAAAGTAAAATTCCATTCTTTTTATGAATATCTAATAGTATATAATTTTGTATATATCCTGTGTATTTATTTCTTGTCTATAATATTATTGATGAGTTGTGTATCTAAAGATGAAATTTTTTTTATAAATATTGACAAATTCCCAGTGTCAATGGCTTTTACCAATGGCCGAAACGTTAGGGGGGATTTTTTTTAAATAAAAGAAATATTAGTAAAATGATGCATGTCTCTTTATTGATGAACCCTTTATAAATAAAACCATAGTTATAAGAATACTTAGAATATAATTTTAATTGTTTAAATTGTATAACAATATATAGAAATAATATTTGAATTTGTGCTTTTTCACATAATATATAATATATTTTATTTGTTCTAATTAGAATTTATGTATACATTGTTTTTGAGCTTCGACTCCGGAGATTACTTTCCACCATCGAATGTCCTTGATCATCTTTTAGTCCTTGTTTTTAATAAGAGGAAAAAACTAATTAAAGAAAAAACCTCTTTTCCGATAATTATTTCAATTCCATTATTCCTATTCCTCCTCTCTCTTCGTTCTAATTAGAAATTGAGGATAAATTTTATAAATTGTATTATATTAAAGTGTTTGTGGGTTTAAAAAGATTAAATTTGTAGAAAAAATTGAATAGTCCAGTCAAATTTTTAAGTGGAGATAAATTTAATCTAATTTATCGCGCGGAGAATTTACCACTGCTCGAAGCCCTTAAAAAACTTAGTAAATTGGATTGAATCCAACTTTCTGAGATTTGGCTTGTGATCCCGGCTTCTTTCCTTCTACTCTGTTCTTTTCACGATGGAGGGGCCATCCCATACAGGCCTTTAGGGGATTCACATTCAGGTGTATCTCCTTCTCACATCAATATCATAAAAAAAAATGTGCCAAAATAGGCCCCTATGGGGAAAGTTTTTGGCTAGTTCTGATTTTTTGCATATATATGTTTTTTGGGGCGCTGAACCCAAATCTGAGGTCTCCCACCAAAATTTCGAGACGCAACATTGTAGAAAATTCAAAAAAAAAAAAAAAAAAAAAAAGGTGAAAATTTTCATTCATTCATTTTTTGGCGATTATAACTCGGAAACTATCAACTTTTCGTAAATATTATTTTTTTGCAAAATAAAAGTACATAAAATTTCCTACAAATTTCACCATTTAGTTTTTTTTCTCCGATGGACTGTTTGGATTCAAGAGCTAGTTGAAAATTGCCGTATTTCGACTATCTCCGCAAAAACCCACTTTTTCCACTCCAAAACTTTAATTTATTATTAAAGGCTGTCTTTTAGTGAATTCCTGCCTACCTTATTTAGATCGTATATGTAAAGGAATAAGGAATAAGAATTCGGCGAGGTTTTCAGCTTTTTCCCCGCCAAAAAAGTATTCCAACATACGAATGAATTCTCTCTTGAAAAAAAAAATTTGTAAAATAATATTGTATATGAAAAAAAAATAAAAAATGTAATAACCCCGAATGTCATCCTAGGCAATGTGAGTTAAATGAAATTTATTAATACCAGATCCTAAAATGTTAGAGGATCTAATAAAAAAACCATATGTGCATAAATTTGCTGAATAAACTAACATTAAAAAAAAGGAATAAGAATAGAAAAAAAAGAAGTCGGTAAATATATCCTCCTGGTAGTAAAAGTTCACTTTTTATGAATCACACCTCTTTCTTGACCCCTAAGGAGTCTATGTTTTAAATTTCAAGTCAATCGGTTTAGCCGTTTAATATGGAGATCGGTGAACATAGAGATATAGAATCCCAAAACTATTATATTGATGCTTAAATAAGCAACCACACAGAAGCTATGTCCGATGTGATTAAGAGGTTTAAACTTAAGAATCTTCTAGTGTTAGTAAAATGGGCTTTACCCATTACCTAAGTTTTTTGATTTTAAAGAAAATGGTTATAAAATGATGGTCGATCCTCTTTGGTGGTACATTTCTCCACCAAGTCATTATAGACGTAGTAATTTCATACGTTTCTTTAACTCACACTAGGAATATTTAAGTTTTATTAAATTTAAAAGCTATAAAAAATTTTTAAGTATCAGATTGACCCAAGTAGATTTTATTTCTATTTTTTTCCTAAGCTCTTTTCAAATAAGTTGAAAACGAATCCATTGGGTAGGTAGATATTATTTTTCTTAATTCTAGAGGATATCACGATTTATACTTTGGTTTATGTTCTGTTCATATAATATAATATTCCGTTTGAGGTTTTTTTGATGTTTCTTTCATTTTTTTTTTAACATAAAATTTGACATTCATATATTTAATTTGAAAGATAAATTTTATATTTAATTCTCTATAAAATATAGTAACAGATATGTGGAGTCCAAAACGTTGCCTACTCTTTGAAATACTTTAATTATCAGCAGGCAGCTGATAGAATCCACAATTTTTTTTTTTTTAGTTCTTTTTCAAATCTCGGTCTAATAAATTATACCAATTCGAATGTTAATATATCGTATGTTTAATTCAATTTCAAGAATATAAAAAGAATATAAAAATAAATGATTCGTAGTTATATGAATATATAATGGGGCACGAAAGGAAAAAGATGAGGGATCAGGTGACGGGTTATTTGTGCCACGTGGCCCCCCCGACCCCCTCGGCCGACCCCACCAAAAGAAAAACTCACAACTCCAATCGACCACTTTCTTTGCCTTATTAACGATGTTCATCGGTTAGGTAACCCCCCACCTACCAGTATATACCTGGTGAGTTTTTTATCTTGAAACACTCTTATAACTCAAAAACAGTGCATTATATGAAAAAAAGTTGCAAATAAAAGTTTGTTTATATCGAGGGGGAAACTAAACTACCCTATTGTTTGTCGACCTAGAACAAGCTTTCATTGGTATTTGGAGGCCAAGTTTTGATTTTTAAATGGAACCCTATATTTTTCTAAACTTCTACTTAATCTACAAAAAAAAAAACTGAACAACTTTCTAGTGAGAACTATTTTTTAATACGACATCAAATAAACAAAATACATGAATCAATTAAATCTCAAAAAATCTTAATAATTATTTTTAACAATTATTTAACTTAATTATCAAATAATAATGATTAAATAATTAATTATTAAATCGAAAAGTCACAACAATGAAAATAAGTGTTTATAATGATATTAAAACTTCGTTATACTCAGATTTAAAAGATTATTTTCTACTTAATAGAACTAGTTAAAATTCTTGAGTTTAAAAAAGTTTATTTCTCCTGTCAATCCAGTAGATAGTTATATTGTATTATCATAATAAAAATGGAGCATTTTTTTGTTGAAGACAGAATTAAAATGGTCTTAATTTATGCGGTGAATGTGGAAGAAGTGTTATGGGGCTGCCATTGAAATGGATGCCGAGCGTTTTCCTAATAGGAATACACCCTCACAAGCTTCATTTTATTGTGTTGTAAAATCTGTTAAAAAAAGAATAAAAACAGGAAATGTAAAGGCTACGAAGAAACTGGAACAGGCCAAAATAAGGAAATTGGAACTAGAATTGATCCAGAAGACTTGCAATACACTCTGAAATGTCTCAGAACAGTGTCGAAAAATTATTACATTATTAATTATTATTCAATTATTTATTTAATAATTAAATATTTAATCATTATTATTTAATAATCAAGTTAAATAATTGTTAAAAATAATTATTAAGATTTTTTTTTGAGATCTAATTGATTCATGTATTTTGTTTATTTGATGTCGTATAAAAAATAGTTCTTATGAAAGTTGTTCAGTTTTTTTTGTAGGTTAAGTAGACGTATAGAAAAATATAGGGTTTCATTTAAAAAACAAAACTTGACCTCAAAATACCCATGAAAACTTGTTCTAGGTCGACAAACAATAGCGTAGTTTAGTTTCCCCTCGATATAAACAAACTTTTATTTGAAACTTTTTTCCATATAATGCACTGTTTTTGAGTTATAAGACTGTCTCAAGATAAAACTCACCCGGTATATAATTTCACAGTGCAAGATGACCCGGTATATTCAGGTAGAAGTATTTTAAAATTGTTCGATAACATTCTAAGGCCGTCTTCTCTAGATTGCCCAGTAAATAGAGTATCGAAAAATTTTTTTTCTAGGATCGTTTGGTATGGTGTGGGTATACAAAATCTAAGTTTGCGACCTCGAAAGTGTGGAGGTCAACTTTTAGTGGCCGAAAAACCTCGAAATTTCCGGACTTTTTTCAGTTTTTCACTTATGACTCGAAAATGGTCCATATTTTGTAAATAACAGTTCTATAGTAAATTAAAGAAAACAAAATTTCGCGTCGATTAAAAAAAAGAAATAAAAAATTGGTCAGGTAGTTCGATTTTTAATGGGGTTCCAAAAAACACCCCCCGGGATCACTTTTGAATATCACTAAAACTCGCACTTTTTTCGATTTTTTCCCATTTTGGCCATGAAGGAACACGTTTTCGACTAAGACCACTGTATACATTTTTGCTACAATTGAATCAACGTTTCATCTTAATTAGATAACCCGTGCCGCAATGAGCTTGAAGTTTTGAAAAAAATGCATTTTTTTTGCAAAAAATCACAGTTTTTCCTTCATAAAATTAAAAGCTCACATTCTAAAAAGTTGATTCTTATCTCATTGTCTAGGAAATTTTGTTGACTTGAACATTTACTTGGACCACTTTTTTGTTAAAACTCTTAGATGTATAGATATTCAGCATTTTCCATGACAGGAAATCATCAATTTTTTCTTCATAAAATGAAAATCACTCATCCTAGAAACTTGATTCTTGTTTCATTTTCTAAAAATTAAAGGGGGTGGAGGGGGTTAAAAATTAAAAATCTAGGCCATTTGACCAAACTCAACCAAATTTTGTATACATAATCAGTGGGACCCAAGAAGTCTAAAAATGCAAAAACTAACCCCCCCCCTCCCCTACATGATTATAAATAATTTTATTAAATATTAAATATAAGTGAGGGGCCAGGTTGTATGGTAAAGTCAAGTGGATGGCCACATCAGAACACGTCAGCTTATTTCCATATTTTTTACATCAAGTGTATTGGATTTTTTTTTAGTAATCGTCATGAATCTAAATGACATTTTCAAAAAAAAAAAAAAATCATTACTTTGTATTTCTGAGACTATGTAAGTTTGAGTCATGAATTTTTCTTTAAAGTAATCTCTTATTCACCAGCTATTAGTAAAGTGTATTTTTAGCACTCATAGAGCAGTACTTTTTTACTTTATTTTACAATTAGCAGTTATTTGTATAAAGTGGGAAATTTCAAAAAAAATTAATGATAATTTTTTATCCCAGGTTCATAGGGTCAAATTTATTAATAATAAACTAGCTTCAAGGCTTCGCCTTCGGCGGGTCTTTGCTAGCCAGGTGGCTTCGTCCCCTGGACCCTACGTGGCTGCTTTATTGATGTTTTATTAGTTACAGAGAATAAATATAATTGTTTTATTATAAAGTCTTAAATAGATATAATTTGAGATTCTATTTAACTGCAATATACACTTATAACAAATAAGATGAAACAAATATTTAAAATGTATTAAAATCCACTTGTTATCATTAAGGGGAAAATAAAAAATAAATGTTATATTATATGTAGGTATTATTATAGATTAGAAGACTTGAAAATTACATATTATTAGTCATTTTGCTAGACACAAAATTATATACACATCTATTTATAAAAATTCTCTTATTATCAAGCTTGAGTTGTTTATCATAAAATAATTTAGACTTTTTGGTTTTAATTCGATTCTTCCACGTTTTCAGTAGATCTTGCCATTAATAGTCAAAACATCAAAAATGGAATGCAATAAGGTTATTCCTCTAGTATTAGATAAGAATCAATTGCTATTTTTGATTTGAAGTCGATTCCTCCATGTCTTCAGCAATGTTTACCAATAATAATCGAAGGGTCAAAAATCTAATGTAGAATTATTATTCCTCAAGTAATAGATAAGAATCAATCCCTATTTTTGATTTTAAGTCGATTCCTCCATGTCTTCAGCAATGGTTACCAATAATAATCGAAGGGTCAAAAATCTAATGTAGAATTGTTATTCCTCAAGTATTAGATAAGAATCAATTGCTATTTTTGATTTTAAGTCGATTCCTCCATGTCTTCAGCAATGTTTACCAATAATAATCGATGGGTCAAAAATCTAATGTACAATTATTATTCCTCAAGTATTAGATAAGAATCAATTGCTATTTTTGATTTTAAGTCGATTCCTCCATGTCTTCAGCAATGGTTACCAATAATAATCGAAGGGTCAAAAATCTAATGTAGAATTGTTATTCCTCAAGTATTAGATAAGAATCGATTGCTATTTTTGATTTTAAGTCGATTCCTCCATGTCTTCAGCAATGGCTACCAATAATAAGCGAAACGTCAAAAATCTAATGTAGAATGGTTATTCCTCAACTGTTAAATGAGAATCGATCATTATTTTTGAATTAAAGTCAACATGAACTGCAAATCGCAAGTGATATCTGATTAATAATAAATAAATAAACATATTAATATTTCAAATGAATTTCGATAAAGTTTAGCAACGATCCGTTGCAGTTTATTTTTTTTATACAAACAGGGCCGCCAACACTTGTTTTTTTTCGCTCGTTTAGTTCTTTTATTATATTATAAGCTATGTTGGCTAACCTGATTTTTTTTTAGTTTTTCCTGAATTTTCCAATTTTTTTTTTTTTACGTATTAACCTGAATTGGGCTATTACGAACATTAAAAAAAAAAATTAGCCAAATCGGTCCAGGCATTTGAGAGATCTGCGCTTACAAAGAAACAGAAATTCATTTTTATTATATAGAAGATTAGCTATAACCCCTTTCAAAATTTTTATCGAATTACCAATTACTCTGTATAAGTAACTAACTCTTAATTCCTGGTTGATTAATTGATTTGAGACATATATTTAACTGGAATATTTTGTTTTATTTGGCTTTAGTGCTGAACACACCTTTAGAATAGTGCCTGGCAATTTTAAAACAACTTGTATATCTACCAATATCCTTCATTCTAAAAACGGATATTTCTACGACTTATAAAAAAATCCTAATTAAGATAAGCGAAAGAATTTATCTTTCCATCTGGAAAGTGCGTGTGCTTTTCGATTTGCCCCCCTCCCATCCGTCTTTACCATTACCATTACAGCTTACAGCATGTACATATGAATAGGGAGTAGAACAATTTCAATGGCCATATTTTACCACATACTTCCCCCCCACCCCTCACCCTCGAATCCATGTCACTTTTACTTTAAGGTGAAAACAATTAGACACACATACAATGGCACTTTAGAAACGCTTAAAATGGAAACCTAATGTCTATTGGAACTTAATAAATTCACTCCTTTATCTTAAACGAGTCTTGTATCTTAGGAGAGTGGAGGGGAAAAGAGCCGAGAATTTATTATATATAAATAATTTAAAACAAAAAAACAAAACAGGATCTTATACAACGATATCTATAAAATAAAAGGGTAATCAACTTGCTAATACATTAATTGATCATTTATATATAAATAGATAAATAAATTGATCATTTTTTTATATTATTTATATATTTAAACGAGGTGAAATACCTTTTTTCTAGATTGATAGCGAGTTTGATTTGACACGAACTCACCTGAAACAGAAAAAAAAACAACAACAATTAAATAAAGTACAGGAGGTATTTACTACCCAGGTAACCACAATATCCTAAGAATATTCTAAGGATATTCTAAGGACATTTAAATCTTCTTAGAATATTCTGAGGATATTGTGTGTTACCTGGGTATATATGATTACTAATTCTAATTGATCCCCTAAAACTTCTTGGGGATGTAAAAGTATTTGACTATAAGAATAAATTATTAATTCAATTGTAGCTCAAGAGCCCACGACTGCCAGACCTTCGTTATTTTATAAAAGCTGAAAGTTTTTCTGAGCATGTCCCCTATACAGGTAAGAACGACCTGCGACTGTAGAGTTTGGGTTGTGGTTACTTTGGCAGGTAACAGGTAATAAAGGTGTATAAAATAGTACTTTAAATTCGTTAAAGTATAAAGCTCAATTTTTTTATATTTTCTTCGGGATAACTTTAGAAATCTCGTCATCCATTGCCGGACACTTATGACAGTTGCTACCCCCTGCCAGACACCCCTAAACTCAAGCTTGAGTGGTTTGCCATAAAAGAATTTAGTCTTTTTGATTTTAAGTCGATTCTTCCACGTTTTCAGTAGAAGTTGTCATTAATAGTCAAAACAACAAAAATGGAATGCAATAAGGTTATTCCTCTAGTATTAGATAAGAATCGATGGTTATTTTTGATTTTAAGTCGATTCCTCCATGTCTTCACCAATGGTTATCAATAATAACCGAAATGTCAAAAATCTATGTAAAAACCATTAAAACTGTCCGCCTATTGAGGTAACATTTTTTTATAGGTCGCCAAGTAACATATATAAAATTTATCTTTTATATTATAACGAAAGTATAATTATAATTTATTAAAGTTTAGGGGTGTCTGGCAGGGGGTAGCAACTGTCATAAGTGTCCGGCAATGGATGACGAGATTTCTAAAGTTATCCCGAAGAAAATATAAAAAAATTGAGCTTTATACTTTAACGAATTTAAAGTACTATTTTATACACCTTTATTACCTGTTACCACGACCAAAGTAACCACAACCCAAACTCTATAGTCGCTGGTCGTTCTTACCTGTATAGGGGACATGCACAGAAAAACTTTCAGCTTTTATAAAATAACGAAGGTCTGGCAGTCGTGGGCTCTTGATCTATTGTATTTTATTATAATTAAGGAGCTTTTGTGACGCCACTATCTAACAATGGGTTCTTATAGAACTCTCCAAAATACGACGAAAATGAAGAATACAATTTTCCGAGATTTCTCTTAGTTTTCGAGATATTGAGCTTTAAAACTACAATTTTTTTTATTTATTTATTTTATTTTTCAATTGTTTTTTATAGAAACCACTTAAACCGTAGAACCACGGTTTCAATGAGGTCCGCGATTTGACGACGGATTCTTATAGAACTCTGCAAAATACGACTAAAATGAATACAATTTTTTTTTAAGATTTCGCTTAGTTTTCAAGATATTGAATTCTAAAACTACAAATTTATGTATATTTTTTTCTTATTTTTCAATTGTTTTTTTATAGAAACCACTTAAACCGTAGAACCAAGGTTTCAATGGGTCCACGATTCGACGACGGATTCTTAGAACTTTGCAAAAATAAGACTAAAATGAATACAATTTTTTAAGATTTCGCTTAGTTTTCAAGATATTGAATTCTAAAACTACAAATTTATATATATATATTTTTTTTTATTTTTCAATTGTTTTTTTATAGAAACCACTTAAACCGTAGAACCACGGTTTCCGTGGCTCCGGGATCTGACAATGGATTCTTATAGAACTCTCTAAAATAAGACGAAAATTAGGAATAAAATTTTTCGAGATATTGAATATTAAAACTAAAAATTAAGGTAAAAATTTTGTTGATGGACCGTGACGTCATAAGCAAACGTGGTAGCCATTATTGTGATAATGTTGTCAACAAAGAGTATTTAATAGACACTATTTGAATGCATGAAAATCGGATTATGTGAAAGTCACGGTGCATAAACTCAAGTTCAGTCCAAATTTCTAGTTTTAAAAATTCTATATCTCTAAAATTAAGCAAGATATCGAAAAATTCTATTCTTCATTATTATTTTGGTGAGTTCTATAAGAATGGATTGTCAGATCGCGGCGTCATGGAAACTGTGGAATTCCCTAGTTAAGAATAAGTCTTGATATAATATGAGAAGTAAATTTTTTTCATCAAAATGGAAAATCTAACTTCATTGTTATGATTTGAGGTTATGTTGATTTATTAAAAAAAAAACACACAAACAAAAAATACACTAAAAACTAAAAAGTAAATAAACAAATAAAATAAAATAAAAAATATAAATAAATTTATTTAGGGGATAATAATTGTTATAATATACTAAAATAAAGACGAGCTCGTGTAGATTTAGTTTTATTTACTTTTTCAACAATACAAATTAACAATCAATAAAATATTGAAAAGAATACAAATTAATGATTAAACAATTAATTAATTAGATTTAATTATTCCTTAATAATATATGTCACAAATACATACAATTATTACATGGCCCCCACATGAAATTTCGGACCCGAGACACAAAATCTGAATCAGGCCCCCAAGTATGTGTTTTTGTATGAAGTGGAAAATAATTTTTTTAAATCAAACTCTATTTACATTAAGATACATATAAAGTTTAAATTTCTACTTGTATCCGTTAAAGTATAGTCACATGGTCACATAGATCTAAAAAAAGTTACTGAATTGTTTAAAAAAAACCCTGCACTAAATAGTATAATAATACCACGTTTTTATTAAATCTCTTGATTGTCTGTCTATTCGGTACAAATTTCGCAATCTATTTTAAAGAGACTTGAAACTTTAAACATAACTTGGATTAAAGTCGTTTTCTTGTCTATCTGTTTGTTTGTATGTCTGTCTGGTAAACATTTTTCTATCAAATCAAAGCAGATTTACGGGAACGCCCTTCAGATAGCTTACTAATTAATCTTAAAAGCATAGCCCTTGCATACCCTACAGGCGTTGCCATGTTTGAAATATTTTCGCGCGAGTTTTCGAAATTTTAAACACACATGTAGATAGTATTCTTTTCACTCAAATTTTTATTTACTTGTTGTAATTTTAAATGTATGAATCATTGAGTAAAGTTACCACGTTTTTATTAACTCTCTTGTTTGTCTGTCTGTTCGGTACAAATTTTTCAATCAATTTTAAAGTAACTTCCCGATGAGTTAGAGGGAAGAATCCTCCGAAACGTCGATTTTAAAGAAGGAAGGAATCCAATAAATTACACCTTATTTGGACATGTAATAATTTTTTCTTTCCCCACTACCCCTGAGCTGCCATCCATTACTTTCAATTATATTATACTATATATATTTATCTAGATTAATTTGCCGCAACGCTAACGTAATGCTGCCGTCAGAGAGCGCTGATGCCGTCTTTGCGGCAAATTTGAAATATAATTGTAATTGAAACTCAAATTTTGGAATGAAAGACTCCAATTGATTTTAAATTAAGAAACATTAAATTTATTGATAATTATTCCCCCCACCCCTCACCACTCAAAAATTAAATATTCAATTCGCTTTTCTTTGCGCACAGAAAAGAAATTAATCACATCTTATTTGATTTATATTTTATATATTATTTGTTTATTTTTTAAAAATTTGCCACTTTTTTATAATTTATTAAAAATCTAAATTTTGTTATTCTTATTTTTTGATTTTCACAAAATTGAAAGACTTAAGACACGCATGCCCGAGTTTCTCATGGCAATACTGGAGGGAGCAGCCTGTCATACAAACAACACCTGATTGATCTCTTTTAAATATTTGGAGCCTTATATCGATTATCGATCCCAAATTTAAAAAAATGATATAATATAATTCTCCTCCTCACACGATCCCACTTATTTAAATAAATCTACATATTTCCACACAAAAAATATCACAATGCTGTAGATTATAGAAAAAAAATACTACCAGATTCAAATCTAGAGCCTCATTTCTGTAGCTGTCAGGACGAAAATGAGGCGAAACTTTTATAGTCTATGTATTTTCGGGAGTTTACAGGTATACATTTGGAGTGTGGTTTTTTTTAAGAGGAATAAAATTTTTGGGCCGAGACGCTGCCCGCTAGGGCACCAGCACGGAGGGCCGAGCTTCGAGGGCGTGCCGAAGGCACGAACGAAAAGCTCGTTAATAATAATAATTCAATTGTATTTCATTATTTATAAATTGTTGTCAACAATAAAATATAGGTTTAATTAATTAATTAACTAATTGCTTCTAACCTCTAAAAAAATATTTTTCAAAGTTATTATATGTATTACTTCATGTTCCTGATTATTTAGTCACAAAGCAAGATTTAGTTTGCTCTCAAAAATACCTACTTTTCAGAATTTTTTTGTACCTATTTGAGAAATAATTTTTAAAAGAAGACATCATATCACTTTTGATCTGGGTATCTATATTTAAGCAAATTTATCCTGAATATTTATTTATACTTCCAACTCTGATACGAGAATTTTTAACAATCCAAAAAAAAAAGCTTGAAACAGATATTTTTGCAAATTATTTAATAAATAATTAATAATAATAATTCAATTGTATTTCATTATATATAAATTGTTGTCAACAAAAGATAGCTCTAATTAATTAATTAATTAAATAATTGCTTCTAACCTCTAAAAAAATCATATTTTTCATTGTTATTTAAATTTAAATTTTTGAAAAATTTAATTACATTATTACTTCATGTTCCTGATTATTTAGTCACAATAATACAAGAATAAGTTTGCTCTACATAAATACTTTTTATACTTTTTTTTGTACCTATTTGAGCAATAATTTTTTAAAAGATGACATCATAGATCATATCACTTTTGATCTATAATATATTTATGAAAATATTAGATCAAGTGTTAAAGAATTTTTTTTTAATTTTAAATGGAATTTTAGTTAAAAAATAAAATAAAATGAGAGAGTCTTCTGTTTTTTAAATAAAATAATTTTTAATTATTTCTAGAGACTATAGTTTCGAAGGCATGCTCATCATCAGTCTATCACAAATATTTCAAATTAGTTACAAATTAAGATTTATACATAGAAAATTTTGAAAATATATAATGTCTTTTTCTTCATGTTTCTTCTTAAGAGATTAGAATATAACTTAAGAAGAAACATGAAGAAAAAAGACATTATATATTTTTCAAAATTTTCTATGTATAAATCTTAATTTGTAACTAATTTGAAATATTTGTGATAGACTGATGATGAAGGCAATGCCTTCGAAACTATAGTCTCTAGAAATAATTAAAAATTATTTTATTTAAAAAACAGAAGACTCTCTCATTTTATTTTATTTTTAACCTAAAATAAAACAATTCTGTTACCATCGACAGTGAAATCTTTTATTCAACTAATTTAAATGGAATGTTTACATAATTTCTTTATTACGCAGCTCTCGAATAAGTAATATTTTTATGACTTTTTATTTTACAAAAACAGCCATATATATATAATTAAATTTTCACATTAGATAGAGGATAATATTTAATGGGAATTGAGATTAAAATGGAAATATTTTGAAAATAAATTATAAGATTAAATGGAGGTTTCTTAAAGGAAATATATATATTCCCCCCACTCTGTTCACGTATACCTTTATGACTTTTTATCTCTTGAGTAAAAAAGTTTTTATATTTTTATGACCATGAGGCAAAAAAGGATATATATTAGTTTTCCCCAAGTCTTCTTTGAGAGTTTTTATTTTGAATTTTGTCCTAAAAATGCGTAGGATAAGTAGATGAGAGGTTGTAGGAATGTATGTAATGGTGCTACTGGTGGGGGTGTTTTATTAAAGGAACCCACCCACCCAGGGGGATGTTGACGTTGTTGTTGTTGAGACGGCGGAGACAACGACAAACACCCGCTCCCCCTTTTTTGTTCATTGCACGGGCTAATCCCTAAAACGATTTATTGGTGATTTAAAAAAGAAAAGACTCCCATAAAGGATAATAAAAGAAGCAGCCCCTGCCCCTGCTGGCATGTGAATAAGCAGTCGGCTTAGATTGGAATGGTGACCTCGCCCCCACCCCTATAGGGGTGGATATAGGTAGATCCAATGAATGGAAATCTCTCTTTGTTTCCTGATCTATTTTATGTCTATCATATAATAAAAATTAATTTTTTTATTAAAAATAAAAAATAAACGGAGAAAAAATATTTATTACGATTTTATTTTTATTTCTAAGATGATAAAATCAACACTTTAAAAAAAATGTCACCGATAATCTGAATAAATGAGGGAATCTAAAAAATAAGCCTAAATGTTGACTGAAATTGAAAATTAATATATTAAAAATAATTTTTATAAAAAAAAAAAAATAGAACCGACTTCAAAAAAATTAAATGAAACAAATAAAATAATAAGAACTCAAAAATAAAATTCACTAAAATAATTATCTAATTTAGTTACAACTAAATGATGAAATTGTTACATGAAATCACTTTTTGAAGTCGGTACCAAACAAACTATATAAGTGAGCGTACCCTCCAAACGTACTAAGTAAGATCTGTCGAGTTAATTCATAAAATGTATATGTTTGTCACCGACTTCAAAAAGTGATTTCATGTAACAATTTCAACTAAATTAGATATTTATTTTACACCTTTTAGTGAATTTTATTTTATTTTTGAGTTCTTATTATTTTATTTGCATTTAATTTTTTGAAGTCGTTTTATTTTTTTTTATAAAAATATTTTTATTTTTCCCTTTTTAGTGATGTTATAAATAGTGACTTAATATAATACCTTGCATGCATCTCGTAAGACAAAGCGTCAGGCGAATAAATCAGAAAATGATAATAAAATTAAATTCATAAATATAGAAATTCTCTCGAAACGTTTGCGGGTTTTAAATGAGATGTTATAAGATTTTTTATAAAAGATTTTATTTATTATAATTTCGATTATTTGTTCATAAGAATTGGAGATTTACGTTATTTCGTCATTGATCATATCTTCAAAACTTGACCAAATTAATATCGTACTACCCCTAAGGTAGCCTCTTTCCAATAAAAAAAGAATCATTTGAATCGGTTGATAAACAAAGAAGTTATGCCTGAACAAACATATCAAAAAAGGTCCAATACCAATGAAAAAAAAACGGGACCAATCGGAAGCTAGACTGAACCCAATGCAAAAACTCATCAAAATCGGTTGACAATTGGCGGAGATATCAGGTAACATAGACACACAAAAAGTAGTATAGCTATTTGATAATTCAATTTGGTTGTTCAAACAAAGTTTTGAATTTTTATTGATAGATTTCAAAATTTCTAACAATTCAATTGCGCTAATTAATTTTGGGTTTCTTTCTCCTTTTATTAATCTAATTCCTGTGCCTTCTGGGAAAGAGTGATTGTTTGAATTTAAATGTTCCACAAAAGAGTTTTCATTCTTTTTATTTTTAAAATCTCTAATATATTCATTTAATCGAATTTTCAGATTTCTCTCTGTCTTACATACTACGTCTTTATTAGTTCTAAGCTGACCACCAGTGAAGAAGGAACATCAAATTTTCAATGTGTATACGATATTGACTTTATGAAAAACAAACATTTATAATTAAAATAAAGACCGATGATGAAGACCAAGTCTTTGAAACTATAGTCTCAAACAAATAAATACTATATATATACAGATATATCATCTCGATATATATTTATTTATTTATTTATTTATTTAATTAAAACAATGCTCTGAGGTGGCTACCTCGTAGAGCAGAAACAGAAAGAATATATATACAAATAGTAACATTTACGGTAAGCAAGCATAACACAGGCAACATTTAAATGAGCAAACAGAAAGAATACATACATATAGTAACATTTAAATGAGAAACAGAAAGAATGAATACA
>JALMQS010000446.1:0-112214 GCA_024734495.1 Forficula auricularia | reverse complement strand
ACTTAGTGTTTTTCATTTACGAGAGTCCAAAAAGTATTAAAATCCTAAAACCTTTTCTCATAAATTGTAAGGTAATGGGCATTTACTTGAAATGTTTAGTATGTGAATTTCCATATAAAGTGCAAAAATAAGTAGAATTTTTTGAAAAAATTAATTCTCATGGCCCATGATCAACTCCAGATTCAAAAAGCAAGAATGAAATTGCTACACTAGTAATTGGTATTGTTTACAGACTTCTCGTTTAATACCACAATTAGATTTGTGAAAAAATAAATATCAATGTAAGGTGTCAAAAGACAAGAGTAAAATAGTGAAGTAAAGAAAATTTTGAAAAAAACTTTGGAAACTTTTTAAAAATTTTAAATATAAAATACTAGGTAGGTTTCAAACAAATTAAATCAACTAACCAATAGACACAACAATATATTTATTTATTTGAAACCTACCTAGTATTTTATATTTTTATATTTAAAATTTTTTAAAAGTTCCAAAAAAAAATTTCAAAAATTTTCTTTACTTTATTTAATACTGAGCTGCAAGGCCCGCCTTCGGCGGCCTTCTTGCTAGCCAGGAGGCACGCCCCCTGGACCCCCAGCCTTCGAACCCCACTCTCACCCCCACTCCGACCCCCCCCGTAATCCACCCAGCACCCCCACCCCCCGCACCATGGCCAACCCCGCTCCCACAACATCACCCCAGCACTCAACCCGTAACCCACGAACCCCCCTCACACCCACACCCGCATCATGCACCCGAGCCAAACCCCCGCCCCCACACTACCACCCGCACACCGCCCACCTCGAACCCCCCACCCCATCCACCCCGGACCCCACCCCGTGCCCTCCAACCCTGCACACCACACCCCCGCCCTAGCCCCCTGGACCCCCCCATTTTGGATGGTTAGTTTTTGCACTTCTAGCTCTCTAGAGGCCCAGAGATTATGTATACAAAATTTGGTTGAGTTTGCTCCAAGAGCAAGAATTTACATTTTTCTCACCCTCCTCCCTTTCTGGGTGGTTTTTTCGGGAAATTTTTTTAAACAAAAGGTGTCAGAAATCACATCCCCTACAGCTTTGTTTATCATAAAATTTTCCGTAAAGTTAATAGTTTATGAGTTATTTGATAATTTTTCAATTTGTGTTTTTTTAGTTAAATATAATAGTAAATAAATACTATAGTTTTTATCGATTATTATTAATTATTTGATTAATTTACCAGACAGTTTTGGTTACTTCTGAAGATGGTCAACCATAGGTGATCGAAACTGGCTAGTAAATTAATCAAATAAATAATAATAATAGATAAAAATTATTGTATTTATTTATTATTTTCTACTAAAATAAAACCCTTTAAATTATAAAATTTAAATTTTACTTAGTCATATAAGTTTTCGAAGAATCTTAAGATTTAATTTTCATTTGTAAAATTGCGAAGTTAAATCACTTAATGTGATGGTCCATAGAGCTTAAATAAAGAATGGTGAGTTTTTCGAATTTCTATTGATTTTTTTGGCACTCGGGTTCAATTCACGAGAGACATGTTATAAAAAAATCAATGACAATTTGGATTTAGTATATGACAATCCCTTGTAATTTCTTTTGAAATTTAAAGTTTGCTACTATTCTTAAAAATTTCAACTTTTTTCCTCCAATGCCTTCAATTTCTATTGATTTTTTTGGCACTCGGGCTCAATTCACGAGAGACATGTTATAAAAAAAAATCAATTACAATTTGGATTTAGTATATGACAATCCCTTGTAATTTCTTTTGAAATTTAAATTTTGCTACTATTCTTAAAAATTTCAACTTTTTTCCTCCAATGCCTTCAATTTACACATCTAAATTAATTAATTTTATAGAATGAACTTTTATATTTAAAATCAAATTAAATTTATTTTAAGGTAGATGTTTCGTAACAATACTAGCAAGAAGTTAATGCTAAAGTATATAGAACAGACATAAGGATTCATAATTCATAAGCCCAAAACTTTTTGCTGTTTATGTACCAATACTAGCCAATCCCGTGCTCGTTTGACAAATGTCGCAACACTGTCCGAACTTGTATATATTTTATCATAGAAATTTAAGATAAAGTACATTATAAAGGGAGATTTATAAAACAAAAAGTTCTTAATAAGCGATTGAAAGCTGTTGCGACAATGGCTGGAGGTAAAAAACGTCAAAAAAGTACTAAAGTTAACCCACTTTCTAGGTTAAATAAATGCGTTGTTGCCAGCTTGTTTTAGGTGTAAATTTTTCATTATACATTTTTCATTGTTTATTCATTATTATCTCAGAAACTGTGTTATAACTATGAATTAAAATTTTCTTAAAAAATCTATTAGTTACTGTTTAATGTTGGTAATTTTTTATATAACAACTGTAAGAAGTGTTTCTTAATTATAATTAAATATGTATGTAAATTTTCCGATATCCCGTATACTGCAATATATAAAGTCTGAAGAACTCTATCTTTGGAATTTAATATCTCCGGAACTATATTGTTCATAAATTTCGTTTTTGCCACCAATCAATGCAGAAGTATTTAAAATGATAATCTGTCTAAATTTAAAATAAATTCCTAAAAAAAACTCATATGGTGAAACAACTACTTTAAATAGATATTTATTCAGAAAGGGAAGTTTTTAAAGGAAATCTGTGTAAACCCCAGAATACATTTATCTATCAAAATTGTAAAAAGATCAATTTACGCATTTCATAATCACAGAATGAAGTGTAAAAATTAGCCATTTGTGTTTGTTTATTTATTATATTTATTTTTGTTTTTTATTTACTTTGGATACTCCATTCAATTTGTTAAAAAATTAATGAACTAAAAAATTCAATAAATTTGAATAATTAATTTAATTTGGATAAAAAGTTTAACCATAAATAAACAAAATAGATTGTTTCAATAAAGGTTTGAATTGTATTTTTTTATTTATTTCTATTTTATTTATTTCATTTTTTTTTCCATTATTATTTGTCATCAAGTATTTTCATTTCATTATCAAGTGGATTGATATTCTATTTGAATATGGCGTTTGAAAGAGAAGTGAGGGGAGATTTGACATTCCCTAAAAGAGAAGTGCACCTGAGCTCTGGAAAAATTCTCCCTTTACGTACCAAAACCACCCCCTACCCTCACCTGGCCGAGTCCATTAAAACTTCCCCAATTTAGAAAGCTCTTTTTGCATAATTGATTATCTCATTTGCCAACATAGAAAAAAATACTCTCTTTGCGAAGCATCCATCTAGAAAGATATTTAATAATTACGATCATCATAAGAATTCTACAAAGAAATAAGCTGACGTGTTATGATGTGGCCATCCACGTCCGACTTTACCAACCTGGCCCCTCTCCTTATATTTAATATTTAATAAAATTATTTATAATCATGTAGGGGAGGGGGTTAGTTTTTGTATTTTTATACTTCTGGTGTCCCACTGATTATGTATACACAATTTGGTTGAGTTTGGTAAATGGCCAAGATTTTCATTTTTTGACCCTACACCCCCCCCCCATTTTAAGCTGCCAGCTTTTGCATTTTTAGACTTCTATGGTCCCACTGATTATGCATACAAAATTTGGTTGAGTTTGGTACAAGGGCCAAGATTTTTAATTTTTAACCCCCACCCCTCTCCACCTCCCTTAATTTTGAGTCGACATGTACAAAAATCTACTCAACTCTTATTCTTAATGGACCAAAACTACGTGTGCAATTTGGTTTCGATATTCACACTAGTTTTTGAGCTAGCTCGTTCACAAAAATTTATTAACGAACAAACTAACAGACATTTTGACAAAACAATTATTATCTCGAAAAATATAAATTTTTCCATGTTCACTTATTAGTGCTTTTTTGTAGAGCGAAATGCCATGATTTCACTCAATTTTTTTAATCAAGATAGTTTCAGCCGTTTTTGAGATATTTTGAAAAAAAGAAAGAAAAAAACACTTCTTTCATGCACGATTATAAAACTTGACCATACCCTGTAGAGATAGAAATAAATTTAAATATATAGGTACATAATGGTAACCTGCGTATAACTCGGCACAACTATAACACAGTTTTGCTCTAACATGGTTTTGGAACTGGGGAATACCTACCCTCGTACATCACGGCATCCTAGAACACAGTTTCTTTCTAACAAGGTTTGAAAATTGGGGAAATCCCCTTACAACACTTATCGTGGGGACCGGGTTAGGCCAGCGGTTAGCGAACAAGCCTGCTAATCAAGTGGACCCTAGTTCGAATCCGATTCGAGGCAACCGGCTAAAAATCTGATCCCTACATAGAAGTAATAATTTAATAATAGTGTCGTAAATTGGCTGATGGCTAGAAGAGCCGAAAAGCCAAAAAAACATTAAACCTGCTTAAGTGCATAAGGAGCTTAGGAATTCAAAATTTATCTAAGAGTTAGAGGGTTTGTCTATTATTAATTTTGCTATAGTAATACCCAACAATTAAATTTAACTATTCTACTATTTTACTCAAATAACAATATTTTATTGGTTATTGGTTCACAAACTGGCATCTTAAGTATTAATATGTCTAGAGTTGATCCAAAAATATGATAATACTTAAAATACGTATATCATTTATTCATATTGAACAGAGATCGAATTCGCCATAATTAACTTCAATATATGAGGCGTCGGGTTAGCTCGGTCGGCTAACGCACTGGCCTCGCTTCGCTTCGGCATCGATCGATTATGGCGATGTTGGAGTGGAAGGCCGGGGTTCGATCCTGGCTGGCAAATGAAAATTTCTACCGGCTAAAAACTCGGCTCCCTCACTAACCCTACTAACACTTTACTTATGTGCTGTCTAAATGGGTTTTGTTCCCGGTGACATTAAATAAATAAAAAAAAAACTTCAATATGTATTCATATCAAATATAATTTCTTAACTATAAATATATTGTTTTTCAGTGTAGGGATCACAAGTTTGAATTAGTCTATATTTATAAATTAGGCTGTAATTGAGCTGATAAACAATCAACTTAACTTATCATCTATTGGATTAATTAAATTAAGAAATATCATTTATCTTTGGAATCAAGCCCTTATATTTATGCAATCGATTTGACACTTCTGGCTGCCTTTCACAGCTAAGCCCGGCGAATTCTTATTAATGGTTTATTAAATCACTAGTTTTCAAAATAGATTAAAATATCCATAATAACAAAAAAAAATCTTTCGGATTGTACTAAACATGGTAAAATTAGAAAATAATTAAAACAATTAAATTATTTAAAAAAATTTAAAACTGAATACAAAGGATTTTCTAACACTCCAATGCCCTAATCGGGATTAGTTCAGGTACAAATTGAGTAAAGTATACGCCAGTTCGTTAATATTATTATATTAGTTTTAGAGTTTGGAACACCAATCCTGCATTCACGACGCGAAATGCGATATTGACTTTGGTGTTGCAACTATCAGATTCATACATCAATATTATTTTTAAAAAAATTCACACCCATTGAAGATACATAAAAGGCAATTGGTTCAATAAAATGAAGTAATTTCAAGTTGGGCTAGCCACAGAAAATAACTGTACTTCCTGAAGATGGGTTGATAGGCCGAAATATATATATTGAAAAAAAATTTTTACATCTTTTAATTTTTTAATTTTAATGTGAAACAAGTGACCAAGAATCCTTAACTCATAGTAAATGAATATTAAATATAATATTTATTTACTCTTATCTTTTTCAAATATATCATTTTGTCTTCAATTTTATTTTTTTAGTGCATAAAAAAATTTATTTTGCCATCTTTTACTCCATATATTTACATATTTCAACGTATTCTGAATATTACTTTCATATTTCAGCATTTTAACTGCATATTTTATGGTATATTTTGGCATTATTTACAGTATAAAAATCCGTTTTCTACTGATGAGTTACATGCAAAATATCGACTCGATCAGTTCAGAGATATAAATTATTTAGTAAAAAAACAAAATAGCGGATAGCTGGTAAAAAAAAGCGCTTTGGGACATATGTTAATATTGACTTTTTGCTTTATTTTGACCCATAGAATCACACCCTGAATTTTTCTGTACATTACAGATACACACTGTATATTTATTCTAATCTAATTGGTAAAATCCTCAAAGGTTTCCGGTTCATTTATTTCTTTCCTTTTAATTTTCCACTCAGCTCCTCCTGCGTTATTCAATTTCTGTTGCTTTGCGGGAATCCCCTTAAATATTCTCTATGTGAAGAGTGGATGTCAAACTGCGGCGACGGGTTCTCTCCGCTTGGGTTTGTCATTTCCAAAATGAAAACGGACGGAAGCCAATGCACTCGTTCTTTCTCTATCTTTCTCTTCATCCACTTCACCAGAATTCGAAACTCGGTGGATTTCTTCTATTTATATTTCTTTCTATTTTTCCACTTTTCAAGAAAACAGCTTGCAACATTAAAAAGAAAAAAACATATCCTTTTCTTTATCAATAAAATACAAACGATTTGAACGAGTATGTCTCTTGGAGTGGAATTTAATTGAGTGTTTGACGAAAAGGGAATAAAGATCTCTATTACAGAATATTGGTTTTTCTTTTGACAAAAAAAAAAAAATCAAAAGCAAATAAAATATTTCTTTGATACAAAATTTGTTGAATCATTTATTGTGATATACGAATTGAGATTGACAGTGAATTCCAATTAAGGACGTTCCCTAATAAATCGATTTTCTTGCAATCCTTTTAAAACTTTGAATACACATATTTATAAGTGTCCTTTATACGTAGAAATTTTTTTCAATAGTCCTTGCGGCACTAAATTTCTAAATATTGACCATTGAAATTTGCATATTTAACACGCGAACCCTATCCCGATAGATGTTAAAGCGACTGTTTCATTAAATAACAATCGTAATTTTCTTGAAATTATTTTGAAAAACTGAGAATCATTAACTGAAGATGTAACAAATATTTTTCTGTTAATATAATTTTAGCAAGCGGTATTCGTTTTGTATGAAAAAAGTTAGGTACTTTTGATGGTTTTAATTTTTTCTCTCGTGGCATGGCAAGTGAGAGATGGCGACTTGTCAACGTCGCACCATAATCACTCAATCAGAAAATAAAACATTAACTATAAAGGTATTAATTTCTTTAACTTTGATTTACTTATAGGGAAGTATTGTAATTGTGCATGAAAAAAGTGTTTTTTGGAAATATCCCAAAAAGTTGTCATTTGATTTTAATAAAAAATAAAATCAATGAATATATGAAAGTAATATTTGCAGGGTGGCCACACTTTAATCAAAATTACACCTTTTTTCATAAAGGCCTCGTAACAAAGATATCTTTACAGGTGGCTTGCAAGTGTTAATAATAAAAAATAAGACATTCGCGCTGGTCCGCCGCGTGTGCAAAATAAATTTTATTGCCCTCTTCCATCATACAAAATTTATAAATTAAACATAATAATGAATTTCAATTCAAAAAATGTTTATTTAGTTGCTAAATCTTATCTTTGTATTTATTAATTAATTTTCATTATATCGGATGTTTCATGATACCTTAGCATTAACACATCAAAAGTATAGAAATTATTGTGGTGACCCCACCCTCTCTCGACGGGCCTTACTGTTGCCGAGCGGGAAAATTATGTTGTTTGACCGGGAAAACCGGGAAATAAACGGAAATTTGAAAATCGTGTTTGAGTGGCCACCCTGTATTTATATAAAAAATATTACCATAAACTATATAGAAAATTACGTAATAATAATATTCATATAAATTCCTTTTTTATTCAAAATACTCAATTACTCTCAAGATTTAATCTGTCACAAGAGTTATGAATTCCGATTTTGAAATTGGATGATAATAAAGTGAAAACTTTTCAAAGACTTGGTAAGCTCCATGCAAATTTAAGTGATTTGGCATTTTTTTCTTTCGCTGAAAAAGCTGAAACCTGGCAATGATTTGAGGCAAGTTTGTACTAAAAAAATCGATATCTATTTTAGGTCATCTCAAATCCCAATTTTTTCAGATTGAAACTATGTTAGAACGTTAGAAATCTAAGTTACTTTGTTTTGAATAATAATATATGAATTTTGGCCTCAGAATGAATTTTGTACGAGCATTTGTGAATATGGTGAATATTAGAATGTCCATAGACTGAGAGTATAAAGTTAGATATTCTTTCTAAGGAAGATAAGAGAATAATAGAAAAAAATTGAATCGTTATATTGAGTTCTCTTGAATTAATTGAGGCTAATAAATTTAAAATTAATCCACCGTTTGTATTAATAAGCTTCACTGTTCTGCCAAATTTTTGCTTTCCAGTTTAAGTTGTTCAGTGTAAAATCAAATTGCCAAATAACCAAATTTAGTATAGAGGGTAGTGTTTAAAAGTTTTCGAAAATAAAACATTTATAATCATAATTATAATATAATATACATAATAAAGCAATCCTAATATATCTAGTAAATGAATAATTTATTTTAACAAAAGTTTTCCTTCTAGATAAAATCTTTTCAAATCAATGTGAACGTTAAAAAGCAAAAAAAACATTCAAAAATTAATTATTAATATTTTGAAGGGAAGATGAGAATTAAAATAATTGATTAATTCTCTGGATTCGCTAGCTATTTACACATTTAATTAGCGCATATACACATGGTATATAAATATATAAAAGTTACATACCGTTGAAGATGAAGAACAAATGAAACACCCTCACGAAACACTTCTTCATGAAAAGGAGCCGGAAGTGAATACTAGAAAAAAAAAGAAAAAAGAAGAGAAATTAATACAAAGAATCTCTGCAATAAAATAAGACAATAAGCCCTTTGAAATGAATTTATTTAAAGGAATATTTCTTATCTAAGGGATGGAAGTCTCTTGGGTAAAAGAGTCTCAATATTCAGGAATTAGAAAGTTAATTTTCAACAAGAGACAAATTTCAATTCCAAAATCATGACAATATATTATCTTATTTTCTTTAATTAAAATATTATAAATTTTAAAAAATAAACAATATCTCAGCAGAAAAATATTTTTTCCCTAAAAAGAAGCTTAAATTCACTATAAGTAAATAAAGTACCTAATTAAATTTCTGTATAAATCAGACGTTTCTCTTATTTTTTATTCAAAACCTCTAGATTCAAGATCTTTGAATTAATAACTTAAGGGTCTTGATTAGGACTGCCCAACACTCGGTCCATCACTACAATGAATGCGGTCCGATATAAAATTATAAACTTACTCAAAACTTTGAGATTTTTATGTACATACTTACTTGAAAACATAAATATCTGATACAATTTGACCTGATATATATTTTTTTTAATAAGAAGAAATGGGACAATCTATTCAAAAGTCTTCAAGAATAAAAGTCAAATTTTCAATTTTCAATGTGAAAAAATATCAAGATTTTTGAAAAATAAAATTCACTAAAAGTAAAATTATAGCAGGTAAAAAAATTAATGATTCCATTACTATTGCATCTCAAATATATATTATATGGTTTATAGTATATCTCCATAATTATAAATTAGGCTTTAATTTAGCTGCTAAACATTCAACTTAAACTATCAGATCTATAGGATTGATTAAGTTAAGAATAAATCGATCTTTGAAATCAAGCGCCTTGTATTTATGCATTCAAATTGACAGTTCTGGCTGCCTTTCACAGCTAAGCCCGGCGAATCCTTATTAATGGTTTAATAGAAGTTTCCAAAATAGATTAAAATATTCACGGTAACAAAAAAAATCTTTCGGGTTGTACTAGGCATGGTAAAATTGAAAAAATAATTTAAAAAAAATTAAGTTATTTATCCATATATCAAGTTTCAAAATGAATCTTGTCTTACACAAGTTTTGTTTAAATAGGCGGGAGTGAGGGAATGGTCTATTCTTCAGTGAGTTATATGAGTGTAAATGCTTCGGGACAATTTTATTTTTTCAAACCAGAGTTTATTTAGGGCTATTGGTAAAATAGAAAATAAGTGAGAGCCTTTGAGAGGGAGAGACATTAAATTTCAAAGAAATCATCTCGCTATTAGAAAAAAAAATAATAATAATAAAGAGAAATCAATGAGGTTGTCCTCTGCTAGATGCGAATAAACATATATAATTATATATATCGAATATAAATATGCATATATATAATTTATTTTTTAGAGACTATATAATTTGACCTTCATCATTATTTTTAATTATAAATATTCTATCATGAGATCAAATATCCGTTAGTGACTAGCTTTATAACAACGAATTTACATACATCCAATCGGGTATTTGAGCCTTTTTTAACAAATAAATTATAAATATATGTTTATTCTCATCAAGCAGAAGACAACCTTATTGATTTATAAAAACTCTGCTACTCTTGGCAACACATTTTTTTCAATTAAAAGTAAATAAACGCACTTGGCTTACCGACCGAGGTGGAACCGCTTCTGACAAACACTGTTAAAAATTTCTTATATAATTTTACTATAAAAAATGGGAATCTGTCCTCAAAACTTTTTAGTAATATTTCATACCAGTATTGTAATCTTACAACATATTTTTTACTAATACCTATATGATTTGTTTTTTAATTTATTTATTGTCATCGGGAACAAAGCCCAATTAGACAGTATATAGGTAAAGTGTTAGTAGTGTTAGTGAGGGAGCCGAATTTTAGCCGGAAGAAATTTTACATGCTACGAACCCAGGCCTCCCGCTTAAACATCGTCATCACCGATGCTGAAGCGGAGCCAGCGCATTAGCCAGCTCGGCCAACCCGACTCCCCACCTATCTAATTTATACAAGAAAAAAGTAAAGTTACAATTTAATTTTGTATTTTTGCAATGAGTTGATGTGATTTCTCCAATATAATATAGTATTTTTTTTACTATAAGAAATCTTATAAATTTCCTATCTATTTGTATTGTAAACATATAGTAAATTTACAATTTTTTTTAACAGCGTAGCGTTAAATTTTACACTCATAGAATCTATTTTCATTATTAAAAAATTTCGAATTCACTTAATTCTAAATCTTAACAAAGAGAAACAAAGAGGTTGTCCTCTGCTTGATGCTTGATGGTGCATCAAGCATAGGACAACCTCTTTGTTTCTCTTTGTGAATCAACAACTCTGCTACTCTCGGCAAAACAAAAACTTTTCAACTAAATCTTAACATACAGCGAATGATTAGAATATTTAGAGGATTTTAATTTTGGAAAATTTTCAATAATCGGATGGCAATCAATTCCGAAGGGATGAAACACCCCTTCTGACATAATAAAAATAACCATAACTCCTCAGATTTAGTAGTTGACCATCTCTCTTGATTTTCTATAGAATTTTTATCGGCATTTGTCCTTTATATTCAATTTACAACGACATTATAATGCAGAGTTTACTACATATATTATACTTTAAAAATAAATTTTTGAATCTAAATTGAAAATCATTGAATTTTTATAATAGGTATATTTTTTCATGGGATGTTTTTTTTTTATTTTTTTATTTTATCACATAAAAATAATTTTTAAGAATAATAATAAAATATCCGAAGTAATAAAAAGAAATTGAGTAAAAAATGATACATAAAAGTCGACAGGAGGCTTAAAAGAGAGAGGGGAGAAGGTGAGCATGAACGTAAAGTTTAACTCGACTTTTTACTTTTTTACTATAGTTTTATTTTTTTTTATTTTTATTTTCTAAGAAAAAGTTATTTAAAAGGAGGGAAAAGCGATGCTTTTTTTGACTTTTAACAACCATGGAAATGGCTCAAAGAAATGCGACTTAAGATAGCAAGTCATAAATATTACTTTAAAGAGAATTTAGTAAAATTTTATTGTGAACTTTGACCGTTTCATTTAAGAAATAATTTTAATAAAAATGATTTATTTTTTAAAAGAAAATTTTTCAATTTCGTATTTACAGTTGGAAAATTAGTAGAAAAAATAAAGAAATAAGCTGACGTGTTCTGATGTGGCCATCCACTTGACTTTACCATACAACCTGACCCCTCACTTATATTTAATATTTAATAAAATTATTTATAATCATGTAGGAGAGGGAGGTTAGTTTTTAAATTTTTAGACTTTTGGGATCCCACTGATTATGTATACAAAATTTGGTTGAGTTTGGTCAAATGGCAAAGATTTTTAATTTTTGACCCCCCCCCCCATTTTGAGCGGTTAGTTTTGCATTTTTAGTCTTCTGGGGTCCCAATGATTATGAATACAAAATTTGGTTGAGTTTGGTCAAATGGCCTAGATATTAATTTTTTGACCCAGCACCCCCCCCCCCCCCATTTCGGGCGGTTAGTTTTTGCATTTTTAGACTTCTGGGGTCCCACTGATTATGTATGCAAAGTTTGGTCAAATGGCCTAGATTTTTAATTTTTACCCCCCTTCCCCCTCAACCCCCTTAATTTTGGGTCGATATGCACCAAAATCTAATCAGCTCTTAATCTCAATGCACCAAAACTACGTGTGAAATTTGGTTTCGATATTCACACTAGTTTTTGAGCTAGCTCGTCCAAAAAATTGGTAACGCACAGACTAACTAACTAACTAACAACCAGACAAACAGACATTTTGACAAAACAATTATTATCTCAAAAATATAATTTTTTCGATGTTCACTTATAAGAGATTTTTTGTAGAGCGAAATGCCATGGTTTCGCTCAATTTTTTAATCAAAATAGTTTAAGCCGTTTTTTGAGATATTTTGAAAATAAGATGGAAAAAAACACTTTTTTCATGCACGATTACAATACTTGACCATACCCTGTATGGTAAAGAAAAAAGGAGATTCCTAAAAAGGGATGAATTTTCATTACGTAAAGCATTTTATTAAAATTCTTCCAGAACTTAAGTGACTTGATTTAAATTTTTCGTTAAATTAAAGGGTTGGTTTTGTCACAAATATAAAGCATTTTGTAAGAAGTATAATTTAATTTTTTTTATTTTATCAGATAAAACAAACAAATGGTAAAATCGTCCATAAATTGTAATTGAAATTGATAGAGGGATCAAATTCTTCATAAAGTTATTCTACTAATTTTACAACACTTCTTTACTTATTTTTATATAATGTATTGAACGAAAATAATACAGGTGATTGAATAAAAATCAAAAATCAAAATTTAAAAATTCAGAAATAAAATTTGTAGAATTTAAGATGCTACTGAATGATTTTAGTTTATTTGCTAAAATTTGGCTCACAAGTTTGTATTAATAAACTAAGTGTCTATGTCAGGGATTAAACTTTATAAAAATTGCAAAATCAGTAATATTTATGGAAAGTGCATCGAGCCTTATAAAAGTTTTTATTTTTTCTTGCAATTTCTTCCCTACAAACATTAAAATAACTAATTATTGTATCTAGTCCCAGAGGCGACTGTGGGTCAGTGGCTAAAGTGTTGGGTCGCTGACTCGGAGATCGCTGGTTCGATACTGAGTCTCGGCAGATAGATATTTGCAGTCGCCTCCTCTTGGAAAGTAATGGCAACCTACCAAGAGTATAATTCCCAAGTGACCTCTCCAAATTAACCGTTCGGAACCGGCGTTAAAAAGTAGGTCCCGTATATCTGTGTAAAACAACTAAACACACTCAGCACAGGTATATGTGGAGAGGCGCCGACACCCGTTTCGGGTATGGCACTCGAAGAAGAAGTCCCATAATGTATAAATATAATATTATCTACTTATTATTATTAGGAATCGGGATTATTATTTTTTTTTTTAATATAGTATTTCGCAAGCGTTTTTTTTTTTTTTTTTTTTAATGCAATCGAATGCAAGAAGGGGTGCACCAGTAAAGATGTAGCCCCTATGGATCTCGAAAGACCCTTGCATTACCGAAGAGAAGGGAAAGTTGATTAAGTGAGAGGGTGTAGACGTAGGTGTCTATGCACCCTGGTTTTGAAGGTTTGAAGATCATAGGTGCTGGGAAAGATAGAGGCTGGGAGAGAGTTCCAGTTCCTTGAAGTCATGGGGATATATGTATTCGCGAATGAAGTGGTCCGGCACTTTTCCAATTTGACAGCGAAAGAGTGTTGGGAGTCGGCAAACGTGTGCTGCGTGCAAAGCATGCTTTGGGGGAATTATTGATTTTATCTCGTCAGAGCACCTGCCGTGATAGTATCTATAGAAAAGGGAAAGGGCAGAGACATCTCTTCGATGAGCTAGCGAGTCGAGGGAGTCGGTGAGGGTAGAATCGTTTGGGCCTTGTAGATGGTGTTGTGGGGGTTTGTAAAATCGCTTGGACCTGAATAAGAAGCCAATCTTCCTTGCTGCAGATTTCGCCACAGAGGAGATGTGTTCATTCCAAGACAGGTCAGATGCGACAGAGACGCCCAACATGGATAGGCTGTCACACATTTTCAGGGTATTCGAATCGAAGTGAATATCAGGGAAATCATTATAATTATTATATTATCGTTCGCTCGTAGAAATTAGACAACATTGAGTCTTATTTGAATTAAAGTTAACTAAATTTTGAGAGCCCCATTTATTCAGTTTGTCTAAGTCGAGAGTAATTGAGGAGGCAATATTGATTCGATTATTTGGGAGAGAGGGTTTGCCGTGTAGAGTGCTATCGTCGGCGTAACAATGAGTGGGGTTTGCCGTTTGATCAATAAGGTCGTTTATATAAATAAGGAAGAGTGTGGAGGAGATTACAGAGCCTTGGGGAACACCAGAGTTTGTGGAGAACGATTCAGATGATGTTCCATCCACCACAACTTTTATACTTCGGTTTGTCAGAAAGCTTTCTATCCATTTGCGAAGTGTTAGAATCCAAAGGCTGAAGTTTGGCAATAAGATTTTTGTGCCAAACCTGGTCAAAAAGCTTTGGGAGATATCAAAGGGCTACAGTGAGGGTTTCTTTTCCGGCCTCTAGAGTATTGTTCAGTGGGTGACATAGGTTAAGATGTCGCCTGTGGAAACGATTTTGTCTGAATCCATATTGTCTACCTAAATTAATTTATTGTTTTCAAGTGATGAATCACGTTGGTTTATGACCAATTCCATTAATTTGGAAAGAACAGAGGTGATCGAGATAGGCCTGTAATTAGAGATTTGTGATGTGTCTCCTTTAGGAATAGGTGACTCTGGCTATTTTCCAGCTTTTGGGGAATATGCCCGACTCAAAAGAGAGTTGGAATAGCTTTGGATAAGATAGGGGCAAGTTCAGGGGCGTATTTTTTTAATGAGAATTGGTGGGATGTTATCTGGCCAGCGGCGGATTTGGAATTTAATTTATTAATGGCTTTTATGGATTATTTCAAATTTCGGAAAATTATTTGCCCATGAGGTTCACTGGGGTATATGGGCGGGTTGGGTCTTTTGTCATCTAAAGTGGAGTTAGTTGCGAAATAGGATGCTAGTGATTCGGCTTTTTTCAGGGGGTCGTGGCTACTGAACCATTTGGGTGAAAGAGGGGCGGAAGTGAGGGGACGCGAAATTTCTATTTATTGCCTTATGTAACGAGAAAAAGGCCCGTTTTCCATTGGGGCAAGATGCGAGACGGTCTGCTGGTTTATTTATTATTTATTATGCGACATTTCAATTCAAATTAGGTGTAATATAAGCTTTAAAATCATGCGATATTGTATTAACAACTTGTAAACCATTATGATGCGACTGTGGGTCAGTGGTCAGAGTGTCGGGCCACTGTCCTGAAGTATGCTGGTTCGAGACTGAATCTCGGAAGATATTTGCAGTCGCCTCTTCTTAGAAAGCAATGGCAAACTACCAAACAATGGAAATTTTTCATAAAAGAAAAAAGTAACTTTTTCTAATGTTTAGAAAGCAAAGCTGACAGAGGACAACCTCTTTGATTTCTTAATTAATAAAGTAAAGGAAGTGTATTTAATGAAATAAAACTCAAAGAGGTTTATACAGACTCAATATATTTCGGATTTATTAGTCCATCATCAGGAATTTACAGGTTACAAACTGAAACTACACTCCCTTTAATTTATTAATTAATATCATGTTTCACCTAAAACCTACACCACTTTCCCTAAGTAATCTTTGATTTCTCTTTATGAATCAACAACTCTGCTAGTCTCGGCAAAACAAAATCTTTTCAATCATTATATTTCATTTTTCTTTATTGTTTCATAGCATTATAAAGCAAAAAAAGAAGTATACTATATGTACTATTTTGCATTTGTAAAAATTGGTATGAAAGTTGATATTATATCACCGTATGATTGCAAATATATCATATCATAATTTGACTATAATATTTATTGGCTAGTATATAGTTTGAGAAAACATCGAATAGAGGCGGATAATAAACAATTTATATGAAAAAAAATTAATAAGAAATAATAATTTTTAGAGAATTTACAAGTGGAATAGCTTTATTACTAACGGCTTTTTTACCAAAATTCAGACTTGGAATGAAAAATTAATCAGAGCAAATTAGCATGAACAGATGGACAAACTTGATGAAATTGTGAAGAATCTTCAAACTAAACCCAGCTCTAGGAAAGAAGCTTAATAAAATAGTAGATTAAGATGTTAACATTATATTACTTTATAACTTTATTAAACTTCAACTTAGAGTTTTCAACAAAATTCGATTCTAGTTCGATGATAATATATTTAATCAATATAGAATTTTACTCAGATTACAAATTTGAAAACCGATATCTTGAATACTTTTCAAATTATTCAACTTTACAACTTGCAATGGCGCTAAAACGGATTAATGGATTTTAGATAAACACTTCCTCTTTTACAAATAACAGCGAACTTAGGGGTTCTCGAGGTAAGATGAATCCACTTACATAAACAATAAACTATACATTTTAGCCCTAATTAAGGAGTCATTTTGCAAGAAAAGCCCTTACAAGGGAAACTCATGAGTGTCCACTTCTTTTGTTTAAAAAATAATAAGCGTTCTGAGTGGATCGAATTTTGAATATTAATAATTTATTTTAAAAAGATCATTATAAATAGGCTTACCATACGTACCGATTTGACCAAGACTGTCCCTATTTCAAGGTATAGTCCCGGCGTCCCGGCCAGAATGTGATTTTGTCCCGGATATTTGGAAAAAAATTAATAATTTCAGACTATACACCAAGTCAAAAAGTTAAATCTCTGAAAATGGCAGCTAACACGAAAACGGACTCGATTTAAAAAAACAAAGTATTTGTCAAGAAAATTCACGAATACGATATAAATCTTAATAACTATTTAATAATAATAAGGAATTTGAGTTAAGAGTAAATAAAAATTAGCTTTTTTTGAATCATAATCAGGGCCGATTCTATAAATGGGCAAAATGGGCCCATGCCCAGGGGCGCAAGAGAATAGAGAAGATTGGTCTCAAACAAGTTAATTACCAGACAAAAGTAGGTAGAAAAAAATTAAACGCCAATAAGAGGTTAACACAGAGCAAACCAAAGTGTAATAATTTCGTTAAGGTTATACTGTAGACGACGTCAACAGAGTTGCCACCACTGTAGAATTTGACTTTGGAGCTGTTCAGAGCCAGCCCGGGACACAGCGGGTCCATAGATGGTGGATAATGGAAAGACTCACCAAACTAAGGTGGATTTAAGGGAGGAATCCCTCCCGAACCAATAATGGCAAAGATTAATGGGGGGGGGGCGCACCTGATTAATTTGCCCATAGCGCCACGAGGGTTAAAAACGGGTCTGATCATAAGTACTTAGCTGAGTATATTTGTCTCTTTCTAAAACCACAGAGAAGTCGCTCACTTTCTTTTTCTGGAAATCTCACGAAATTGTCCCGGTTTGAGAAAATAATATTATGGTAAGTCTAATTATAAAGTATATTTATTTCCTATATTTGTATCCAATTTTAATTACTTTGATTTTTTTTATATTTAAAATAATTATAATTATTAATATATTTGTTTAGTAGATATGTATCTTCTTTTGTAATAAATCAGAAATTGAACCAAAATGTTTTTGAGATGCAGAAAAAAAACTCAAAATTTAATTAAATAAAGTGCTCTTAAAAAATGATGTGTCCAACAAAGAATTTCCATTACATTATATGTAAAATATGTATAATAAATTTCATAAAAAATATATAATGATAAATAATCCCCAAAACAAATTATGTGATCTGGCCCTTAACATGACTTTATTTACCATAATAATTTTAATATAAATTCGATGTTTTACCGAGAATAGCACTTAAAAAACTTTGCTAAAAAACCTTTAAAACTGTTAATCAACATCAATTATAATAAATATCGGTTATATTTATATCTCGATATGCTAGCCCAACTCGCAATTTTTCGGGTTGTTTTAGAATGTTGGTGCCCTTAGGGTGAAGACTCTTGTACTTAAGACTAGACTTACTAATTAAACTAGAACACTTGTAGCATGTTGTGAAACACCACTTAAGAACTATTGACCTAAAGAGAAAGAAAAAACCCAAGAAAAATAAATAAATAAAAAAATAAAAAACATTTGACTGCCCCTATATACCAATACTCTAAATCAGAGCTTCTTAAGCTATAGGTTAGAGAACTAAATTTTGGGGTCTCAAAACAAAACAACAATGACAATTAAAAAATTATATAGCGCAGCGAACAAAAATTAAAGGTAGTGAATTCGAATTATATATTTAGAATGAATTTATTATATTATTAAATGAATTTTGGTTTGGGATTAGGGCAGAATTTTCAACTATTTCTTAATTGGCCCTAAATATACAGGATGGGGCATAAGGATCTACCAAATTTTGAAAAGGTATAAAAAAATGAAAAAATTTAACTAGAAAAAAACTGAATATATTTTTTAAAAGAAAATAAATAATTTTTTTTTAATCTGTTACAAACATTATATCAGACGAAAAAAGGGGGGTCAAAAATGAAAATTCTAGCCCTTTCGACCAAACTATGTATACAACATTTGGTTAGTTTTTGCATTTCTACCCTTCTGTGGGTCCACAGAATATGTATACAAAATTTGGTTGAGTTTGGTCAAAAGGGTTAGAATTTTCATTTTTGATCCGGCCCCTTTTTTTGTCTGATAATTTTTAAAACACATTTAAAAAAAATATTTATATTTTTTTCTTTTCAAAAATATATTCAGTTTTTTGCTAGTTAAATTTTTTCATCTTTTTATAAATATAATATAAAATATAATATAAATTTTAATAAATGTGGTAGATCTTTATGCCCAACCCTGTACTTTTACCATTTTGTACTACAAATATTTATGCGAAGGGACATTCTCAGTAATAACGATTATAAAATCAAAATAACAATAAAATCTGAAAAATATTGAAGATCATCTTACGTCTCACCCAGTATCAAATATTCAACCAAGATTCTTTTTGTAATACGAAACAAGCACATATATTTCAAATTGAAAGTTTTTGTGCCGAGGGTAGCAGAATTTTTATATATTGAAGAAGACAATAAAAGAGTGTGTCTTCTGCTAGAATTAATTCCAGCAGAAGACACACTCTTTTATTGTCTCCTTCAACACATGTATTTCATTAATATTTAAATTTAATAGGTAGTTTTAATAAATGATAAAACTATTACAATAGGTATGTTAACCAAGATTTGCTTTAAAATAAATTTATTTTTTTATGATTTACTAGTAAAAATATTAATCCATATAATTTTTATCTATATAATCTGCGGTCGAGAAAAATTTCTCAGTTGAAATATGGGGTCTCTAATGAAAAAGTTAAATAAGGGCTGCCTTTAATAAAAGAATAATTGTCAACGACCTTAAATGTTCAAAGCACAGGTTTTCCCAAAGAATCATCGAAGTTACGAACATGTGATACGATTTTTTCTGAGACAAGTAAACTCTAGTACTCTACAAACACTGTGTGCTGTTGGCATTTTTACAGTCTTCTCAGTCGTAGTTATATCGTAGCTATTATATCAAAATGTCGTATGTAAAAATCAACACTTTTCAGTGGTTAAGAAAAACTTCTGTTTTCATTTACCATAATATTAACCCTAAATACTTTGTTTTGTTTTGAATCTGTAACTTGAGTTCTATCACCTGATAACATACAAAAATTTAAGAGCAGATGTAGATAACAAATAGAAGTGTTTTTCTTAAATAAAATTCTTTTTGGTAATTTTGACATACAACATTTTATAATCTGGGGTCGCGAAAAATTTCTCAATTGAAATATGGGGTCGGTAATGAAAAAGTTGCTGTAAATAAATGAATACTTAATTGTCAACGTCCTTAAATGTTCAAAGCACAGGTTCTCAAAGGATCATCGAAGTTACGAAACATGTGAAACGATTTTTTTCTGAGACAAGTGAACTCTAGTGGTCTACAAACACTATGTGCGATTCCTGAGTCCCGAAATCGAATATATACCCATAGTTGACCGCTTCAAGTAATATTATAGAATCGAAAAGAATTTCATCTATAACATAGTTTACAAGTAACGGCAAAAAAGGCTTATACGATAAACACGATTGAACGTATTCATCTAAGAAAGTTACATAGTTATAGAGCATTTCGACACAACGGGTCTCCCGAGTTTTATTATTGCTCAATACAAATTGTCTAGAAGGGATTCGGCCTTAGAGGCGTTCAGGCTTAATCCCACGGATGGTAGCTTCGCACCAACGGCCGATCGACCGACTCCGTGAACCAAATGTCCAAACCTGCGGTTCCTCTCGTACTAGGCAGGATTACTATCGCAAAAACATGTCATCAGTAGGGTAAAACTAACCTGTCTCACGACGGTCTATATTAATAGCGACGATATTGAATTTGGGATAGATTGGGAAGACCTAAAGAGAGATAATGAGAATTGGGACAGTATACCATGGCTAGAAACAACTGCTTTCTTTTTAAGTATATCCCACTAAAAGCATAAGCTGACCTATTTAATTTTCAACTTGTAGATTTAACAGCTTTTTTATTCATTATCAAAACAATTTTAGTACCATATACCCATCTCTATCCATCCATAAGCGACTTACAAGATCAAATTAGCCTTCCTCTAATATAATCATGAAAGCTAAGGTTATTTATTGTATTTCTAACGGGGAGAGGTTTTGCTAATAAACGAGAGCCCTGGGAGAGAAAAGCAGATGCTTCGGATTTCAGGTCGCTTTAATAATAACTTGTTTAGAATTTCACCCGTGAATTGAACAAAAACAACGTCTTTGTTACTTAATATACGAGAGGCTTTAAATTCACTTGACAAATATTACCTTCTCAAGCTGATTTTACTTCTACCCTCTACCTACCCTCCATTTCTACACTACATAACCAATTGTTCAAGGTATTAATTTAGAGACTTTTTGCTCTAGGGTTAGTATTTTACTAAAAATTATTTTAAATAGACAGACATATATTAATTTAAAATTATTTTACACAAACAAACATGAATTAATACATTTTGAATATAATCCACTATTAAATTGAAAAGATTTTGTTAGCAGAGCTGTTGATTAAAGAGAAATCAATAAGGTTGTCTTCTTGATTGAATTGTTCATTAGAATTAATATAATCGAGAAAAATTACTAAAAAAAGGTGCAGATAGAATGATTTCTTTTTCTTTAGAGCTAAGGTATTGCAAGGATACCAAGTAATTCCAAACCTATTTCAGACTAGTAGATCTCTTAATTTCAATTATTCTAGGACGCCCTTTTGACTCTAAGTAAAAAAATATTAAATCGAAATGAATATCTGATTTAGATATTTCCATCATCGTGAGTATACAGTCCTAGACTGGTTTGATGCAACAATCCGTCTCCACTCGACTCTGTCCCCCGCCAGCTGTTTAACCTCTCTAAATGTCACATCCCATATCCCCCCAATTATTTGGTTGAAATATTTCTAATCTGGTTCTTCCCCTTCCCTTTTCTTTCCCACCTCCCCCTCGAGCCTCCTAAGCAGTCCCCCATGTCTCAGTGTGTGCCCCATCATCTGACCTCTTCTCTTCTTCAGACTCTTCCACAAGGTTCTTCTTTCTCCGATTCTTCCAAGAACTTCTTCATTTGTAATTTTATCCATCCATTTGATATTCGTCATTCTTCTGTAGCACCACATTTCGAAAGCCTCTAATCTCTTTCTCTCCGCTTCTCTAATTGTCAGGTTTCACACCCGTACATGGCTATGCTCCATACATATGTCTTCAATAGCAACTTCCTGTTTTGCTAAGCTGATTGAGGAGGAGCATAGTAGTTTTGTTTTGAAATAAGCCCATTTTTGCTTGGGCAATTCTTGATTTAATTTCGTTTTCGCTCCTCCCATCCCATGTTATTTTACTTCCTAGGTAGCGGAATTCCTTAACTCCTTCTAGGTTTTTCTTTTACTTCTACCCCTCTACCTACCCTCCATTTCTACACTACTTAACCAATTGTTCAAGGTATTAATTTAGGAGCTTTTTGCTCTAGGGTTAGTATTTTACTAAAGGGTATTTTTTAAATAGACAGACATATATTAATTTAAATTATTTTACACAAACAAACATGAATTAATACATTTTTGAATATAATCCACTATTAAATTGAAAAGATTTTGTTAGCAGAGCTGTTGATTAAAGAGAAATCAATAAGGTTGTCTTCTTGATTGGTGTTCATTAAATTAATATAATCCGAGAAAAATTACTAAAAAAGGTGCAGATAGAATGATTTCTTTTTCTTTAGAGCTAAGGTATTGCAAGGATGCCAAATACAATTCAAACCTATTTCAGACTAGTAGATCTCTTAATTTCAATTATTCTAGGACGCCCTTTTGACTCTAAGTAAAAAATATTAGAAATCGAAATGAATATCTGATTTAGATATTTATCATTTAAAGTATTAATTTAATAGAGTCATAGTCTATTTAATATTTAGGAATACAGTGAAATTTGGGTCTGATGAAAAATAAGCCTATCGACAAAACATTTGTACATAGAACATAATATGTAGGAATCATTGTTTTCCTCCTTAAAAAAAGAAACCCTATCGACAAAAGATATGAACTCTGGATTCATTGTTTTCCTGGTTAAAAAAATAAATCCTATCGAAAAAAACATATCAACTTAGGAATCATTGTTTTCTTGCTGATAAAAAGAAACCCTACCGTCAGAACATACATAACCCTAGCATGAGCTTTTTTTCTATTATTTTAAAACGGCCTTTTGACTCTAAATAAAAAATTTAAATCGAAATGAATATCTGATTTAGATATTTATCATTTAAAATTATTATTTTACCGAAAGTGCAAACACTGTTCCAAGTCTTGAAAACGCTTCATATATTTCTCCAATTTTAATTACATAAGTCTAGACTAAAATTACATAAGTCTAGACTAAAATAATGTTTAACGCTCTTTTAAAAAAATGGAAAGCATTTAAGATGGTTTTGAGGTTCCCTCACTTGTCAATGATAACGACTATATACCAAAGTTTTACAAGAAAATTTCCGATTAACGTTTTATAAAAGATAAAATAATTATAAAGTTAATCTAAATATATAGTAGAAATGCCTAATTACTAGATCTTCGTAATAATATACCAAGTAGCTCAAAATTAAAAAATCCCTAGAAAGCAATTATATATGGATAAAAGATTGTTTAATAAGTGGCTATTAAATATTAAAAAAAAACATTAATCTTAAGTGAATAATAATTTAATATTTAATAAAAAATATTTGAGATTCTTGATTAAGTACTATTTTGTCGCAAAATATATTTTACGATACTTAGTAGTTTTTCTATTTATTCTATCAATAATTCAATTTTTTTTTTTTTTTTGTTTCAGAAAAATGGAAGGAATATGAGCCTTAAAGCCAGAAATTACTGATCATCTTACGTATAAAGGGGTCTCAATTGAAGTATACTAATGTAAGTGTTTACAATTTATTCTTTATTCTTTAAATAGAATGTCTTAATAGCAACAACTTTAATGCTATTTTTCATTAATATATATTTTTTTTATGTTAATATTAAACAATATCACTAAATAAGGGAGTCAAGAAGAAGGTGAATTTTCCTTCATGACTATTTTAAACCTTAAAAAAAGTCAGTTCAATAAATGTATTTAAATATTTTTATTCAAAATTGTTCTTTTCATTTTTCATGGGCTTCCCCTCCAACAAATCCATTAAAATTTAAAATATTTTAATAGTTTTTCCTCAGAGACGAACAGGTAGATAGAAAACAGAATATTGATTGGAAGGCAGTCCAGGAATAAATAAAAAGATAATTCCCAAAAAACAGTATAATTTATTGGATGACCTTCTTTTTACACCTTTTAAACGGAGGTTTGGGGAGTCGGGTTGGCCGGGATGGCTACGGCGCTGGCCCCGCTTCAGCATCGTTGATGACGATGTTCAAGTGGGATGCCCGGGTTTGAGACTGGCTAGCATATAAAATTTCTACCGGCTCCCTCACTAACCCTACTAACATTTTACTGAGGTGCTGTCTAAATGGACTTTGTACCAGGTAACAATAAATAAATAAAAAACAAAAAAAAACGGAGATTTCTGAAGTTCTTCCCTTTTTTTCAGGATTCAAAGGTAAAAGAAGGAAACATGTAATAATTTTCCTTCTTGCGTCCCTTTTCAGTGCTCGTTGATGTTGATTTTTTTTTTTTTTTTAGATTATTCCAAAACTTGAATGACTTATGTACATTTTAAATTTTACAAATTAAGGGTTTTTATAATCAAATTAAGTTTAATATAAAATTTTTTTAATTTATTTAAAAAACATCTATTTTCAAGTGCTTAGACAACTCATTCACAAAAAAATTGAAATTAAATAAATACAGTAATTTTAATCAATTACCATTATTTATTTGAAGATTGTTAGTGGTGGGGGGTGAGGCGCGCTCTTATGGGATGACATTGGGGTTGGTCGTTGGAAGGTGAGGGAATGCCCCTTAGCCCCAACTGTTGATCCAACCACGAGGGAAAGTGAGGTTATCGGAAGTGTGACAAAAAGTATGTGAGCCAACCATTGTTTGGTGATAGCTGGATTACTTTGATTCGGGCTGGCGCATATATAACATTCAACGAATATTGTCGCTTACGGGATTACACGCGCCAACTCGTCTCTCAGTAATTCATTGATTTATTATTTCATTATAAACAGATTGATTTATGTAGTGTACAGTGTGTTTGACAGTTTAACTGTTGTTTACTTAAACTATTATTGCTAATATTAAACTATTGCTTATTTGAACAAACTACTATGTATGAGGTCGCAGTGCCATCTAGCGGTGAGCGCTGGGACTGGACCGGACAAAGATGATCAACCATCAGGGGTTATCGAAACTGTCTAGTAAATCGATCAAATAAATAATGATCATTTATTAAAATTATTGTAAGTATTTATTTATTTTATGTGACTAAAAAACTCTTTAATTTATAAAATTTAAAATATTTTTTGTCTTGCTATTATCAAAAGAATATACAGGGTGTCCCAAAAGTCAAGGATCAAACGTGAACACGAGATAAGTGAGTTCAGGATTGTCCAAAATAAAGAATTTTTTTAAATAAAACTGTTTTAGTTTTCGAGTTATGGGCATTTTTTTGAAAACGGTGAAAATCGCTACCCTGCTCTAAATATTTGAATGCTGTGGCTACGAATTTTCATATTTGATAATTCTAATTTTTGTTACGGAATCCTGAATAATACTGCTATCGATCACAAAACAGAAAATAACTAAGAGAATTATACTTTTTGAGAAAAAAAATATTTTTGTCAGATTCATGTGTCAAAAAATTTTAATCAACTAACTTTGACTCTTGATATCTTAAAAAAAAACTGTGTCAAACAATAATGGCAAATTATATTAAAAATTGACGCATTTAATCAAGATTTCAAAATGGTATAAAACATTCCACTTTTTTAAAAAACAAAAAATAATATTTGCATTTTTATGCGAAAGAAACTAATTTCAAAACACAATTCGTAATTGACTAAAGGGTAGAATTTAACATGAAAACTAATTTAATTTATTAAAATATTTTTATACAATTAAAGATTTTTGAAAAAATCTTAAATAGTTGAATAAAATATTTATTTATTTATTTATTCAATTAAAGTAAATGTTCAAAATGTCCATCAAGAGCACGAATGCACATTTTACATCGTCTAAGAAAGGACCGCCTCACACGAGTCTTGCATTTCTTCGACAATTTATTTCTTCTTTTGCTTCAAAGATTGTTTGTTTAAGTTGGGCTAGGTTATCTATTCGCTTTGAATAAACGTTTTTCTTTTACTGTGAGGCGGTCCTAGACGATGTAAAATGTGCATTCATGCTCGTGGCGGACATTTTGAACATTTACTTTAATTGAATAAATAAATAAATAAATATTTTATTCAACTATTTAAGATTTTTCAAAAATCTTTAATTGAATAAAAATATTTTAATAAATTAAATTAGTTTTCATGTTAAATTCTACCCTTTAGCCAATTACGAATTGTGTTTTGAAATTAGTTTCTTTCGCATAAAAATGCAAATATTATTTTTTGTTTTTTAAAAAAGTGGAATGTTTTATACCATTTTGAAATCTTGATTAAATGCGTCAATTTTTTAGATAATTTGCCATTATTGTTTGACACAGTTTTTTTTAAGATATCAAGAGTCAAAGTTAGCTGATTAAAATTTTTTGACACATGAATCTGACAAAAATATTTTTTTCTCAAAAAGTATAATACTCTTAGTTATTTTCTGTTTTGTGATCGATAGCAGTATTATTCAGGATTCCGTAACAAAAATTAGAATTATAAAATATGAAAATTCGTAGCCACAGCATTCAAATATTTAGAGCAGGGTAGCGATTTTCACCGTTTTCAAAAAAATGCCCATAACTCGAAAACTAAGAGAGTTTTATTTAAAAAAAAATTTTATTTTGGACAATCCTGAACTCACCTATCTCGTGTTTACGTTTGATCCTTGACTTTTGGGACACCCTGTATATTATATATTTTAATGTTGATGGAAAGATACAAAATATTTACTCAACACCAATGAGTACTGAAAAAGGACACAAGAAGGAAAATTATTACATGTTTTCTTCATTCGCCATTGAACCCTGAAGAGAAGGAAAGATCCCCCGAAATGTCATTTCAAAAGTAGGGAAAAAACTTTCCAATAAATATTCTGTTATTGAGAATCATTTTTTTATTTATTCCTGGACTGTTTTCCATTCATTCCCCAGTTTTATAAAAATTTTACCGGATCTACAATCCTATAGCGGAGTATTATGTAGTCCTTATCTGTTTACATAATAAATATAAAATATTAATGCTGAATGTTTAACCGTTTCAAAGTGATAACAATTTAAATTTCATGTTGCTATCGAGACATATAATATAAATCTATAAATAGATAAAGATGATATTGATCGTAATTGTGTAAATTTCTTGCCCTATTCATGTAGAATAATTATAAACATAACCGATAGTAAATTACGTTTTAATTAAGGATGATAATATCCATCGATTAAAGTTTTAAAGAGGGATTTAATCGATTTTCTCATTGGAAAAATAATAAACTGAGGAAAGTCATGGAATTTCCGAATAGAAATGGAACTGTAATTGAGACATTAATATAAAAATATAAGTGGAATATTCAAAACACGCCAGACGGATTTTATTTTTATCATCGGATTATATGGACGGCTTTTTATAAAATCATTTTTTTTCTCTTATTTTATTACATTCTTGGCCTCGACAAGTGACTGGTCATTTGCAGGAATGGTCAGTTTATACATAGCAAAATATTTATATTTAATTTATTCCCATTCGAGTTGATTTTATTTTTAACACAGTTTTTTAAAATAGAACCATTAAAGAACATAATTAAAGAAATAAATTAATTCTAAAAGATCTACACTTGAAATTAATGTTTAAAATAGGTATTTGAAGAATTTTTGGAGAGAAACGGACTGGTAGAATTTTTATTTGACAAAGGATAGTGAAGAAAACATTATTACATTTTCAAATAGGATCTGTTTATTGGATTGTCATTCTTTATTCTCCTTTCCTTTAGAACCAACGTTTTGAAGAATTCTTCTCTCCTTCTTCAGGGTTTCAAAGAGTCAATGAAGGATTCAAACAAGATGCTTCCCTTTTCTCTCTTCTAGCAGTGTTTGAAATTTGTCCTTTCTTAACAGAAGCATTAAATTATTAAGGGAAAAAATTTATATTTAATGCTTCTGTTAAGAAAAGACAAATTTCAAACACTGCTGGAGGGGAGAAGAGGAACCATCTTTCATTGACCCTTTGAAACTCTGAAAAGGAAGGGAGGAATCCTCGGAAACGTTGGTTTTAAAGGAAAGGGGAATAAAGAATGACAGTCCAATAAATACATCTTATTTGGAAATGTAATAATTTCTTTTCTTCACTATCCTTGGGCTGCCTTCCATTACTTTCAATTATTAATGTTTAATTATTTTTTTTAAGATTTTTTAAAAATTATAATTATCAAATTTGACAGGAAATAATTACTGGTGGATATTACTTAAAAATTTAAAAAAATGCAACCAGAATTTAGAAATTAAATTGTTGGAAATAATGGAAACTGTCAAATCTCGGTATTTATTGATATTTTAGCAATTTTTTTGAAGTACTTAAACTGTTTGATCTAGAAAGCTAAATTATGACAATGTATGTTAAATTTCAGCTCTATGGCTACATCCATTCAAGAAATCACCAAATAATGACTTTTTTTCTAATTTTTTGCTTTTTTTCCTCTGAAATTTTTGAAGCTAGAAAGAAGTACAAATTCTAAAGAGCTTTCTTTTGGAAATATAAAACTTTCGTTTAATGCAATTGCTCCAAGTAGGTACTTAAGAACGTGTAATTCCTAGAGGGCTGCATGAAAAATTAGAGAAATAAATTTTGGGTGATGGGTCGGAGTCGAAGGTACCTATGGGTGCTGGTTTTGAACAACCAAGTTCGAATCACTGAAGGTCAGAGAATTGGCGAATCTTATCCGATTTGAAAATGAATAGGTTAAGCTTTTGAACATCGCATGTTTCTTACAAATGAGGGTTTTTGCGGGATCGTCGAGTTTAAATAAACAAGATAGTAAATTCTATAGTACAGGAAAAGGGCGAAGAGAGTTTTACTTTGAACCAGGGAATCAAGTGAGCGAGATAAAGCTGTATCTCCTATTAGTTTTATTGCTCACTTTTGAATTGTGACCAGGGTGGAAAAACTTTCTATACAAACTTACATTCTTGAGTTTATTTGTACACATAAATTCTAATAGTAAAACATAAAATTTTGAACCTAGAGATAGAAACACAATTTTTTATTTCTAAGAAAAAAATATCAAAGCGATAAAATTTTCTGAGATCGTACCGAGTTTTGAAAATATTTTCACTTTTGCCTAAAATTTATCTTATAATTTTTTTGCAACGAAATTTTCTCTGGAGAGAGACGGACTGGTAGAAATTTTAATTGAATGTATCTTATAATATTGTTTAATGTGTATAAATCATGTCATACAATAAGCTAATAACCACAATGAATAAATTTTAAAATTATTATACTATTATGTTGATAAAAAAACAAGTATTTTTTTCTTTAGTGATTAATACTTATTCTCTTATTCGCCCATTTAACGAAAATAAAATAAAAGCCATTGTATGTATTTGTGTTTTTTAAGAGGAACAATAAAATGGACATGAAATGGGAAAATAATGTTGATAAATTTCAGGTATTTTCTATGATAAATTGGATAAATGTGTTTAGGAAATTTGGAAATAAAAAAAAAAAAATAAAAAAATAAAAATAAAAATAATACTGGGGAAAATATTTATATAAAAGAAAGAAAATAAGCAGACCAAGCGTGAGCTCGGGGTTCCATAGTAGCGAAATGACCCGAGGCCCCATGTCAAAATCATTTCTATTTAATATTCATAAGGAGAAAATTAAATAATTTGGAGAATTTTTCAAAATTCTAATTTTAGTACTTGATTAAAATTGAACTTCTTGTATATATAGAATCGGTTTCTTGAAAACGTCTCTAACGATTTGGATGAAATTAACGGGTTAGTGGGGTTTTGCGTTGACAATTCGATCTGTCATGGTCTCATATTCGGCTAAGTTGTTTTTGATGGGGTTTTTGTTCATTTAAATAATTATTCACAAATGGTTCTCGATAAAAATGTATAATTATATTTTTATTCAATTTCCTTTTAACAATTAATTGGTTTTTCAATTTTAAATTCCACAAAAAGATCATTACAAATATTATTATATATTAGAATTTTCCAATTTAATTAAAGATATTTTTCTATAAAATAATTTATTAGAATATCAATTTTATTCTCTTAAAGAATCTAACAATTCGAAGGATCGAACCTTCTTCAGGGTTTAAAAGGTTCAACGAAAGAACCTCGGTGTATATTAATATAATTTTTAATTGCAATTACATTCAAAACTTTGTGACCAGTGATACGTTTTGATGATGTCCATAGCGGGTGTAAACTATGGCAAAAATACAAATTATGTTTTTTTTCAATTTTATTTTATTTTGGCTGCGATTAAAAATCGACTTTTTACCTGAATTTAAAATTAAAAATAATATTAATATTTCGCTTTTAACTGAATCAAACAATTACCAAGCAGCGCTCGGTGTTCCAGGTACTTTAATACTAACCGAATAAACGCATTCGCTAATTCGCTTATCACTATGACTTATAGAGAATGGAACTCACTTCCCCAGTCAGTCTTTTCGGCAATACAGTCTTTCAAGACCCGCATCCACAGATACCTTCAACTCCGACCCAATCCAAAGAAATTTATTTTTCTCTTCACATTATACGGGTCCACTCCGGACTACAGAGGTTGTACCTTTTTGGTGCAAATTCTTATATCAATATCATTACGAAAAAAAATGTATTAATAAATAATTTGTTAGTGAAAGAGAAGGGTTGTTTAACATGGATTTATTGTTCTTTGGAAAGGTGAGAAAGTAGAGGAATTCTGCGTCTAAATGGGAGGCCATCAGATCCATTAGCGGCGGTTGAAGCTTGAAGCTGACCTTTGTCCTCTCGGCTAAGCAAACGCCTCAATTCAATTAGCCTCAAAGAACGATGCCAAACGAAAGCACAACTTTATTTAGGTTATTAAACAGCGGTCGAGAGAACCATTTTCCAAATGACGAATGAAATTAATGTGAAGTGGTCTCGGAGGGGAAATAGGAAAATTAATGCATAGGATGACCCCCCTTCCCCTCCCATTTGCAAATTATTATGGGTTTACATAAATGTTGAAAATTTGATAATAGAGTAAATGTAGCATGAATAATAAAGCAGGCGAGTAAATTGGAAAAAATTTCTTCATTTTATGAAAAATTATACAAACAGGTAGAATTGTGAAAACAAAATTAACTTTAACTACATTCAGCGAAAAGAAATATAAATTGCAGAAAAAGTATAAACTTTTTATAAACCAGGTTTTGCATATGGATGAATGAGGACCCGTGAACTATTAGAACTAGTGCTAAGGGTGTAAATTAAGGCATAATGAACTATTCAGAATTTCATATTACCCGGTATATTGGAGCAGGAGAAGTCTGTCTTCCGGGCGAGCCTAATATTTCAGGGAAAATTTTTCAATTTTTTAGGTATTTGCTCATCATGTTGAAAAATGTCTGAAATGTGTAGAAATTTTCATTTTCAAACATTTTTTTTCTGCCCATGTGTCTAGATTCAGATATCCACAATAACTTGAGAACAAAAACTCGTAGAAAGTTTCTCCTTGTTCTAAAATGTTCGTATTTATGTACAATGCATGGAACTGATTAGATTTTGTGCTTTCTAGCTCCAGATCTTCCGGTTTAAAAATGTAAAATTATTCAAAAAATAGTTTTTTAATAATTTTTTGAGATTTTAATCTATTTCTATGGTAAAAAATTATAAACAATCGAACAAGTGTATTTTGCATTATTCACCCAAACCGCAAAAACAGAGTACCCAGTCTTGAAAAAGTTTCACTTTTTCCACCAATTTTATTTAAATAAGTGTCATACCAGACAGCAGAGTGCTAAATAGAAAGAAGAGGAGAAAAGCATCACACATACAAATAATCTAAGATATCTTCATTTAAAAAAATGTCTTAACAGAAAATACCAAATTAATTTCTCACTTCATTCCCAAGCCTAATCTCGAAACGAACTAAGAAGAAGAGAGTTATGAATTAGTTAATTGCTTTCATGTTATGATGGGAAACCGATTAGTTACATCTTACATCATAGTCTATCTAGTTTTTTGAAATACAGTGTTAAGTTTCAAGGATTAGTAGAACACTTGATCCAGAAAATGTTTTCTAGATATCAGGATATCTTTTAGACATCTTAAAGACATCTTAAATGCAATAATAGCTGAATAAGACATCTTCTAGAGCAAGTGTGCTATCAGGTTTAGTACATGTCCGCTGAAAAAAGGAAACCCTATCGTCAATAAATAGTTATTCTATCACACACCTCTCCAAGTCTTTAACAGCGGGCCAGAGCATATTTCGATAAAGTAGAGAAAATAAATACAGACACTCAGATAGAGAATATCAGGTATTTGAATCAAATTAATTATAAAAATAAAAACGTCAACAGCTTCATTACTAAAGTGAAAGCTTTATTGCCGAGAGTAGCAGAATTTTTATATATTGAAGGAGACAATAAAAGAGTGGGTCTCGTAAATCGGAAAATAAAAATTCCCGAAAGCTTTATTTTAAAAATAGCCGGTAAAATAAAAATTTCATGAACGCCACCTACAGCCAAAATTATAAAACAAGTATAAATTTCAATTCTTAACTTGCCCACCTTGAAAAATTTCTTAACCTAACCACATGAAATATTTTAACCTTTCATTCATAAATTAATTCCTGTGAATCCATTGTAATAGATTGATGAAGAGGGCAAAGCCCTCGAAACTATAGTCTCGTTATAAATAAATAAAATTTATAATTCCAGCAGAAGACACTCTTTTATTGTCTCCTTCAAGCTTCATTACTAATAAATATCAGGTATCTTTAGAATATTTGATACAAAGACGCTTGAACAGTCTTGATAGCTGGTTAGCCATAATTTACCTGTCCAAGTCCGAAATCCCTTAAACTGACAGATTCGCGTTTCTATTGGGGTTTTTAATGGTAGAAATAACAACAACTACGGCAGACTTAATCTGAGTAGAACAATCTTTACTGTAAAAGTAAATTCTAATGAACATTTCTAAACGACTTAAAAAAATAATCAGTCAAACATTTTGAACCATGGTAGAAGGCTGATGAGAAAAAAATATCTTAGATAAATTGAATAAATTATCACTATATAGTATAAAGTTGATTGGGTTTCGTTCCGTAGATTTAGGACACTCGATAGACAATATCACAGATAGAAAAAAAATTCTTTATATTTTCCCCCCAAGTTAATTTTGTTTGAAATGTGTGTTAGGGTAAAAACAAGGGAGAGAATAAATATTTTCAGCGTGAACACGCGATTGCCTCCTGAGTATTTAAAACCTCCATTAAATTAATAATAAATAAGGAGGCGGAAATTAAAGTTAAAAAGTTGCTTATTCACTCACTATCCATGTATTTTATCTTTATAATTTTCCCTTCAAATTGCTTGTCTTTTTACCATATAAGATAAATATTTTTTTTAATTATTTAATTAAAAGAAACTTCATTATAATTATCGATTTCTTGTTTAGGTGGGGATAAATAAAAATTTTTGTTAAAGAAATAAGAAAAAAGGATGGGGGTTCGGCTAGGCTAAGGGTTAGCACGTGGACCCGGGTTCGAATAAAAATTTTTATTAAAAAAATACGAAAAAAGGATTGGAGTCGGGTAGGCTAAGGGTTAGCATGTGGACCCGGGTTCGAATAAATTTTTTTATTAAAAAAATACGAAAAAAGGATCGTCGGGTCGGGTAGGGTAAGGGTTAGCATGTCAGCCTGCTAACCAAGAGAGCCCGGGTTCGAATCCGACTCGAGGCATCCGGCTAAAACCTGACTCCGGCGGGAAGTAGAGAGAAATTTAAAAAATAAAATAATTAGTATCGTAAATTGGCTTATGGCTAGAAAGGTCGAAATTCCAAAAAAAAGGATAGCTATTGTTAAGACTCGGAGAGTTGTCAACTATTAAATCTGAGCTCTTATAGATAATAGTGCCTGGAGCACCGAGCGATGCTCGGTAACTTTTTGCCTCCAAATAGCTTAAGTTTCAAATGTCAAGGCTCTGCGACTTACCGAAGAAGAGATATGAACGATTAAAATATTTATTTTTGCGAGATGACTAATTTACACCCCATTCCTTTATTTCAATCGGATTGAAATTTATACACAACTAATAACTCACGACACTTGATAAGTACACCAATTTTTAGCGAAATAGTTAATATCAAAAAATAATTGTAAAATTCTCACCTATAAAATGGTGGCAAGCGAAGTCTTTACCGGGCAGGCCTCTTCCTAAATGGCGTCCCTTGCACTCCCCGTCTAGACCTCCTGGTATCTGACCAGAGTTCCGCTTAATTGCCGGCAGAGGTCTCCGTCTATACTAAAATTAAAATGGGTTAGGAATTATTTTATTAATGTTTGACTCACCCTCAAAATATTATAAAATTTATAATTTAACTATATGTTTATATTTAAAATCACTTAACCACGAAATTTTTAAAAGATGAAGATTAAATCCTTGACTAAAACAATTTTTACGCGTATTAGATAGGTCGGTGGTCAAGCCAACTGTCAGGATTGCATTTTTAGCCCTCGGGTTCGATTCCCTAGAACAGTGGTTCCCAACCTTTTTCAATTTGGTGAGCAATTTTCTTTAGCGGAACACTTATTTAAGTTAATATGAAATAAATTGAAAGCTTTTGTGCCGAGGGTAGCAGAATTTTTATATATTGAAGGAGACAATAAAAGAGAGTGTCTTCTTATTATAAATAATAATTCTCGTTGTAAATAAAATTTATGATTCCAGCAGAAGACACACTCTTTTTATTGTCTCCTTCAATAATATGAAATACATAAGCTTGTCATCAGATATTTTATTAGAATTGGGCAGTTACAATTCAAAATCACTACTTATAGTTATATTATATTAACGCCATTTTTGACACAAAAAAATACCTAAATAACTTCAAACTTGTGTGTCTGATGTACATATATACAAGACAATGCCACCCATGCTAAGCATCGATAAAGTAATGGAATTGTTCTCGCGTCAAATGTCCTAAGGTAAATACTACGGAACCCATGGTCTCAACCAAAGTCACACATTCTAGTATTCAATCAGGTTAAATTTTAGCACGTGAAGGTTTTGCCAAAAATTACATGGGGTCTTGTCCAGAGACAGTATAAACCATAAATAATACGAATAAAAAAAATATTTAGTATTTTGAGTGCATTTTTGAGTAAATTCAATATTCCGGCCGCCTGGAGAACTTCACCCATTGGTCAGCGTTAAGTGTAATAATTTTTCATTTCATTTTACCAGCCAATAGTCAATTTTTTATCTTTTAGAAATATGAGGGAAAAAATAATTGAATATTTGTAGCTCTTGTTCGAAATCGAACTTGAATTTGAATTATTTTTTCATTTAGAGCTTTTTAAATAATTCAATTGTTTTTTGCACGTATAAGAAAAATATCTATATAAATAAAATTAAGGTTTTGTCTGTACATTGGTCCAAATCACGCCAAATTTTGGTTGCACACGTTTCAAGCAAAGTTATGAACGAAAATACCCTCAACAAAATTCCTGTCTGTATGTATGTCTGTCTGTCTGTCTGTCTGTATGTTTCAGTGGGTTCCGCGAAAAGTTGCTCACGATTCACTTCAAAACGGCTGAAGGGATTATTATGAAATTTCATATTTATATCAGATGTCTTCTAACTTACGTTTTTAGCTATATAATGTTTTGATATTTTGACCCCAGGAGGGGGTTTGGGGGGCGCACGAATGAAAATTATCAAATATGGTAACTCCTAAACTATTAACTCTACGGCAAATTTTATAATGATCAAAGTTGTAGGGGATGTGATTTCTGACAACTTTTGTTTAAAAAAATTTCCCCAAAAAAAGGGGGGGAGGGTGAAAAATGTAAATTCTTTCCCTTGGAGCAAACTCAACCAAATTTTGTATACATAATCTCTGGGCCTCTAGAGAGCTAGAAATGCAAAAACTAACCACCCAAAATGGGGGGAGGGTCAAAAAATGAAAATTCTTTCTCTTGGACCAAACTCAACCAAATTTTGTATACATAATCTGTGGATCACAAGAAGGCTAGAAATGCAAAAACTGGGTGCGGAGGGTGGGTGCGGGGGTGTAATGGAGTGGGTATGGGTTAGGGTATGGGGTGCGCGGGGTGGAATGGGGGTAGGGTGAGGGAGTGAGGCGGAGTAGGGTGGGGGTGTAGGGGCTGGTGCGAGGTGAAGTCCAGGGGGCTAGGCGGGGGTATGGTGCGCAGGGTTGGAGGGCACGGGCTGGATGGGGTGAGGGGTCCGAGGTGGGTAGGGTGCGGGTGCTGGTGTAGGGGCGGGGGGGTCCAGGGGGCCTGCCCCTGGCTATCAAGAGGGCCGCCGAAGGCGGGCCTTGCAGCTAGTTGAATTATAAAATATAAAAAAAAACTTAACTAATTAAAATCCTCAAAATGTAGACTGAATTTGAATTTGATTTATAAAGTGAGTGCACCTGTATTTAGGCAACAAATTACGCATAGAAGAATGAAAGCTGCGTATGAGCTAGGCGAGTCCAGACGTTGATGGAATACTACTCTAGAGTTTATAGCATGTAAGCAATCAAATTATTTTCACTCCATTCAATTTGAAAGGAAAGGGGGACAAAACTCTCTGACGTGCAATGGTAAACATATTTATCTTCTAATATCTTAGATTTGACCTTAAAATGTTTTTTTTCAACATATTTGGTTATATACCAGTGAGTTGAATTTTGAAAAAATTACATCTATTTTTCTAGCAATTTTTGTACTAATTGTATATAAATTCATTTTTATGAAAATTTTATGATTTTATACACTTCCGATTTGAGACTAAATCCTCGGAACACTTGTGAAATGTTCACGGAACACCAGTGCATCGCGTTGGGAAACACTGCCCTAGAGAATGAATACAACAACCCTTCTGGTTAAGATGAAAAATTATACATAGTTAACTCCTCCGATGGGGGGTCAGATAGACTAGGTGGTAGCATGCCAGCCTGCTAACCAGGGGACCCGGGTTCGAATCCGACTCGAGGCATCCAGCTTATATCTGACCCCAGGGGTAGAGACAAATTTAGAAAAAATATAATTAGTATCGTAAATTTGCTTATGTCTAGAAAGGCCGAAAAGCCAAAAAAAAACTCCGATTTAGTAGGGAAAAGCCCTTGTCATTTTTTTTTAGAAATTTTAAATTTTACTATCGGCAATTTGTGTTTTCAAATTCTTTTTTAGCTTTCCTATTTTCTTACCTACTCCCTACGATTTGATTTTAAGTTTATTCTTCTATGTCTTCAGCAATGGTTACCAATAATAATCGAAACATCAAAAATCCAACGTAATGTTGTTATTCATCAAGTATTAAATGAGAATTGATGGTTATTTTTGATTTTACGTCGATTCCTCTATGTCTTCAGTAATGGCTACCAATAATAATCGAAACGTCAAAAATCCAATATAGAATGGTTATTACTCAAGTATTAGATTAGAATCAATTAATTAAATTAATTGAACCGCGTAAATTTGAATAATTTCCATGATTCAGCCTGCGAATTTTTTGCAGTTCATAAATCATTTCATTATTTTTGTTTTGAAAAGGAAAAATGAAATTTAGCATCTGGCAGGATTCGAACTCTGCGTCTTCCTCTATAGCCGAGGCTGCGCTAACCAACTGCGCTATAGATGAATCCTACCAGAGAAGCCATATTAGATCGATGTCATTTTTCCTTTTGGCGGTTATCTTCTAGACTAGTCTAGTGACTTTTGATTTTGTATAAACATTTTATTTTTAACGAACTTAGTTCCATTTTTATTTTGAAATTAATTAAATTAATTTAGATTAGAATCAATCGCTATTTTTAATTTTAAGTCAATTACTCTATGTCTTCAGTAATGGCTACCAATAATAATCGAAACGTCAAAAATTCAATATAGAATGGTTATTACTCAAGTATTAGATTAGAATCAATCGCTATTTTTAATTTTAAGTCGATTACTCTATGTCTTTAGCAAAGGTAACTGATAAGAAAACAACGCAATTGCTATGGTTACCTATAAATGTCCTGTTTTTTGTTTTTCCTTTATATCTCAAAAATGGTGGATCGTTGGGAAAAATTACTCTTAGCAAAATAAAATCTTATAAAATTTGCTACAATATCTCGTCTATTTAATTTTTCTCTGTTTCCTATGGTTTTTGAAATATTTGCCCGCAATTATCGTGGATGAATGAAAAAAAAAGGATTTCCTATGTTTTTCGTCCAACTCTAGCACCTCACCCTTTAGTTTTTCAGTAAAAGACCTCTGAAAATAGGTTGTAGATCATTCAATTTCCTATAAAATTATATATATATATATATTTACTATTTTGTCTTCAAACGGTCTGGTGTTATTGATTGATATAGCAAATTGAAAATTTCAGGTCGATTTATACATTTTCTTAGAAAATCCCATAATGTTGATTCTCATTTCACCCAATGTTTTAAAATATATAGAATTAAAAAATCGAAAATAATGACAAAATAAAGGGCCTATATTATATGAAATGTACAATAAATTATTAAATTAATTATTAAGTTAGAAATCAACAAGCGCTCTTGTTAAAGACAACAGTTAGGGTATTTAAAAGCAGTGAAATAAATGGTCTTATTTTACTTATTTTGCTCTCTCTTATTGAAAACAATTGAATATTGTTTTTTTAATAGACTTGACACGTAAAAAAGCAAAAACATGTTTTTATCCAAACTCTAAATGACCATTTTTATATTCTCTAAATGTTACATTTCCTTTAATAAAGTAGAATAATCTTCTATAATCTTCTAAAAAAGAAAGCAATTTTTAAAATAGAAACGATGAATTTTTTTTTCAATTAATTTTGTTATGAAAATATTTAGACACCATAGAAATTGTATTTGAAAATGGAGTGTTATTAGTAGAGAAAATAAGGCAGTTTCAACTGGAGGTTAGTTTTAGGAATTAGGGAAATTGAGGTTAACGAGGCGAAATGAAAAGTGACCATCCCACTGGCCCTGCTCTATCTCTCTCACCTCCTCCTCAACGAAGGTAATTCCATTTCGAGAGAACAATATCAATTCATATTTGGCCAAATAATACACCGTGAAAATGCATTTTAATTTCATTCTCCATAAGAGAACAATGAAATGTTATTTCAATTTAATATACAATTTGTTCTTATTATATATATTTTAATGAAAAATAAAAGGACTTTTAATGTTCAAATAATAAGTTTTGGAATAAAGACTTAAGAAAAGAGAACGAAATTGTTTTAATTTAAATGTGAGATGTTTTAAGGGTAGAATATTAAATATGCATTATTTACACTAAGTAGAATTTCATATTCGAGTTTAAAAATTTCTTACGTTTACTATTAGCATACGGCGACTCCTAGACTTTATTCTTAGTCATTTGAAATACAGTGAAACCTGGATTAGTGGAACCCGGATAAGCGAGAAACCTCTATTACTGAGACTTTTTGTCAGGCCCGGCACCTTCAAACCGAAAAACCTCTTTAATTGATACTAATGAACCTCTTTAACTGAGACATTCCTTGGCTATGAGTACATCAATGTGTATTGAATATGTTCTTATAAAAATAACACCAAAGCATGGATGACATCCGATATTTTTGCAGATTGGCTGCGGAAGTTAAATAGTGATATGAAAGTTCAAAAAAGAAAAATTGTTTTGTTTATTCATAATTGTACAGCCCACAATAATATGCCCCTATTAGACCATATCTAACTCGTGTATTTACCAGCTAATACGACAAGTAGATTACAACTATTAGATCAAGGTGCTATCAATTAGTTTATTATGTAAAAGAAGTTGTTCAACACGAAGTTAATTGTATGGAAGTGAATAAAAGCTCAAAAAAGCTTTAGAGACTCTACATAAATATTTTAAACTATCATCCCTTGGAGATAAAGCAATATTTGATAAGTTATATTTTATAGAAAAATCATTGACAGAAAATAATTGAAGACAATCTTAATTCTTGTGTGATTAAATAAAACAATAATTGCTCTTATGTTGTAGTATATTGATCCTGTCAATAAATATCCCTCTCTAAATGAGAGACCTGGGTTAGTGAGAAACCAATCTTGGTTCCTTCAAGTCCCACTTATCCAGGTTTCACTGTATTAATATAATTTTTCTAATGTGGCTTGTTATTAGATACTTGGACTTGAAATAAATTGGAAGTTAAATTTTTAAAATGTTGCTACGTTTCGCAGTATATTTTTCTGCTTCCTCAGGCAATCTACAAAACAATAAAAACAATTGTAAACGTATGAAATCATTAAACAAAACATTAAAAAAATTTCCTTTTTTTTTTAAATTTAATTTTAAACTTAACCTCCTCTAATAAGTAATATATGTATAGTTCATTAAACCTTATGTCGATCACAATTAAAACAATTATCACAGCAAAACAATGTTTTTAGATTGACTGAGGAAGCAGAAAAATATACTACGAAACGTAGCAACATTTTAAAAATGTAACTTCCAATTTATTTCAAGTCCAAAAGTACCCAATAACCAGCACACAAAATAAATATTTTCAACATGGACGATAACAACACCAACCAATTAATATAATTTTCATACGTTCAATATTTTATGTAAATTGATGGTTATTTTTTATTTCAAATCGATTTCTCAATGTCTTCACCAAAGGTGGGATTAAAAAAAGAATAATAACTTTATTCAAATTAATCACAAAAATAAAAGCTTCAACAGCTTCATTACTAATAATAACTTAGTTATTATGTCTACATATAAAATTATTTTTAAAGTTGAGATTTCTTTGGCAATTTATTTTTCATTAAATGTGCTTTAATGGTACACATCTATATTATATTAAATATTAAATCAACTAAATAAATATAAAAGTAATAGAAATAAAGTAGGTTAAAATGTTATTTCACAAAAAATATACATCCCTAATCTTTTTTGGGGTACTTGAGGAACCTAAATAATTAATATTAAATTTGATTAAGATTAATTAACCCATTTTCAAAATTAAATCCTTATAATATAAAGTAAATACTAAATTTATGGACCGATATGTACCAAAAACTAATCAACTCTTCATTTTAATTGAAATAATTTTCTAGCAAATAAATTATATAAATATTTATACTCGTTATATATTTATTTACTTCAAGTGAAGTATTAATAAAACAACCTCATTGATTTCTTATTATAAATCGCTTCATTTTGTTAAAATTATCGAAAGTTCTTAGTTTCATTTGGATATGATGAATCCTGTGAAAAAAGAAATGAAATAAAAAAATGCTATTTTTGTTTTTGGCCTGGACTAGACCCATTGGAAATTCCAGCAAAATTGTCAATTCTTAAAATTCGACCTAAGTGACTACTACAATTTTTTACTTAATTCAGACCTTGGGGACCATGCTTTTTTATTCATGATTCCTTGAAGTTGCCCTTAAAGACTAACCGAAAACAATACTTTATTCCCTTGAGATTATCTACGCTATTGTTAAATTAAAAATCTAGTAACGAGCCAATAGGATTAAAACACGCAGTGAATTCATGGGATCGCCTGAAAGATATGCAACCAGAATCGCTAGTCGTTCGGTTCGAGGACAAAGTCTATAAAATTTTATGATATTAAAATCTCATCAGACCTTAATTAAATTAAAGCTAGAATTTTGTTGACTAAACACATTTAAAATAAGCTAAAATATAATAACAAATTCAGAAAAATAGTAAAAAAAAGCAACTAAAACTACATTTTTTTGAATGAAAAGAAAAACAGATGAAAATGCACTTTTAATTTTTTTTACTATAAATCGAATTCTCATTGAGCTAAAAACACGGGATAAATTGAAAACAACATCATTTTGTTCAATTAATAAAACTAAACACTCCGATTTCAAATAATCTGTTCAGAATCAATACGCCTAGAAAATAGTCAAAAATCAGTTTTTTCAGAGATTTGACCAAAATAAACCAAATAGGAAAACCAGTACTATTTTTGGAATCACTATATCTGAAACAGGTCAAACATTTTAGGGAACAAAATATGGGTTGACCAGTATTACCCTTGCTGAATCTCACTCTGGGGTCTGTTCTCTCATTGAAATACCACATTTTTTTAATTATTTAATGACCTTGCAAATGAATCTATTTGGCCAGTTTCTTTTTTTAAAGGATTAAAATATTTACATTTTATACATATATATGATGAAGTAAAAACCCGTTTTTTTAGTAAGGTCGGATTCTTACTAGTTAAAACGCGTTTCACTGAATACCTTTGTGGCAACTAGAGTTTGCTGATGTTCGTTGAGTTTGGATCAAATGTCTAGAATCTTCATTTTTACCCTTCTGTCTCATTTTGGGTGTTTATTTTTCAAAAATTTTTAAACGAAAATGTCAAAAAGTACAACCTCTATAACTTTGCTTCTAATTTTTGACATTTTCGTTTAAAAATAAACACCAAGGGTCAAAAATGAAGATTCTAGACCTTTTAACCAAACTCAACCAACATCAGTAAAATCTAGCCACAAAGGTATTCAGTGAAACGCGTTTTAAATAGTAAGAACCCGTTCTTACTAAAAACGGGTTTTACTGCAACATATACATAAATAAAATTATAACTTTTTATCAAAATTTAAAATTTTAGTATTCATATAAATAGTTTAGATGCTTTAAAAACTTTATAATCAACTCTTGAATCTCGGATTCATGATAATCAGGGTTAAAATAAGCAAGAATTAATTTCAATTATGTAGGGAATGGTATCCTACGAGATCTTGAATAAAAAAGTCAACCACCTTAGCATTTTTTCAGCTCCCCAGAAAGATGTGACTGATATCACGCATCTCTTAGGCATCACAGTCACAAAAAGGGGTGGAAATACCACATTAAGTCTGTAGCAAATGTATATGTCAGAAGGATTCATCTCATGAAGTGGCCATTGGACCGGATTACTTTTTGGCAATCGAGTTTACTTCACAAGGGGTGAATATAAATTAAATCAATTATAATAAAAAAACATCATTGAAAAACTTGTTAAAACTCAATTGTTAACCCAGAATAATATTCGAATTTCTAATACAATTGCTTAGTGAATAGAACCAAATGAAATAAAAATAAAAACAATACAAAAAAAGATTATGTAATTAGGATTTATTTTCTTATTATCATTCTGGATGTTAATCTTTTAGAGTTTATCTATTTTTATTTTATCCGCCCCCGCATTTCAACCGGTAACAAATTGCGGCTTCTCTTGCGTATAATTAGTATTCCCAATACCAGCGCAAATGTTTGGATTTATTCTCTTTTTCACCCTGTGTTTGCCAACTCTCTTTTGGCCCTGCGAACCAATATCTCCCCCTTTTTTCCACCCCCATCTATCTATATAATTTGATTCCGAGCAATTCGCTTCTTTTCTAGCGAATATATTTCATCGATTTAATCATTAAATTGTATTCAATTGTACAGGGCTCGTTAGCGTAGCTGGTTAAGAACAAACCGAAAATTGAATGTAATATAAACTGGAACAAAAACATCCCTTAGTTACTGAATAGAATCTTGGTAGAAAAATTGTAATATTAATAGCTAAGTTGAATTTAAAATAATTCATAACTATTTTTTTTTTTTTTTAAAAAAATTTAATAGAGTGGTAAACTCTTGAATAAATACATATTTTAAAATCCTATTATATATGTTATTTTTATCATTTTCATTTTGAAGCTATAAAATCGCCTGTGAAAGTGTGAATAAGTAATGAAATCTTAAAATAACTATTTTTAATATGTAACCCGCAAGTTTTGATTGAGAATATCATTGAGGATATTCTCTATTTGATACAAATAAACATACAATTATATATAAATGAATATAGACGATGATTGTATAAAATTATATTATACATACATACCAGTATAAAAAGGCTGATTAATAACAAGTGTAAAATACTTTGGTAAATTGTTGGGGGAGGTCAGTTTAAGGTAGTTCTTTCGCGACAATCCACACAAAAATTTTTAGCCTCGTACATATGAACGGTGCTAAAATTTTAGGTTATGTTTTTTTAACGTGACTGTACTTCTCACACTACTATATCCTCTTTATGAATGAATCGTTTCCAAGCGATTGTTCTTATATCCCCTCCACTAAAAATAATAGCCCAAATATGTTGTTTTTGTTTTATTTTTTATCAAAACTACGAGGTAAATAATTTCAGTTTTTTTTTTAATTACTCCGAATATATTATTCTAACAGATATTAGTTTTTCATCAAGATGGTTAAAGTCTTACAATGATAAAAAATAAAATAATGATCATTTTCCCACCCTTTCCCAATTTACCAAATGTAATCTAATAAATTTCATTTTTAATTGCAATTATTTAATGTTTGGTGTGGTAAATCGTCTTCAAATTTTAATAGTGTGTTTATTATGCTTTTAAATACTTATATTCCACTTCCAAGTTTCGAAGACTTCTTGAACTTTTGCATTTGTAAAAGATCTACTTTAAGCAAAATATGTTTTATGAACATAAGCTCCTATTTCAATCATTTACAGAATCTGATCAAAATTTTATTTTTAATTATAGACAGACATTAAATATTTATTTAACAATAATAGCAACACACAATTTTAATAGTTGTTTCAAAACAGAACTTTACACTATTGTAGCTATGTAAAGGACCACGCTTACACTGTTGAAATAAACATTTGGCAAAAGTTGATGCAAATAATAATGGATGCTGACAATCGAGTGTAAAATTTTAAATGGTCTATTCAGAATTTTGTCAGTGTCAAAATGTGATAATCCAAGGCTATGGAAGTCCGCAGAGGGGGGAAATAAGAGGGTCACATCCCCCTCCACTCGGGTAGTATAAAAAATTATGTACAACGCTGACTTCCGGCCCAGTTCCACTCTGTTTTTGTATTTAAGCATAATCTAGTATTAGTGTATTCTATTTGTAAAAAGATGTACAAAAAATTAAATATTTCAATGAAAATTTAATAATCAGGTTTGGATTTGTTTTTGAGGTTTTTCTGAAATTATAAGTTCTATTTGGTGTGCAGTAAGTAAAATTAATTAAGTTCAGGGAAATCAATTTTAATGTGTATTTTGACGGACAATACAATTGTAGTCTTTCGGTTTTTTAACAACGATAACAACGATACAATTGTATTGTTCGCGAAAATACACATTAAAGTTATCGTTATCAAAAAACCGAAACACTACAATATTGTATTGTCCATCAAAATATATATTAAAGCTATCATTGTTAAAAAACCAAAACATTACAATTGGATTATCCAGCAAAATACACATTAAAGTTATCGTTGTCAAAAAACCGAAACACTACAATAATGTATCGTCCACCAAAAAATACATTAATGTTATCATTGTTAAAAAACAGAAACATTATAATAGTATTGTCCACCAAAATACACATTAAAATTGATTTCCTTGAACTCAATTAATTCTTGCTGCACACCAATTAAAACTTATAATTTCAGAAAAACCTCAAAAATAAATCCAAACCTGATTATAAATTCCCACGGAAGCATCAAGGACAAGTCAAGGCTGGGTCCACAGGCTCTCCAAAAAAACATTGTAAAAATTTAATTATAATAATGTAATTATTTGTCTCTAATCTTTGCTCCCGTCCCCTGAAAATTTTTCTGCAGACGTCCCTATCCGAGGCCATAAATTAGAGAGAAAAAAATCTATATTTATACCATGTTATGCCAGGCTCGTTAGCGTTTCTGGTTAAAAAGTCGCAGACCAGTGAATGAAATGTAAACTTAGACAAAAAACCTTTAGATATTGAATTATTCAATTTTCTAAGGTTCGCGTGAGTTGAGCTGATGGTAACCCTTGATAGCCGTCATACTATTAAGCTCTGAGTGAATAATTGTGGTTAATATAGCAATGACATTTCGGGCTGATTTCGGAGGGAAATGAATAATTGCCGACATTCCTTTATCGTTTCGGGGAGGGGCGAAACATCCCTATTCTATCCTCATTTATTTATAATAAACTCGCAGCCATTAAAAATGAGAAATCGATTTGGTGAAATTTCCTCATCATTTGTAATCATCAATCAATTATCATCAAACGCGTCATCATCGAAATCAATCTTTGAAGTTGCTGGGAAATTAAATGAAATTATTATCAGCCCTTATGCACATTCAACGATATCGGAATAAAAAATGGAAAATTATGAAAATTTATTAGAATATTTATCAGACTGTAAATTATACATCAATCAATCATAAATTTATTAACAAAACTGATTACATTATTCTATTTGATGTTTCAGTGAATGGGATTTTTTTAAATACATTTGAATTTAAAGAATTGAAGATTTAATGCTTCTTTAAAAAATTAAAAAAAAATTAAATATATAAATTTCTAGGTAGGTTTTACAAAAATAAAGACAAGACACTTGTTAGCATGACTTGTACCTGGAGCCATCGAGCGATGCTCGGTAATTTTTTCAGTTAAAAGCTATAAATTAATATTATTTTTAATTTAAAAAACCCCGCATCTATACCCACCCCGACCCTAGACCACTGCACCCCCACCCCCACCTCCGCACCCAGTTTTTGCATTTCTAGCCTTCTAGTGGGCCACAGATCATGTATATATAAGTATATCAATAATTTTTTTTTAATTAATTAAATATCGATTTATATAATTAATTAAATTGCCAAATTGTAATATATATTAATATTTGCTATAAAATCTTTGTGGGATTTAAAATTGAAAAGCAAATGATTTATTAAAAAGAAATTGAATAAAAATATAAAGAAACTTTTTTATTAACATTTGCATCTATTAATAATTACTTTAATTAAAAAAGTCAATTAAGATGAATTTTGATGAGGTCCAGACCTAGCCAAATCGCTTTCTCATCCTCAAAACATGTTAATATAGTTGGTTTCATTAAAATCGTTAGACCCGTTTTCAAAATAGAAAAAAATACAAACAAATATATATATATATATATAAATAAATAAATATATATATAGATATATACATACATATATAAACAATTTTTGCTTGTTTAAAAGAGTAGATATATATTTCGAGGTACGAGCCCATCTTCAGGAGTTCACAGAGAAAACTATATTATTGTATATAATAGAGTCTTGCTAACAAGCATCTTCTCTTTTATTTTTGTTAAACCTACCTAGAATTTTATATTTTTAAATTTTTTTCTCTACTTTATTTAAATATTTTTCACCAAGAACCTACACCATTCTCCCTTAACAAAATTTAAAAAAGAATAATTTTTTCATTCCTTGTGCTCAGTTAAAATAACTAAAAATTATACAAATTTTATACTAATTGTATTATTACTACTAAGGTCATTAGGGCTTAAAATTTGTAAAACATTCTACTTCATCAATTTTACTTATGTATATATTTTTCTTAAATATATATATTCTTTAAATCGAAAGAATTAAGTATCTTTTTTTGAAAATTAGATAATAAATTTTTTCAAAAATCAACTAGATGGCTGAAAGCAAAATATATTATTAAGAAAGATTCCAAATTTAAGATCAAAATTTCAAAGATTTTAGTAAGGATGAACCCCTCTGATAACTGATAGGCAATATAAAATTATTTCTACTAAAATCTTTGAAATTTTGACCTTAAATTTAATATATTTCTTAATAATATATTTTGGTCTCAGCCATTTATTTGATTTTTGAAAAAAAATTACCATCTAATTTTCAAAAAAAGATAGGTACTTACTTAATTCTTTCGATTTAAAGAATATATATATTTAATAAAAATATATGCATAAGTAAAATCGATAAAGTAGAATGTTTTACAAATTTTCAGCGCTAATGACCTTAGTAGTTCATGCGATTTTAAACTCTCAATAATATTAATAATAATAATACTGGAACTCACTTTCAGCCACCGTCTTCTCCGCAACTTGTAACCTTCAGCTGTTTAAGACCCGCATCTACAGATAGCTTCATCTCCTACCCAGCCAATAAAATCCCTTCTTCTTATTCTTTTCACGGTGGAGGGGCCTACCCAGGCCTTTAGAGGATGCACCTTTTGGGTGTATCTCCTTCTCACATCAATATCATTAAAAAAAAATACAATTTGTATAATTTTTAGTTAATATAAGTGAGCAGAGGAAATGAAAAAATTATGTTTTTTTTTCAAATATTTCTGAAATCACTTAGATTACTTAGATCAGGGGTGGCCAACCTATGACATAAGCGCCAAACGTGGCGTATTAGAAGTTTACAGATGGCGCAATTCATCACTTATTTTTTTTACTCTTCTATACAAAGCAAATTCTACCCTTGTCCCTATTTACCAATATCGACCTTGCAGTAAGAAGGTTGAAATGGTTTTGAGTTGTATGGCGCATTTGAACTTTTATGTGAAAAATTGCCACATGATATGTAAAAGGTTGGCCACCACTGACTAGATTAAACTCATCAGAATGCACACTACTTGTTTTAAACTAATGGAACTAAGAAGTTGTATAACGCATTAGAGAATGAATAAGCATTGTCATTTCCAGTCCTTTGAGTTCTCTGTGACCGCATGTAGGGCAAATAACAATATTTTACATTGGGATCTCTCTATCCCTTGGGATTCTATTCCATCAAGATACAAACTAGTTGTATTAATTAATAACGAACATAGACATGAAAATCCACACTCTGCCTTTGTTTAGACATTACAAGGAATTGTATAGTCAAAGCTGTAAATTAATAATTATATCTAATAATATTAAAATGTAAATTAACAGAGTGTGTATATTACTCTAATTTTTATTTAATTAGAAAATATTCTATCCCAGAATAAATTTATTCATGATGGAGATTCCCGGATTTCTCTTCCATTCCAATTAAATCATTTAAAAAAAAAAAATCCCGAAACTTTCTATTCGGATTTCATCTCTAAAGAAAATTGAATTAAAAACTTTAATTATAATTTTCCATTTGGTAGAATAAAAAAAAAGAAAAGTGAAAATAAATTTCAAATGAAATAACGATTTTTGTATTTTTATGGTTCTGAACAAAAGTAAAACTCATATATGTTAAAGTTTTGTTTACGCTTCGGACATTTTTAAAAGCAAATTCGAAAAATAATTGAAAACTTTTTCAAACTTGGTACTCTCTGCGCAAATTTCATAGCTACTATAGTAGCCAGTAGAGTTAAAGCTGGATTATTATATAATAAATTCAAATGAAATCTACTCTTATTAAACGAGCAAAAATTGTATATTTATATATATTTGTATCTTGGTTCTATTTTGAAAACGACTCTACCGATTTTGATAAAATTCACGCGTTAGGGGGTTTTTGTGGTGAATTCGATCTGTCACGGTATCATCTTCGACAAAATTGTTTTTGATGGGTTTTATCGTAATCAAATTAACTATTCACAGGTAGAAAAATTCCATTCTTAAGGTTTTAAAAAAGGTTTTCCTTTTACTATTGTACCCAGACAGACAATGGGTTGGGTTAATCCTTTATTCTCAAAGGCCTTGAAGAAGTATTGTAATTGTGGATTTTAACATATTTTGTTCTCCCTAAACGTTAGAAATATTAATAAACGTTTTATAATTGTTTTTATAAAGAACTTTAGTTATTTAATAGAATAAAAAATAATCAAGAATTTATTTAAAAATATATTTCGCATAAGCAGGTCTCAATTTTCTGAAAAAACAACACCTTTTGATAGGTTTTTGCATGAATAAAAATGAATCATATGGTTGAGTCAAATCAGGGGTGGAGGTGGGGGGTGGGTACAGTGGGCGAATATTATGTTTTTGTATCTTTTTTAATTTGAAAACGGCTCTCAAATAAAAATCGACTTAAATTAGAAATAATATTAAAATAAAGCTTTTAACTGAAGGAAGAAGTTACCGAGCATCGTTCGGTGCCTCCAGGTACTAAACTATTAAGGTAGTTGTTTCACCATATGGGTTTTCTTAGGATTTCTTTGAAATTTAGCCGGACTTTTATTTAAATACTTCTGCATCGATTGGTGGCAAAACGAAATTTATGAATGTTTTTTCGCTTCAGCCATTGTCGCAACAGCTTTTAATCGCTTATTAAGAACTTTTTGTTTTAAAAATCGACTTTTATAATGTATTTTATTGTCATTTCTATGATAAAAATATTCAAGTTCGAACAATGTTGCCAGATTTGTCAAACGAGCACGGGAATGGTAGTAGTAGTGGTACATAAACAGCAAAAAGTTTTGGGCTTATGAATTATGAATCCTTATTGTCTGTTCTACATTTATACTCTAGCATTAACTTTTTTCTAGTATTGTCGCGAAACAACTACCTTTAAAAAATATTAATATTTAATGAACTTGTCATAGTTTCAATTTCATAATTTTAATATATATGTAAATTTGAAATCTTCAGATTAATAGTTTACAAAGTCCATACATAACGTCAGGAGTGCTCTCTCGCAGAGCAGTTTAACTTTAAGGGTTAACCAGATATGTATATCATTTTATAAGTATCTATGAATAATATAATTAATTCCATTGTGTATAAATTTATAATACTACTGTTAACATTGTTCATGATTAATAGATCATTAATTAAGAAAACATGTAAATATATAAAACGTTCATTGTAAATATAGAAAGGACATTAAAATTAAATTATTCATTTTAGGTAACTAATTTATAATTTATTTGTAAACAATGTTTTTAATAATACTTTCATTTTAGCTGAATTAAAATTTTATTTACCTTCGGAACCCAAGTCAGAACAAAATTACAAATCAAACTTTAATGTCCTTTAAATATTTACATCTAGCTGCAAGGCCCGCCCTCGGCGGCCCTCTTGCTAGCCAGGGGGCACGTCCCCTGGACCCCCAGCCCACGAACCCCACCCTCACCCCCCACTCCCACCCAGCACCCCACTCCCGCACCATGCCCAACCCCCGCCCCAACACTCCATCCGCACCCTAACCCACTACCCCCGAAACCCCCCCCCGCACTATGCATCCGTGCCCAACCCCGCCCCCACACCACCACCCGCACCCCATCCACCCCGGACCCCATCCCGCGCCCTCCAACCCTACGCACCACACCTCATAACTTATACCAATAATTTTCATTTTTTGACCCCCCCCCCATTTTGGATGGTTAGTTTTTGCACTTCTAGCTCTCTAGAGGCCCAGAGATTATGTATACAAAATTTGGTTGAGTTTGCTCCAAGGGCAAGAATTTACATTTTTCGCCCTCCCCCTTTTTCGGGGTTTCTTATGGAAATTTTGTAAACAAAAGTTGTCAGAAATCACATCCCCCACAACTTTGTTAATTATAAAATTAGCCGTAGGGTTAATAGTTTAGGAGTTATTTGATAATTTTCATTCGAGCCCCCCCCCCCCCCCAAATCCCCTTCTGGGGTTAAAATATCAAAACGTTATATAGCTAAAAACGTAAGTTAGAAGACATCTGATGAAAATATGAAATTTCATAATAATCTCTTCAGCCGTTTTTACGTGAACCGTGAACAACTTTTCGGAAACCACTGAAACAGACAGACAGGAATTTTGTTGAGGGTGGTTTCGTTCATAACTTTGCTTGAAATGTGTGCAACCAAAATTTGGCGTGATTTGGAGCAATGTACAGACAAAACCTTAATTTTATATATATATGTTTTATATATTTACAAGTTTTCTTAATTAATGATCTATTAATCATGTACAATGTTAGCACTCGTATTATAAATTTATACACAATAGAATTAATTATATTAATCATAGATACTTATAATATTTAAAATGATATGCATATCTGATTAACCCTCATTCTTAAGTTAAACTGCCCTGCCACATCGAGAGAGCGCTTCTGGTGATATTTTTATTTATTTGTTTATTTATTTATTTAAAGAAATTGATGAGAGATGGAGTTACGCCAAAAATGTGCATCCCCTGGATTTTGTAAACTATTAATCCGCAGATTCGTTTTCGTCGACTCAGTCATTTATTGGAGAAGTGGGGTCTGAGATAAACATCAAAGCATATATACTTGGTATGGAAATTGTCTTGCATAATTTGAAAGAAGAATTGTGACGTTATTTCTCGGTACAAGAACTATCAGAGAACACTGTTAACGATAAAGATTAATTCAAAATAACTAAAAATAAGCTGACGTGTTCTGGTGTGGCCATCCACTTGACTTTACCATGCAACCTGCCTCTGACTTATATTTAATCTTTAATAAAATTATTTATAACCATGTAGGGGAGGGGGTTAATTTTTGCATTTTTAGACTCCTGGGGGCCCACTGATTATGTATACAAAATTTGGGTGAGTTTGATACAAGAGTCTAGATTTTCATTTTTTGACCCCTCCCCCCATTTGGGCAGTTAGATTTTGCATTTTTAGACTTCTGACGTCCCAGTGATTATGTATACAAAATTTGGTTGAGTTTGCTCAAATGTCCTAGAATTTTAATTTTTAACCCCCAGTCCACCCTCCTTAATTTTGGGTCGATATGCACCAAAATCTAATCAGATCTTAATCTCAATGGACCAAAACTAAGTGTGAAATTTGGTTTCGATATTCACACTAGTTTTTGAGCTAGCTCGTCTACAAAAATTTGGTAACGCACAGACAGACTAACAGACATTTTGACAAAACAATTATTATCTCGAAAAAATAATTTTTTCAATGTTCACTTATTAGGGGTTTTTTGTAGAGCGAAATGCCATGGTTTCGCTCAATTTTTTAATCAAAATAGTTTCAGCCGTTTTTGAGATATTTCGAAAAAAAGAAGGAAAAAACCACGTTTTTCATGCACGACTAGAATACTTGACCATACCCTGTATGGTAAAGTAAAAATATGCACTGGATTCAATCCTAGGGCCGAACTCAGCAATGAATGAGACAATTTAAATGAAAATTTTTATGTAAATGAAAAATACAACCAGATCGCTTGGCGGTAATGAAATGTCGAAAAGATTATTAATATCTTTTCGCCCAGAATTTAGGCAACAACTGCAAATAAATTAATCAACTTGTCTTGAGAGATTTGTAGCTGCATTAAAAATTTCCATCAATTGAATGAACCCCCGGGGAGAGACTCTTCTCCCTTTGCTTTTATAAAAATTATTCCATTATATAAAATATTTGTTTGTGCTTTTCCTAAATTAATTTTCTAATTAAATTTTACGTTTATTATGCAAACTCCATCTGCTATTAATTGCTTTTCCAATTCGAAACCGTTTTTTATTTCCACCATTACAAATATATTTTAATTAATATTCAATTTTATTTAGATAACTCTGTTTTCGAATTTCGATTGAATTTATTTTAATGTAATATATATTATAAAAAAATGCTTAAGCTTTGATATTAGGTACTTTGATCTCTCCTGAGATTTATTATATTTTAATTTATTTTTTTTACCCTATAGAAACTTAAATAGACAATACAGTCGCAAAATATAGAAAACAAATGATGGAAAAAGTATCTAAACTATTTCAAGAGTCGGTATGGTATCTGCAAACTTTTTTGAATTAGTATAATTCATTTTCTTTATGAAATCCATATCGGCAATATTTTTTGGTAAAATTTTCTTATTAAAAAGTAAGTAAAATTTCAAGGTAGTTTTCACAAAATATAACAAATATATGTTTTGAGTTTTTATCTCGATATATAGGTATATTTCGTGTATTGAGACCATTATCAGAAGTCAACATAGAAAATGTTAGCTCATGATAATGGGTTTAAAACCAGAAATAAATATATCGAGATAAAAACTCAAATCATATTTGTTATTTAATTTCATTTTATTTTCTTAGAAAGACGGACTGGTAAGAAAAATAAGTAGGTTATAATGAAGGGCACTCCATGAATTACTTACTTTTATTCAATTTCCGACGTTTCGGAGACATTTTTCTCTCCTTCTTCAGGGTATTGAACAGTTATTGATGAGTGAGTATAACTCGGGTCCCATTTTTCTCTCTTTTCGGTGATAGCAACAATATTACAATATTTTCCAACATTATACCATAAGTGTCCTAAGATAACCAAGTACACTTATGGTTTAATGTTGGAAAATATTGTAATATTGTTTCTATCACTGAAAAGAGAGACAAATGGGAACCGAGTTATACTCACCCATCTATAACTGTTCAATATGCTGAAGAAGGAGAGAAAAAACGTCTCCGAAATGTCGGGAATTGAAGAAAAGTAAGTAATTTATGGACTGCCTTTCATTATAACCTACATATTTGTTATATTTTGTGAAACCTACCTTGAAATTTTACTTACTTTTTATTAAAAATGTTTCACCTTGTACCGACACCTTACTCTTTAAAAATTATTAACATTTTCTTAGCCTAATAATTTTTATTAAATTAATTATTTCACTAAAATATTTTTAATCTTGGTAAATACTTAGACATTAATAAAAGAGAATATCTTTCTGTGGGAGGGCAACAAATAAAAATTTTAGATCTTTGGACAAACCAAATTCTATGTTATGAATATAATTTCTTGTTGTTGTTATGTTTCACAGTAAGTAATTTACCCCTGCTCGGTGATACCTGATTTTAAGGGTAAAATAATCGAACAGTAAAACAAACTTCCAATTTTATATATCTAATATAACATAAAATAAAATAAATAGAAAAATTCCTCTATATTCGATGTCAAGTGATTAATGAATAAAATACTAAAAATAAGAATCACTAGATGAAAAATGCGCCCACCTTGCAGATTTTCTTTTGTCCTATTGATCCGGGTGTTAAGTTAAATTGGCTGTTGTTGTTAGACAGTCAATTCGAACAGCGTTGGTCATGATTCCACCTCGATGTTCTCTAGTCGTGGGATAGAAATGTCGTAAGATGTTTTGTCTGACCTGGAAGCCGTAAAAAGGACGTGAGGAATCATTGGTCACGCAAATTCACCTCTAAACTCTTCCCCATCACCTTCATTGAGACTGAATTGAAATGAAATAAATTTTGCAATGAAATTATTTTCATTTGTTAAAATAACAAAAAAGAAATAGTCAAATTACAAGGAGAGAAAAAGAGTCATGAGGTTTCTATATAATAATTCAATTTAATAGCAATTCATTGACCAAGTGGGTTTTTTGAGATTAGAACACCCACCATGAGATAATAAAATATATACATTTTCAAGAATTCAAGAATCTTAAATCTTATTTTTATATCTTTTGAAATTTCAAATTGGGATTAATTCATTTCAAAATTCAAATAGTAATCAATTTTTAAAAGAATTTATAACATGGAGTTATTTAGTCCATCTGTCACAAATTGAAGAAAAAGATAAACTTTTGTATATACACGGTACGTTATTTGTAGTTTTGGTGAATAATGTAAAACACCCCTGTTCGATTGTTTATTTTTTACTATAGAATCAGATTAAAATCTCAATTTTTTTTTTTAATTTTGAATAATTTTGCATTTTTTAACCGGAAGATCTAGAGCAAGAAAGCCCAAAATATAATCAGTTTTCCGCAATCCAAATACAAACATTTTAGCACAAAAATGAACTTTCCAAGTGTTTTTGTTCTTAAGTATCATGGGTATCTGAATCCAGACACACAGACGGACAGACATTCAGTTACACATACAGAAAAATATCCTGCTCGAAAAATATGTTTCTCAATACAACACAATGAGCAAAAAAAATTTTGAAATTTTTTTCTTGAATTCAATGCTAGCCTTGGTGAATAATGCAAAACACACCCCTTCGATTGCTTATTATTATTTTTTTATATACTATAAAAACGAATTAAAATATCAAAAAATTATTTAAGAAATTATATTTCTTTATTAATTTTGCATTTTTTAATCGAGATAACTGGAGCTAGAAAGGCCTGCGTCTGCCTGCCGGGTGTACAGAGTAAATTAAAAACAATGACTAGCAATAATCTACATAAATTCCAATTTTGTAATTGACATTGATTAATCCCAATTTAATGTTGAGAAGGTGTGGTATTAACTACTAGTACAAACAAAAAAATAATAAAGTAAAAAAAAAATATTAATATTAAATTAAAAAACGGTCTAAGAAATTTCATTTGAATAATAATAAAATTCAAAATAAAAAGTAGACATTTTAATATATATTATTGTTTAAAATTAAATTCATTTTGAAAGGTTTCAGATATTTTAGAATATAACTATTATAGGATAGTAATTTTGATTAAATTTCATTTTTTATCAAGATCAAATGAAATTTCTTTGTAAAATTTTCACTTTTATGGGAGGGACAAAAAAATATAGTGGTATTTAGACGATTGGTATTATTTTTTTCTCTAAATAAAATATTATTTTAAAAATAATTCCCCGGAAAATAAAATTTTATAACGGTAAATCACTCGTATCCATAATAAGCATTAATTAACAGGAATAGCAGGGAATTGGACAAAAATTAAAAACAGAGTTTTATTGAATGGGCCAGATGTTTCGTCGATTAATTTCGACTTCCTCAGTGGCTAGAATGATAAAATAGGAAATCAGAAAAAACTTTTTATAAATATAAATTGATTACATAGAAAGACTCAAATACCTCATTCTATCTATTTTATCATTCTAGCCACTGAGGAGGTCGAAATTGATCGACGAAACGTCGGGCCCATCCAATAAAAACTCTGTTTTTAATTTTTGTCCAATTCCCTGCTATTCCTGTTAATTAATAAAATTTTATTTTCTTATCAAAATCAGAAATATTTTCATAAGCGATCATCCTTTGAAAAATTATCTCTTGCATGCGGGTCGAAATACTAGAAAGTGAAGTTTTTCCGAGATATTTTGACGGTTTTAAATTTAATGTTAAATGGGCTGTGTTCATGGTGACAATAAATAAAAAAATATAAATAAAAAAAACGTTATCTTAATAAAATATTATATCAAAATAACTATAGAGAAATGAAATTTTATTTCGCTATCAAAAAATTGGAGAATCTTTGTAAATGTTCTCTCTTGCGTGGGAGTGCAAAAAGTACATTTTGAATTAGCATCAAAATTTTAGAAAATTTAAAATGAATTACTACTATGTGGAGAATATATAAATAAAGACAATTTCGAAATAAAAATGGTTTTTTTATGCAAACTAATTTAGATGAATGCTTTTGGAACTTCTTTTAGAGTGAGCTATTTTCTGAAATCTACAGTAATCCAAATGGCTATATATTTTTTCACTTTTCCATTTCTCATGATATATAATTAATAATTATGTATTTATTGAAAAAAAGCCTAAATGTCGTTTTCCAGCCCGAATAGATTCTAATCTAGAATTTGGAAGATGCTGATCTATCAGAATCTTTATGATGAAAATAAATTATAGTATAAAAATAAATACCATATCATTCACAAATCGAAATTTCCCTTTATTTATAAAATAAAAACGTATAAGTATATTTACCATGTAGAAAAGCGGTATCCCTAGCGTAGAGAATTCTTAAGTTGGTGGCCATCGAAAATAGAGCAGTTGAAGAGTCATTCTAAGACATAGCTCAAAAAATATTAGTATACACTTACTTCCATTTACAAAGGAAAATCCTTGTAAATAGAAGTAGACAACCAGAGGCAACAAAAGTAAAGAAATCATATATTTTTGCCTCTACGCTGATCCAAATGGCAAATTGCTTTGAATCAAATATCTCATCATTTGATTATAAAGAAATCTGGTTTGGATTTGTTATCAAATAAAATCGCGAAGTCCAAGGGTCAATCGCCTCAAATGAAATTCTCATAATTTCAATTTAAAAACGAAAGGTTTGGACTTTTTGAGTCGGAAACCCGCGCTCCGCGAGAACCGGCCAGTGAAGAAGGAGTTTGATTCTTTAGACCCCAGTAAATGATCCCAGGGCTCCTGAAAGAGATCCTACCTAGCCTGTACCTGTATGGGTATATGGGACGAAAGGGGCACTTTAAATGTGAGGCGACCGAAACCAAGACGGGTAACGCATCGCAAGTCCCTAGCAACAGGAGAGCCTCTTCGGAGAATACCCACAAGACGATCTCGTGATCTTTATCTATCTGGATATTCCGTCCCTAGATCCGAAAGCGCAACAGCATTGACTGCCAGAGAGATGTACAAATGAGTTTACAAAGGTAGAGGATCTTTCTGTCAGTCATCGCCCAAAAATTTCCTGAAGTCTACGCACGTGTTCCGGGCAGATCCGGAAATAAGAGGCACTCCTCCTGGAGTCATTCACCGGGCAAAATCTAGCATCGAACCCTTGTTCACTGGCTATATTGTGTGAGATCAAATTGACCTTCCGAAATCGAATCGTATCTTAAAATTAGAGGAGACCTGGACCTCAACCGATGATTCCGGTCTGGCCGACTCCCCTCGTGGTTCGTTCGTGGCAAGAACAAGACAGTGACTTCGATATTAGCTCTCTTCTGGACCCTACAGCTAACACATGCACCATTAAGGACCTAACCGGAGCGAACTAGCTAAGATTAGAGGGCAACCTGAGAGATAAACTTAAAATCTAAATGATCATAAGTGTCCAGCAGAGGCCCAAGATGGAAAACACTGAGCATGATCTTTCGTCTAATGGACCCACGAGAAAAGCCTGCAGGCTCCGGGCGACAGACTTCAATCCACGCGATAATGAATCCTCAAAGCAATTTTATCGTTAGTATTTTATCAATAGTAAATATTTATTTTATTATAATAATTTATTATTTAAAATTACTCTCTTATAATTAAAATAAGAAATGTTTGATTTAAACATTTGAAATTTAATATTTACATTTTTTAATTAATTATGAAAAATGTCATATTACTTTATATTTACATATAAATATTATTATATTTTATATTTCATTTTTTAATAATATATGAAAGAAAATATTTTTTTTAATAAAGTTTTCAAAACATAATTAATAAAAAGGTTTAAATTTCAATTTTAAATTATTGACCGAATTTATAATTTTCGATTGGAAATATTTTTTTTTTTTAATTATGATTAATATGCAGAAGGTAGATTTTTTTTTAAATTTTATTTATTGATTTTTGTTTCTCATTTATGTATTATTATTAATTATCTTTAATATTTGTTTAATTTACATATATGAGGAGATTTGAAATTTGCTTTGAGAAATCAAAACGTTGAATCGGTCTGTCAGAGTTGCTTTAAATATATTTGATTGTATATTTATTTATTTATTTGTGTTCTATTATGTGTGTATGATATTTTGTTTTCAATCGTTGGCATTGGCGCATCCCCCCATGTTCTAAGTATGTATGAATTTAACAAGCAATCTAGTCTAGTAAGTAAGAGATGTACGTGCCTTTTTAGACTATTTTCAATTAAACCGAAACAGAGTCCCTTAAATCAAGGACAAATACGCACATCTCAGCCCTAATCAGCTGAATAGCTAAGGTACCAAGATGATGATGAATCCCACGGTGGTCGAGGGCTGCGTCTCTGAAAGAGAATCTCTGCAGCACATTAAATGCAACACCTTAAAGAGACATTCTAACAACGAGCCCTAATCACTCTTACTTTTTGAAGCGAAGACCAACCAATCCTCATACTCGGAGAACCTAAATGATGATGGGACTCTGAAAATCCTATTTACATCTATTAAATTCTCAAAATGAGAATTTATCAATTTTGAAAAAAGAATTGTATTTTATTTTAATATTCGAGGGAAAAGGGGTTATTTTTTATTATTTAAAAGTAGTAGGGTTTGAACATTAAAACAATAAATACATTCTATTCACATTTAGCCGAAAATTATTGCATTCTAAAATACTAATTTTATAATTTAATTTATTTTTTTTTCTTCTACTTCTGAATTTATATTTCAATAGAAAAATATAATTTTATTTCAATATTAAAAATAAAGAAGAGTTTTGTTGTTTTTTTATTAGTTTTTATTTTACATTCAATACCTGTGAAGAGAAATAATATTAGTTGGAAATATTGAAATAAAATATATATTTTGTTTTTTAATTTTTAAAAATTTTAAATTTTGATGTAAATGTAACTATTCATTTTTAATTAATAATTTAACTATTCAAAAAAAAATTTATTTAATTTTTTTAACTATTATTTATTATAAGATAGTATACTACTACTAGAGAAAAATATCATACTATCTAATTGTGAATTGATAACTAGTCTACTAAAGCTAAGTTGATAGGGGGTACAGGGTAAAAATGCTGAAAGAGAAAGACATCCTAAATGTTTCTATTAGCTAAACTAAAATTATCTAAATTGAAAAACGATATAAAAAGTCCGAAATTGATTATTTTGGATTAAATTTTGAAATTGACACCCCAGAACGAATTCGCGCCAATGCATGTGTGTACTTGCGTTTTATAGTCCAGAATGGTGGATGAATGTAGAGGAGAAGAAGTGCAGATCTCGAAGTGAAGACTAGATGCTGGTTAACAGTAGACCTCGGCGAAGATGGGAGAAGAGCCCATATTGAAAGCTATTTAGACAATTTGATCAGAATTAACTTTTGATTAGAATAGTTTAATAATAAAATTAAATCAATTTTTTTTTAATAATGAAGGTATTCATCCAATATATTTTCATTTTAAAATATCTCAAAAAAGTACTAAAACTATTATGATAACAAAAAAATAAAATAAAAAATTGATATGTAGTTGTTAAAGATTCTATTTTAGCTTTATTAAGGGTTGAAATTTTGTTTAAATCTCACATAATTAATTATAATTATTTATTGAATACGAACAACCAATTTCGATCCAAAATCGTTGTGGGTGCTCAACTGCTCATTCTTGAGAACGATGGCAGAATAAGTCTATTGAAACGTCGTAGTTATATTGAATTATTTGGTCGTGTTCAATAAATAATTATAAAAAATTGAATCCCCTCTGATATCGCAATTTAATAATATTTCTATTAAAATCTTAGATTCTGTCCTAAAAATTAAATTCTTTCTAGTTTAAAATTGATTTGTTAATCTGAACCCGAGCTCATTTTTGAAAAACATTCCAACTCTTTTCAAAAATAAGATGCTCAAATCTTTACTTTTATATTAAAATAGCAGGACTTGTATGAAAAACTTTTTTTCATTTTAAGCTAAATTTTTTTTTCGTTGTATATTAATGGAGTGAAAGATTACTATGCTTACATCAAATATTGCGATTCAGAGGGAGTTTTTTGTCTCGAGGGTGTGAGCTAACTGCCCGGAAAGCAAGTTAGTTCTCAGGTTCGATTCCTGGGGGGATTAATCCCCTCTGATATCGCAATTTAATAATATTTCTTTTAAAATCTTAGATTCTGTCCTAAAAATTAAATTCTTTCTAATAAAAAATTATGTGTGAATTAAGCTAAACACTTAAAAAATAAAAAATAAGTGAAATCGAGTTATTAAGCCCTACAAAAATACTTATATAGTAAACATAGTCAGCGCCGGTCTTGAACAAATAATAAATAAGTGAAATCGAGTTATTAAGCCCTACAAAAATACTTATATAGTAAACATGGTCAGCGCCAGTCTTGAACACTCTAGCGCCCTTGGGAGAAGTTCACGTTGCCCCCCTTGCAAGGATTAAGTATTTTTGTTCACTAATGTAATAAAAAAGTTTGGCCACCCCCAAAGACCGTTCCTGAACATATTAAAAAATATGTTTTAAAACATAATAATTCTTTAATATTCATGAAATTTCAATGGTTGCTAGTTACCTACAAATGAATTAAATAAAATAATTTAGTAAATTAGTATTTTTTATTAATCTTTATTCATTACACAGTTTTGGTACTTGATGATCATATTCAGTTGTGAATGATATCCTTTATTTCATTACAATCATCTGAGGGATGATGAATATTCAAAAAATAAAAGAAGTTATATATTACCGAAGATAGTCAATCAAAACTGCAAAATAATTAAAGAATAATAAATAATAATAATTGTTCTGTTTTTGTTAGTTAATTTGCGAATAGCGACCATTGAAATTGAATGATATTAAATCCATAAACACTTTAGTTTAGTTTTAAAAGAATAAATTAAATTAATTATTTTGTCAAAATGCTTGGTGTGTACCTACATCATTTAATCGTGTGGAGTCTAATTTTTAAATTGAATAAAAAAAGAAAGAAGATTAAATGAAAGAAAAATTATTGACCACCAATATGTTATTAAAATAACATAAGTTGTAAACTTACATTATGTAGAAATGCTCGGTGAAACCGAAACGTTCACAGGATAAGATTTTTCGGTGAGTGGAAGATTTCTTGAACTGGAAAATAAAATTACGATTAACAACTTGAAAGAAGAAAATTTTTTTCAAAATATCCCCACTTGTCATTTTCTTAGTTTGGCATAATGATGAAATTATTTGATTAAAATGCTAAAATATTTCTATTTAGAAAAAGAAGAATTGATTAGATTTTTCTTTTCAGAAATTTCAATTCAAAAATGTAGAAAATTTTAGAAAAAGAGTGGAATTAAAAAAAAAAGAAAAAAGATTAATATTAGAAATGATTCAAATTTTTAACAACACAAAATCAATATTAACAAAAGGTCACATATGAACTGTTTTAGTAATAATTATCAAAAATTTAAAAAAACAATCTTAAATATTTTTATTTTTTATTTTTATTTGATGTGTTTTAATTTCCAAAACAATCAGTATCATTGCCTATATTTAAAATATTTATTTGTTACTTTACCATACAAAAAATTAAGTCTCAGAAAGTTTATCTAGAGGCGAAATACTATATACCGGGTGAGTTTTTTTACTTTACCATACAGGGTATTGTAATCGTGCATGAAAAAGTGTTTTTTTTCCTTCTTTTTTTCGAAATATCTCAAAAACGGCTAAAACTATTTTGATTAGAAAAATTGAGAAAATCATGGCATTTCGGTCTACAAAAAAGCTCTAATAAGTGAACATCAAAAAAATTATATTTTTCGAGATAATAATTGTTTTGTCAAAATGTCTGTTAGTCTGTCCGTCCGTCCGGTTGTCTGGTTGTCCGTTAGTCTGTTTGGGGGGGGGGGGGGGTCAAAAAATGAAAATCTTGACCATTTACCAAACTCAACCAAATTTTGTATACATAATCAGTGGGACCCAAGAAGTCTAAAAATGCACAAACTAACCGCCCAAAATGGGGGGGGGGGGTGTATGGTCAAAAAATGAAAATCTAGGCTCTTGTACCAAACTCAACCAAATTTTGTATACATAATCAGTGTGCCCCCAGGAGTCTAAAAATACAAAAACTAACCCCCCCTACATGAATATAAATAATTTTATTAAATATTAAATATATAGAGGGGCCAGGTTGTATGGTAAAGTCAAGTGGATGGCCACACCAGAACACGTCAGCTTATTTATAGTTGCTTTATATTCCCTTAAAGCAACTAGTAAATTTCTTAAAAATTCCATTGATAAAGGGAGAATTATTCCCGAAACGTTTGAATTTTAAATAAACGTTTTCAAGTTGTTTTTTATAATTATTTATACAAAAAACAGTTAATATATACCTAGATATTTATTGAGTACATAAAAAATGTATTAAGATCTTAACGAATTGATTTTTTAATTAAGGGGCCTACCTTTTAATTAAGAGGCCTACCTTTGAATTAAGAGGTTAATCGTTGTCTGTTATTTTAAAAATACTTTAAAAAATATTATATACAAATTAAATATTTAATTATATATCACAAATTAATGAAAATATGAGAAATTATTCGCAGACGATGTGTTTATTCTGTTTAAGAATGGAAGCCAAATTTAAATGAAACATGAGCCGCGTTCTCTATTGTCGGTAACAATTCAAATCCAACACATTGTTCAAGATTTCAAATTTAAATTTATCCAAATAGCAAACACTACTCAAAAAAAAAAAAACTTAACTGATATGACCATCCACATGACTTTACCATACATCTGGCAACTCAATATTGAATTAAAATAATTTATAATAATTTAGGAAAGAACCCCCCCCCTCTTAATGTTGTGCCCATTAGCAATTAATAATATCTCCTTTTAATTACGAGACAATTTTATTAGAAATATCCTCTTTCTTCGATTTTCGATATTTTTTATCGCCCCCCCCCCCCCCCTCAATTTCACATACTGAGTAATTTTCTTAAGGTCGTATAGGGTTCATTTACAAAATTTCGTATTTCATTAAAGGTTTATATTGATAGTTCTAATTTTTTGAATCCTCTCCCAATTTCGGCCCCCGAAAAAAATAACTCTATTTTTCATTTTTCTGGATTTTTTTAGTTTGAAAATCTTATAATTCTAATTCTGAAAATACATTTTGCGACCCTTTACCCCCTTTAGGGTTCGAATTTAAAAATCTCTTCTTAGCACACCCATAAATCGTTTAGAGAATATACCCTACAAATTTCATCTTTCTAGGTCAAGCGGTTTAGGCTGTGTGTTGATAGATGAAAGAATGAATGAAACATCACCTTCTCTTTTTATATATAGTAAAATTATTGTTAGCACCTATATATAATAAAGAAAAGAAAGGGAAAATTGTTTACTATGTGAATGTGCCAAATTTTTTGACGTTTCTGATGGTCTTCAATGGTAACGCAGATAAAGAAAATAATATGCTTTAGACGAATGTGTGATGTAGCTATTTGAAGTCCTGAAGGAGTCGGGAAAGTCGACGGAACGTTGGTTTATAAATAAAAAAAAATCAAACAAAAACTTGTCCTTATTTCCCATTTTATAAACTTTCAAATTGTATATATTATATATTTGCAAAAAGCAGAGGATAACCTCAATGATTTCTCAACAACTCTGCTACACTCTGCAAAACAAAATCTTTTAAATGAAATAATTTTATTCAGACTTTTTCCTATATGTACCTACTCATGATATAGAGAAATTAAAATAGATAAATTTATTTGCTTTATACTAAATACATTTCAAATGAATTTATCGAAAGGGAAATAATAATATATTAAAAAGATAATTTCATTTTAAATTAATTATCTCCATCGGCCAAGAGAATAATGCTTAGAATGCTCAGAGAGATTTGGCCGCTGCCAGAATCATCCCCGCTAAACAAGTTAGGACTTGTATCGGAGAATGGAAGCTTCTTAGGCCTGGGAAATTAAATATGCAATAACAAATGGACATGAAAAATATTTACCAAGTATTCTAATCACAACTATAAGGATAGAAAATAATAATTTGTAAAATTATTTAATTACCAAGAAATAGATTGAATAAATCTCAGATCTCATAAAATGATTTTCAATTCATGAATTTTGAAATCTGAGTTAAGATTATTTTATTATATCGTATTAAATTAAAAGATGCATTACATAAATCTAACTTGTCTAAATATTAATTAAATTGGAAGTGAATTCCCATATTTTGGTTAATTTCTAATTTTTACTTAATTAAAGCGAGAAAGCTACTAAACCATATAAAAAAGATATCTATATAAATATAAAATGTTTTAACAAATTGCTGCTCATTAGCATTAACTATTCGTGAGCATTCTATATAAGATTCGATTATTTCTGCATTTGTTTGCCAAGCGTACCGAATAAAATTAAAAAGTAATATAATCAATTGAAATCTTTTATGATGGTAAGATAATTGGTTCAGTAGATAGGAGGATAGTTACCTTAGTATTTGATGACTTTTCAATATCTTGAGCCAATTATATAACACAAAAAGATGTAAACACATTCAGCTGCCACATTTGAGATGGCGACCTGACTCCTAGGCGTCAAAGACTAATTGGTGTCGTCACGTACTCATCGGAGAGGGGCTGGCGGGGAGGGAGACTCGACCTGTCTAGTAAAAAATAAATACATTTATAAATTATATTAAATAATTGATTGGCCTCTCATCAGTGGCGTAGCCAGAAAATGTTCATGGGGGGTCAATCAACAAAGCAAAATATCTAGTGAGAAATTTTTTTTATTAACACAAATAGGTACTTCAAGAAATTAAAAAAGAACATAAATGTTGATTAAACACTTGGTCCCCCCCTTCATTTTCGGATTTTTTTTAAGAAAATAAAGTTTTACTTTTATAGAAATTTTAATTTATTCTAATAGTATATTATATACAGAGCTCGAATATAATATTTATATTTATATCTCATAAAAATTTAATTTATGAACCCTTCCAAAAAATCCGGAAGTGATATAAAGGGTCCCCCTTACGTCTCATTTTCAGAATTTTATAAGAAAATAAAGTTTCACTTTTAAAGAAATTTCGAGGGGTGAACCGCGACCTAATATGCTGTACACCTACTTCCACTTCCAAATATTTCCAAGTACTTTCAAATATTTTCAAGTGCTTCCAAATATTCCCAAGTACTTCCAAATATTTCCAAATTCTTCCAAGTACTTCCAAATATTTTCAAGTACTTCCAAAATACTCCCAAAGAGGTGTACACCTACTTCCAATCGCGGATCACTCCTCGAGAAATTTCAATTTATTCTAATAGTATATTATATACAGAGTTTGAATATAATATTTATATTTATATTTCTCCTAAAAATTAAATTTATGAACACTTCCAAAAATCCTGAAGTAATACAAAGGGTCTTACCTCCCATTTTCGGATTTTTATAAGAAAATAAAGTTTCACTTTTAATGAAAATTTAATTCATTCTAATATTATATTATATACAGATTTTGAATATAATATTTATTTTAATATCTCCCCTAGCAGAGTTGTTGAATCATAAAGAGAAACAAAGAGGTTGTCCTCTGTTGATGCAAATAAACATACCTACTCTTTACTGGCTTGTCAGCTGAGTAACAATAAAAATTTTCAATGTCCACGCGATACTGACCCCATGAAAAATAAGATTTATAAATAAAAAAGCCTGATGATGAAGGCCAATCCTTCGAAACTATAGTCTCAATAAAATAAATAATATATATACTTAGAGTGGTCATAATTTTGGGTATTTTCTAATTTTTACTTGGCGGAACTATAGGTCATCACAATAAGAAGGGTATGGGGGAGAAAGACAAAAAATAAAAATTTTATCGCCAAATAAAATAATTTAATAAATACATGAAACATAACATCTTTAATAGTTTTAGATTTTTGGTTTGGAAATTTGATAATTTTTATTTTTATTTCCCCCCTAATGTTGATTGTCAGCACTACTATTAAATAAATTAAATAAATATTACTATATAAGCTTACCAGGATGATGGAGGAATCTCTTGTGAGCTGCTCGTGGTCTCCCATGCATGCCTTGACGCTCCCGTGTCTGCTTTGGGAACAACAAACATTAGAATAAATACTCGTTAGGTTTTTTTTTCATCTCTGTTGAAAAAGAGTTAATTTATCATAGAGTATGTATGTATCGGGGTCCGAGGTGGGTAGGGGTGTGGGTTGTGGTGTGGGGGCGGGGGTTGGAAACGGGCGCATGGTGCGGGGGTGAGGGTGCTGGAGGAGTTTTGGGGGTGGGGTTGGGGTGGGGATTAGTGGGTTAGGGTGCGGAATGGAGTTTTGGGGTGGTGGTGTGGGGGTCGGGCGTTGGGCATGGTGCAGGGGGTGGGGGTGCTGGGTGGGTTTCGGAGGTTGGTGGGTAGGAGTGGGGGGTGAGGGTGGGGTTCGAGGGTTGGGGGTCCAGGGGGCGTGCCGCCTGGATAGCAAAAGGGCCTCCGAAGGCTGGCCTTGCAGCTAGTACTAAATAAACTGCAACTGATCCTTGCTAGATTTTATCCATGCTCGTTTGAAAAATAGATATAGTATGTTTATTCCTTTATTATTAATCAAATATCTTTGGCTATTTGAACTCAATGGTAATAAAAAACTAGTATTGCAGACTTGATGCTTTGATTAGTTGAATTGTTTACCAAAGAACTCAAATTCTACTGATGAGGGAATGAAATGTTGCTGAAATGAATAAAATTGGGCTAAAATATAGCCACTGGGGACATTAAGTTTTTAAGGAAATACCACCTTTTTAAAAAAGTGTAAAATTTATTGGATTTATATGATTAATTCAACTATTCTAGTCACTCACACATACACCCACAGAGAAATGGTCTCAATTTAATTAATACAAATCTATCAAACGTTAACCTGAAAATTAGTTTATGATTTAAAAGCATATTTACCTTTGAAATCGAATGTTAATCGTTGAATATTATTTCAAAAACACTTCAAATAAACATATTTGATTAAAATATTTAAGTATAATATAATAAATTAACGAAAATTTGAAAGATTTTCCGGAGGCGATGTCTTAGTCTTGTTTAAGAGGCCATATTTAAATGATCCTAGTGTTGCGTTCTTTATTGTCGACAACAATTGAAATCTAATGTATTGTTTAAATTTTTCAAATTTAAATGAATAATAACGGGGGTCGGGTTGGCTAGGGGTTAACATGTCAGCCTGCTAACCAAGTGGACCCGGGTTCGAATCCGACTCGAGGCACCCGGCTAAAACCTGACCCCGGAGGGATGTAGAGACAAATTTAAAAAACTCACTAGAATTCAGGGATAAAATTTCAATGCTAGGCGTAACTCTAGGGTCTGACCTTTCATGGAATGAACATATCTCAACCACTGCTAAAGCTCCAGCGCGCAAGCTTGGTCTCCTATTCAGGTCTAGACGCTGTTATACTCCCAGTCAACTTCTTATACTGTAAAAGGCTCAAATTCGTCCCTGTCTCGAATATGGCTCTCATCTGTGGAGGGGTGCTTCCAAGCATTCTCTTGCTACACTGGGTGCAATTCAGAAGCGAGCAATTAAACTAATAGGAGAACTGGCTCTAACCAACTCACTCGACTCCCTGGCTTACCGAAGAACCGTTTCTGCTCTTTCCCTGTACTACAGATACTATCACGGTGTCTGTTCTGTCGAGCTGAAATCACTTATCCCCCCTAATGCTCTCTTTACGAGAAACACGCGGTTTTCTAACGCTCAGCACCCCTTCGCTGTCAAATTGGATAGAAGTCAAACAAGCGCTTTCGCCAACTCTTTTATCTCTATGACCTCCAGAGAATGGAACTCGCTCCCTGCCACCATCTTTCCCGCGACTTATAACCTTTAGCTATTTAAGACCCGTATCCACAGATACCTTCCACCCATGCCCAGCCCATAAAATTCTTTCTTCTTCTTTTCACGATGGAGGAGCCAACCCAGCGCTTTAGAGGTTGCACCTTTTTGGTGTAACTCCTTCTCTCATCACTTTCATTAAAAAAATAAAAATAATTAGTATCGTAAATTGTCTTATGGCTAGAAAGACCGAAAAGCCAAAAAATGAATAATAACAAATAATAATAAATTTTATCGCCAAAAAAAATAAAAAAATTAATAAATACATGAAACATAACATCTTTAATAGTAAATGTTAGCTTTTTGGTTTCAAAATTTATCATTTTTATTTTTATTTCCTCCCTAATTTTGATTTGGTCAGTTCTACTATTAAATAAACTAAATATTACTATATGAGCTTACCAGGATGCTGGATATATCTCTGCATCTTATTCTCGTGGTGTCCCATGCACACCTTGTCGCTCCAGTGTCTGCTTGGAGAATAATGAAAAACATAAAAGAATAAATACTCGTTAGAATATTATAGTTTTGAGATGGTGTATGTTACTCCAAAAATATTGAAAATTGGTAGTTTTTCGCGGAGAGTTATTTAAAAAAAAATATATATGATTCACTTTCGGTTTTTCAGGAAAACCCGGGTTTTATAGTTAGGTAAATTTTAACAAAAAACAGTTAAGGTAGTTCTTTCAGATATGCAAAAATTCAAAAAAGTCTTCGTAACTTGGAATATAAGTCATTAAAAGCATAATATAAACACACTATTAAAATTTGAAGACGATTTACCACACCAAACATTAAATAATTGCAATTAAAAATGGAATTTTGTGCATATGGTAGAATGGGAAATAGTAGGAAAATGATCATTTTTTTTCATTGAAGGACTTTCACCATCTTGATGAAAAATTAATATTTGTTAGAATAATATATTCGAAGTAACTTAAAAAAAAATTGAAATTATTTACTTCGTAGTATTTATAAAAAAAAAAACAACTATTTGAGCAATTATTTTTAGTGGAGGGGATATAAAAACAGTCGCTTGGAAACGATCCATTCATATAGAGGATATAATAATGTGATAAGTACAGTCACGTGAAAAAACATAACCTAAAATTTTAGTACCCTTCATATGTATAGAGTGATTACGAGGCTAAAACTTTTTGTGCTGATTGTCGCGAAAGAACTACCTTAAACGGTTTCGGTTCTAACCAGTTTCCAATCCCTAGTATTCACCTACCAATGTCAGTATGGAGCAAAGATAGTGTAATGTTTTATTGAAAATCTTGCAGTAAAATGACATTATCAATTGTGCCCAAAATTATGAAAGTGGACTAAGAAAAGTGTTTTTTAATATTTTATGTTCCAACCATTTAAAAAGTACAGTAATAAGTTCTCGGTTTTGAAAAATCACATAAAATTGAACCGTTAAGTGGATTTCTAGTTGTCTCATTATACAGAATTCGAATCTTGTTTATTTTATAAAACTTTAAATATCTCGAAACTAACAATCAATGACTTAGACCACTTTCATAATTATGGGCGCAATTGTTCGATTGAATATAAAATAATTCTACAGTTTTATCATCGTTAATATAGAACTGAATAAAGAACAGGCCTGAATGCAATTATTCAAATCAGTTTGGCGGTATTAAAAGAAAAAGGGAAAAAATGAAGTCATGCAATAATCCACAATATGTATTTATTTTATCTTCTTTTTCCCCCTTGACATTATGATTAATAATTGACTAATGTTAATAATAAAAAATTTGAAATATCACAATCAATTGAGAAGATCATCAATCACCAATTGACGTCATCTCCTTCCTTCCTTCCTCTATGACATGTTTAATAGATTGCAATTTTAATTGAAATGACTAACTTTGAAGAAAATATTAAATCGACTTTAAGGGAAAAATTGTATAGTATAAAATTTATTTCTTTGAGATTATTTCTGGTCTAACTACCAGAACATAAATATAAAAATCCGGCTAAGTGCGAGTCGAACCTGATAACGAGGGTTCCGTACCTTATATCTAGAAACCGGATTTCTATGCAATTGCATATTTTGTTCTTTGACACATACGATACAGGAGATCAATTATCTATCCGAATCATGAATCTGGGATACTGTGGATTAAATTTTATACTGCATATTTTTGCATATTTGAGTAATATTGCATAAAATTGCATATTTGAAGAATGTTGCATAAAATTGCATATTTGAATGGGTTTTTTTTGTCAAATATTGCACATTTCCTGCCTTGAAAGTAACTTTTCGGGGAAAGAATGAAAAAAAAATAAAAAATAAAACAGGAGAACACTTGTAAACATAAATTATTTACAATTACAATCAAATTTTAATTATTTTTGAGATCATTTGTTATTTATTTTTTTTTTAACAGCCTTCGGGTACTATAGCCCATTTTGGAAATTGAATGTTCGTGTGTGTTTGTTGAAGTGTGTGATTATAGCCGGTCAAATATTTGCATTAGTTTATTAGTTCATTACTAGCTGCAAGGCCCGCCTTCGGTCCGAAGCAGCAAGTTGGTCATCTCTAGTTTGAAGCTTATGTTGTATTGTAAGTGTTCTGCTCAAAAAATGTTACGAGTTTAGTGTTCCCCGACTTTAAAAAGTTTGACCATGGTTCTTAAAAACAGACAGACAGCATTGTATCGATACTTAGGGCCGGTTGTATGTCGCAAAGTTAATGCTTTTTACCACTAACCAAGGGTAGATGGTAAATGGAGGGACTGGGGTGGCCAAGCACTGAAAGTTCCTGTCATCTGATTGGTCATCCCAGCTCCTCCATTTACCATCTACCGCTTGGTTAGTGGTAAAAATAATTTACTTTGCGACATACAACCGTCCCTTAGGGTCTCGTTTTACGTTTAAACGGAATTCTAAAATCACATTCAGAAAAAACCTGAACCCGAAATAACTGTCATGGTAATAAGATTATCTTTAAGACCGAAGCTTACCATTTAATAATGTCTAAAATGAAACAGTTCTTGTTCCACTCGCCATGTCCGAAATTTCATTTTCCTTTTTATTAATTCTCCCTCTTTTTTGTCGGTTTCTTTTTTTCTCCATCTCAATCTAAAGGAAGGTAACTCACTCAGCGCTATCAACTCCACTTGTTTGTTTTTCTGATGGTGTGCGTAGCCCGTAGATAAATTAATAAATAAGGGTTCATCAATCAATTTTTATCTGGACTACCCCGGGCACTTCCTCTACATCTGACAACCGCTGACACTTTCCCTCTCGACACTTTCTTCCTCCCTTATTTTTTCTATCTCTCATTTTAGTATTTATTTTTATTTATTATTATTTTTTAATATAAAACCTACCTAATGTATTTGATTTTAATTATTTTTTTGAAATTTAAAACAAATAAATGTCTAAAGAGAAATCAATTAGATTGTCCTTTGATGAAAATAAAGATAAATATACCTAATTTGTTAGAAACTATAGTATCGATTTGACTTTCATCTTCAGTCTCTTTAATTATAAATATTTTTTTCTGTTCTTTCCAAATACCCAATTGAATGTTTTCGTTTTGTTGTAATAGTGAGCTGGCTACATAACAAACTAATAGCTAGGGGTATATGTGACCAACTCACTATACAACAAAACGAAAACATCCATTTGGGTATTTGAACCCATATACCTATAGAATATAAATAACAGAAAAATATATATAATTAAAAATACTGATGATGAAGGTCAAACCTTCAAACCTATACCATATTTTCTAATAAATAAATTAAATATATACATACCCTAGTAGCACAATGTTTCAAACTATATAGTAACTGTATAGTGCCTATATAGTTTTCGAGAATCTATATAGCCCCTGCATATATAGTTACTATATAGTTTGAAACATTGTGCTACTAGGGTATTTATATTTATTATATAAATAAAAATGTTTATTTGAATCAAGCAGAGAACAACCTCATTAATTTTCCTTTATGAATCACCAACTTTCTATTCTCGGCAAACCAAAATCTTTAACTATTTGTGGTTGAAAAGTTGACATTGAAGAACGGTAATTAATTATGTTAATTAAATGGAAGATTTTGGCACTGATCGGTAATGAAATATTAAATAAATATAAATATAAAGAAACGGCAAGGGTGGAATCATTGAAATATTCACAGGATGATAATTCAAGGTAACATTTAGTTTTCGTTTGTTTTGTATTCATGTATCTATATTTGGTATGTAGGATCTGGTCTAGTACATCGATTTGCTCATTTTTGTAGAATTAAGGTAGCATTTTGTAACTGAATCTTAAAGGACTTTAATATATAATCTTAACCTATCGAAGAAATTATGAAAAAAACAGTCGAACAATTTTTCCGATTGGAACAAATATCAATCAATTAAACAATAAAAAAAAATTTTAATTAAATTGAATGTTTCTTTTTGCCGAGAGTAGCAGAATTGTTATAAATTGAAGGAGAGAATTAAAGAGTGTCTTCTGTTGGAAAAATAAATTTTTAATTTATTTATAAAAAGTTATAAAGTTATAAAACACCTTCAAAAATATTTAATTTCTTTTTTATTAAAAAATTAAAAAAAAATTTATTAATGTTCTTAAAAAATATTGCACGAAAATTTACTTGTTTCAAATTTCATAAAATAAAAATCGAGAACGTGAATTTACGCCAGGAAGAACAATTAAATATAATATTAGGTATAACTAAAAATAACATATTCCTTGCCTTCGAATTAGTTAGCCCGGGTTCAATTCTGGCTCACTATATAAATTTGACCGGCTATAACTAGACCCCTAAAACAATTTACGTAATATACTTTAACACATTAAAATAAAGATAAAAACAAAAATGTTCACATAGGATCTGGCTAAATTGGCATTGTTCTGGAGGCCATTAAATAAATAAATAGCCTGATAGCTAGATGGCCCTACAGAATCAATGTATTTAATAAATAAATAATAGAGAATAAAAGTACGTAAAAAAGGTAGTTACACCATATAAAATTCTTTATACAAAAACATTATATGGTTTTTTTGCTAACAGTATCCCTTCAAAATACCAAAAGTATGAATAAGAATTAATTAGACTCTAATTATTAGAGTGTTTCTTATTTTAACAATTATTTTTATTGTGAAATTTTATTGAATTCTCGTCTCTTAACGTGAGATTGTTTTATTATCTGTCCTTTTCTCTTCTTCAGATTCTTCACCTATGTTCTCTTTTCTATAAATTTATCAAGAAATTCTTCATTTTGTAATTTCATCCACCCATTTATTCTATAACAATCTTCTGTAACACGACATTTCGTAGTCATCCAGACTCTCCAATCCTCTAGGTTTCACATGTACGGTACAATGCGTATGATACTCCATACATACGCATATAATGTCTTCAGCAGCATATTTCTATTTTCTAAGCTGAATGAGAAGGAGTATCTTGTATAATAATTTTTGTTTTGAATTAAACTCCATTTTAGCTTGGATAATTTTTGGATTTAATTTCTTTTTGTATTCTTCTTTGATTTTATTCTTTGTTAAAACTACGAACTTAGTCTTGTTTTAGTTTTTAGTTTTTCATTTTGAGCCTCTCGACTAAAATTTGGTTGGTTTCGTTCAAAACAACCTTTAATTCTTTATTGTTATTTTTTGGAGCTTCATGGTAGAACAAAGAGAAGTGATGGAACTTTTTTCAGCTGAAATTGGCGTTGATACACAGAGAAGTGTCGGTCAGTCTTATTGAAGAAGTAATATTGCTTCAATTATTAGGGAAGTGAGGGAGTGCCGTGAACTATGCTTTCTTCTTAGAATAGGAAGATAATTGAAGTAGTTTTTGTAGACGGACTGATATGTGAATTTAATGGATTTTGATGAGGCAGTCCAAGGTTCAAAATATAATATGATAATTATGACTATCTTTTTTATTCAAAGCCGACGTTTCGGAGGTTTATTCCCTTTCTGAATACAGACTCTGAAGAAGGAGGGAATAAACCTCCGAAACGTCGGCTTTGAATAAAAAAGATAGTTATAATTATCTCTCTTTTGAACCTTGGACTGCCTCATCAAAATCCATCAATTAAGATAATTGTCCAAAAATGTCAAAATTTTAAGATAATATTTTAAATTCAAATTTTATAAGATTTTCCATTTTCTTTCATAAATTAAAAAGTTCAAAAGAGTGAATTTAAAAAATAAAATATGAATATAATAATTTCGAAAAGATACTTTGATAAAATAACTCTACCTAGGTGACAAGGTTACATGTTTTATTTATTAATTTATTAATTCCCTTGGATGAACTTTATTTTCTAATTTCGTATTTTTCTCTCGGGTTGATCAAAGTAAGAAAATGGTAATTGGAGAACTTTGTTATCGTGCTGTTCTCTCTCTCTATCTCTGTATACTGTAAGTCACGTTCGGCTAAGTGTACGTGTCGTCGGCGTGCGTGTAAAATAGAAGCAGAGAAAAGGGACGACAGCAAGCACGAGTGACGATAGTTTCGGAAGTTAAACCAACATACCATACTAGTAGTAGAGATAGAAGGTCTGCATTATGGGAAAGAAACGGTCACTGGGCACGCAGGCAGATAACTGCATGGCTTGCCCGGGACGCAACTGTGACTAGAAATTAAATCGAATTTTAAATAAACAACTAGGTACTGCAATCAGCATAGTTTTTAGTCCTTTCTCAATAAGGATATTTAATATAAGTAGATCTTTTTTGCAAAGTAAAAAAAAATTCTCAAAATAGAACTAAAGTAAAATTGAATTAATTACCCCATCTAAAGGATGATGGAAATAATGGTTATAGAAATTTAACAAATAGTCCAGTCAAATTGTGTTTTATCAGGAAAGTTTTGGGGTAGTTCTGATTTTTTGCATATATATGTTTTTTGGGGCGCTGAATCCAAATCTGAGGTCAAAATTTCATGAGGCAACATTGTAGAAAAAGCAAAAAAAAAGGTGAAAATTTCTATATTTGGCGGTTTTTTGCTTATAACTTTTTATAAATTTTATGAAAAATTTCCTACAAATTTCATGAACTTTCATTTTGAATAGGAAGGTTATTTAGGAAAAATTGATAGTTTTCGAGTTATAAAGCAAAAATGGAAATTTTCATTTTTTGCATTTTCTACAATGTTGGTCACGAAATTTTGTTGGGAGACTTCAGATTTGGATTCAGCGCCCCAAAAACATATTTATGCAAAAAATCAGAACTACCCCAAAACTTTCCCCATAGGTGGCATAGGTTGAGCACAATATGACTGGACTAAAAGACATCACAGTCAGTTAGAACTTGTTTATTGGTCATTTCATATAACACAGGTCGAAAATCTATTCATTTCGGACTTTGGTATTTGTGTAACGACCAATCCTGAGAATAATCAATTTTTCCAGGCAATTGGATGTTGATGAAAGCAGTCCACGGTTGTTGTAAAAAATAAGACTATAGAGGTTTTATTATTTTACATTTATTTATTAAATCGACGTTTCAGAGATTTATTCTCTCCTTCTTCAGGGTAACAAAAAGTCAATGAAAGTAGTTCAAATCATAATTACTTCCTGCTCTCCTCGGCAATGCCAAAAAAAGGAGACAGGAAGTAATATGATTTGAACTACTTTCGATTGAAAGTTTTGTTTTGCCGAGAAGTAGCAGAGTTGTTGATTCACAAAGAGAAACAAAGAGGTTGTCCTCTGCTTGATGCAAATAAACATATACACATATATCTCAAGATGATATATCTGTATATATATTATTTATTTGTTTGAGACTATAGTTTCGAAGACTTGGTCTTCATCATCAGTCTTTCTTCAATTGTAAATGTTTTTCATGGATCCAATATCATATGGATATTGACTCCATGAAACGTCATTTATTGAAGAAGACTGATGATAGACCAAGTGCTTCGAAACTATAGTCTCAAACAAATAAATAATATATATACGAATATATCATCTTGAGATATATATGTGTATATGTTTATTTGCATCAGAGACAACCTCTTTGTTTCTCTTTGTGAACTACTTTCATTGACTTTTTGTTACCCTGAAGAAGGAGAGAATAAATCTCCGAAACGTCAGTTTGCTAAATAAATGTAAAATAATAAAACCTCTTTAGTCTTATTTTTTACAACCACCGTGGACTGCTTTCATCAACATCCAATTGCATATTTATACCAGACCGTCTCCTAAAGAAAAACTCTATCAATTTCCAGGCAATGACCGTTTTCGGACTTTGCATCAGTCATCTATGTTTAATAAGCGTACGAATTACATTAACTAATCGAATTTATAAAGTCATAGGTGAGAAATAAAGTATTATGAAATTTTACAAAAAAAATCCGACTATTCTTTATGGTTTGGTTACCAAAGTAGAGTAATAAATTTGATAAAAATTAATTAAGACATTTTTAAGATATTTAGAAAAACTAAATTTGTTGTAAATTAAGTACCTTTTAATGTTTGTAGACCGATATCTACCAATCACTAATCAGCGCTTTATTTTGTTAAGATATTGGTAAATTTTTAATTTAATTTCAATAGATTGTTTAGTGAGAAAAATAGTCGACTAAAAAAAACTGGATTCATACATCAACTGGTTTAAAAAAAAGGTATCCTAAGTTTGACTCAAGAAAATCACCATTTTATAACTCAAATGGGAAAAAATAAACCAATATTCTCATTAGATTCAAAAAATACTTTAAGGTATACTTGCATACCTCCTCCTAAAAAAAGTTATGCATATGCACACGGACAAGGGCGGATCCAGGAATTTTTTATGGGGGGGGAGAGTGAATGTATATAAGAGTGCCCGATGTATATAAGATCTACTTTTTATCTCGGAAGTGTCTCGCGATCTGAATTGTCCAAGCGGGGGGGGGGGGGGGTCAGAGACGCCGCCCCCCCCCACACACACATACATTGAACTTTATTTTCAATTTTAAAATTTTTTTTTGCCAGGCACGGGCCTCTATGGGGGCGGTCGCCTCCCCCTAGCATCCGCCCTTGCACACGGACTAAATGAAAAAAAGGCTTTTTTGGGCTCTGGACAAGACTCCATGTAAAGTCATCAGCTCCTAGAATTCGGCTTAAATGAATATTTCAATATTTTTTGACTGTGATTGAGACTATGCCCCCAATACTTTTTACTTAATGACTTTTGGACTTTTCTCTTGTCGAGTGAACTAAAACATTTCATTGAGCTACGTACGCTACGCTATGGATAAAGTAAAAAATGTGAAATCGTTGCATCTATGGGAACGCCTGCAAGATATGCAACCTCTAAGACCAGCCGGCCATTTTGAATATTTAACGAAAGAGATAAATACAATAAAATTTACGCTTTCTTTCGGTCAAACATAAAAATATGAGTTCATGGCGTTAAATAAATTATTTTTTATGACATTTTTCCTTTATATATACTAATATGGTGATGGTTTTCAAAGTTTTTAATTTCATTTTCCCTTTCATATGTACAGGTAGGAACTAATAAATTATCTCAAGTCCTAAAAACGATCTCAAGTTTTCATTGCCAAAATAGTGTTAAATTTCCAATCCAGATATAGGCAATAATTACTTACAAGTAATTGGAAAAATATAAATAACAATTGTAATTGGATTTTGCAGCCCGTTACAACATATGAAAATAATAATTATTCAGATATATTATATTAATTATACTTAATTTTTTTTTATTTTAGCTGGAAAATAGAAAAACCAAAATTCAAGTTTTTGAATAAGTTAGCACTTCCGGCAGGGAAAAGTTTTTGTTTTGAAAAGAGGGGTATAAAGTTATTGCTAGGGAAGAGAATTTCTATCCCCCATTAAAATTTACATATTGCCAACTTTTTCAAGATTTGGTAAGCTGTCTGGAAAATTTTGTGAATTTAAACGCCGTTTTGCTTATGAAATGAAGATTTTTTATCAGCCTAGCCTATAATGAATATTGAAATAATCTTTTACTAAAAGATAGATGATTTTTTGGGGATGAAGAACAATTTATTTGGAAATCAAAAAAATAAATAATTATATCAAATAAAATACTGAAAACAAAACCATTACCATCTGTTTTCAGATAGAAAAAAAATTTGGAATTCAAATGCAGATTATTAATACAAATTTCAAAATTATTATTATTTTTTTTCATTCTAAACATGTATAAGTGAAAAAAGTAAATTTTGAATGAATCAATATTCCAGTAATAAAATATCGGATCAAAATTATCATATACTGCAATTTTTTGTCAGCCGATAGTGTTAAGTAGAAATTTACTTTTAAAAAACTGTATGGCAAATTTTGTGAATTTTTAAGGCCGTTTTACTTTTAAAATCAAGTTTTTTTCAGCATAGGATATATTAAATATTGAAATAATTATTTCACCAAAAGATAGATGATTTTTGGAGATGAATAATAATTTTTTGGAAATCAAAAAAATAAATAATTATATCAAATAAAAGACTAAAATCAAAACCATTACTATCTGTTTTCAGATAGAAAACTAAAATTTGGAATTCAAATGCAGATTATTAACAAAATTTCAAAATTATTATTTAAAAAAAGTACATTTTGAATGAAACAATATTCCAGGGATAAAATATCGGATCAAAATTATAAAAGACTCGGTATTTGTTCTCTAAATAATTTTGTTAAGGAAGAATGGTGTGGGTTCTTGGTGAAACATTTTAAATAAAGTATAATGAAAATTTTGAAAAAAATTTTAGAAACTTTTTAAAATTTAAAATATAAAATACTAGGTAGGTTTCACATAAATAAAAGATTAGATTCTTGTTTAGCACGACTCTATATATTTCGGGGAGTTCACAAAGGACACTGAATGAACTCCTGAAGATGGGCTTATGCACCGAAATATATATAGAGTCGTTCTAAACAAGCATCTGATCTTTTATTTATGTGAAACCTAGCTAGTATTTTATATTTAAATTTTAAAAAGTTCTAAAAAATTTTAAAAATTTAATTTACTTTACTCTAAATAATTAATAACATTTAGGGAAAGAAGTGTTGGTTTAATAGTGAAACATATTAAACACACGAAGTTTTTTAACGGGTTATAATGGTGTTTCACAAGTAAAAAAAATAAAAATTAAAAAAATAAAAATTCCTTTAATTATATTTTTTTGGAGTTTTATTTTTCTCTATACATATTTCGGGTTATGAGCCCATCATCAGGATTTTAACAAAACAGTCTTTTGTTAAACTCCTGATGATGGGCTCATAACCCTAAATATGTATAGAGAAAAATAAAACTCCAAAAAATATAATTAAAGGAATTTTTAATTTTTTTAATTATTATTTTTTACTTGTGAAACACCACTATAACCCGTTAAAACTCATGTGTCTAAATAATTATGCAATTTTTTGTCAGTTGATAGTCTTAAGTAGAAAATTATTTTTAAAAAACTGTATGCCAAATTTCATCTCACTAGCTATAATCGTTTTTTAGTTTTTCAGTCCAAAATCTGAGCACTTCTTAGAAATCCAACCTTTTTAGCATCAGAACGAACCTTCTAATACCTTTGGTACTAAAGTAGAGTCTCACTAATCCGGCACCCTAAATTGGTATCCGTTTGTTAACCATATCGGGTGAAATTTATTTTATTTTATTTATTATGAATTTTTCTATTCAATCTAGTAATCCGAACATTCCAATAATCCGGCATCCCCTAGTTTTTAATAGTTTCGGATTAGTGAGACTCTACTGTAGTGTTATCTTAGCTATCGACATCTAGACAGACAAAAAATTATGCAAAATCATTTTTCTCTACATTTTAGACTTTTCTAAATTCGATAAAGCAAAAAAAATGCAAATTTTGTAATAAATTAGAAATCCTAGGAGAAATTTTATACATTAGATCTTCGTATTAGTACATTTATATAAAGTTTATGTTCCCTGTCGTGTTAAAGAAAGTCATGCACCCAAAAAGCTCCAGAGAAATCTTGATGAATCAATAATAAATAATTGTATTTGGATTTTATAGATTTTAGTATCATATTAAATGAATCTTGAAAAAGAGATCTATAAACTTGATAAATAAACGAATTTTATTGGTATGCCATCTGTGCCAATCGGAATGAAACAAATATTTAGATGGTAATAGAGATTTGATTGAGCCGATTCAGTCAGGATCCAGGGTCAATTTCTATCCATGTTTATTTCGATAAGTTTATTTTGCTTTGTGTGTATAATAAACAGCAATTAGTTGGGTAATACGAAATGGAATATTGGCAATTGTGATGAGCATTTGTCGTTTTGCGATTGCGCTACAAATAATCCCATTGGGAATGTGCCGGCAGATGCAGGAAACAGCCAACCAGGAACCAGGAACAACCCCTAGGACCCTAGCTACCCCTCGCAGAAGGAACCTCTCCCACAAACGTGTACAGGGTGACTAACGCACCGACTCAACCGTCCATTGATTTTCTCCTCTTAATTTTTCCGAGACGAATTCAGAATCACAAACGAGAGACGCCAGAAAAGGAAGAACAACTTCACTTGAATTTATCTCTACATTTCAACAGTTCTAAGATGCTTAAGCTTGAATTACACTTAAGAAAGTTTCACGCAAGTTGACAAGCATCCAAATACACAATTAGAAAGAATAATAAATGAAAACTTTTCTAAGTGTCTGTAGAACAAGTTTAAATTAAAATCTTTTTTTCGGAATCTTGGAATACAATAGAACTCTTCAGAAATGAACCAAGATCAAGAATTTGAAATTTTTTGTTTTGACGCTAGAAAAATGAAAAGATTCAAGTGAGATTTTTTAAATTATTGTAATATCTTAATTATTTAACACCTATACAGGTCTATTCTCTAAAAACAAACGTTAAAATTTAACATCTTAAATTGGGTGTTAAAAAGTAAAATAATAACACTAGAGTTATAAAATGCTATTCTCTAAACCAGGGGTTCCCAACCGGTGGTACGCGGGAACGTTTCAGGTGGTGTACGCATGCGCAGTGAGCACGCAAACAAAATTTTGAACGGTCTCTTTGAACTGAGATCAGAAGTTTTTATGTTTTTAAATGAAAAAAATCATGACATGAAAAAATTGTTTGCTGATGAAGAATGGTTGTCAAGATTGGCTTATCGAGCCGAAATTTTTGACAAACTCAACACACTGAACTTGGGACTTCAGGGACCAAACACAACAGCCTTCACAGCCAGTGACAAAATAAACTCCTTCAAGAGAAAGTTGGTCCTGTTTTGTTCACAAATATAGGAGGAGAATTTATTTGCATTTCCCACTCTATCATCATTTTTTGAAGAAAATGAAATATCTCCAACGCCAGATGTGGTTGCAGATATCATTGTTCACTTGGAAGGCCTTCAAAAAAGCTTTAAGAAGTATTTCTCTGAAGATTATTCAAAAGTGGACTGGACAGAAACCTTTTTCGGGAACCTCACCAAATGAATTGGAACTAAAAGAAAGTTTTATCGATCTTACAGAGGATAGTTCCATGAAACATTATTTTAAAGAGAAATATGTTTTTAGACCTATGGGTAATAAATAAAACTGTAAATTAATACCATTTTAATATTTTTATTTCTCCTTTATTATAAGCATGTTATAAATAAACAAATATCTAACCATTAAATATGAAGTTTTCTCAGGAATTTAATTCAAAAAGCCTTTGAACACTTTTAGAAGAGTAAATTTTATACGTTTATTAAAATATTTAGGTCTAATGGTACGCCAAAATTTCTCAAAAAGTCAAGTGGTACGCAGGTGCAAAAAGGTTGGGAACCCCTGCTCTAAACCAAGTTTTAACAGCAACGTTAACATTTTACTTTTAAACACTTGGTGTTAAAAATCCATTATGAAGATACGTTACGCTACGTTTTCTGCTTGTTCCAGTTTTTACAATATTTTTACACTCCTCGATAGCGCGCGATAGTTTGATTTGTTATTTTCAATCTAGTATTTCAGTTATTTTTAATAAAAAAAGAACGGCTAAAAAAGAAAATTCACCAAAAATACCCACATAGCTAGTCTAATTAGCAAATCAATTTTTTTTTTTGGCCGCATCTAATGATAATTCTGTTTTTTCTATCTATTATTTTTAAATATTTAAATATATTTTGTATAATAAAAAACTTTTATATATGTTATACATATATTTATCCAAACAAATTTATTTTATAATCCATGAATAAATAAAATAAAATATATATATATATATATATAAGTTTATTTATCATTGTGGTATTAATGTTTCTGTCACAGATCAATTTGATCTGAAATGTATTTTAACTCAAAGCTGTCAAAATCATAGCCTTACTTTTGGTTTTTAGGTTAAAGACGCCATGTTTTTTTTAAATATGGAGTTAAAATTTTAACTCCACCCTCTGACATGGTTTTAATTTTTAACACTTTTGACTAAATATTAACGCTTTGGAGTTAACGTTTTTGCTTTCAGAATAGCAATTTTAGGCAAGGGGGTGTTAAAATGAATTAATGCTGAAGTCGGATGTTAAAAGTTAACGTTTTTGCTTAGTGAATAGACCTGAGATATAGGGAAAATTGAAAACATTTTTTTTGCCGAGAGAAAATATATAAATAATCATAAAGATAAATCAAAAGATTGTCCTCTGCTTGATGTGAATAAACATATTATAGATATACTTATATAAGGAAAATAAATATGTATATATCAGTGCCGTGCGTTCCATGAATGCTGTGGATGAAGCGCATCCCTAAAATTTCAAATATTCAGATTATTTTCATAAATATATAGAGTCGACTTCAAAATTTCAGGAGGATGTTTAAATTATCAAATATTTCTATAAAAAACTTTTTTGTTTTGAAAAGTACTATATTGTTTCTCGAAATGAAATAAAATTGTTGCATAGTTTCAAGGGGCAATTAAAATGAATGATTTTCCAAAAATGGTACTCAAGAAGGTTTTCGAGGGCATTGCCTCCTTCATCAGCCTATTACAAATGATTCACAGGAATTGATCTGTGAAAGTCCTCGAAACTATAGTCTCGTTAAAAATAAATTAAAAAATTTATTTTTCCAACAAAAGACACACTCTTTTACTGTCTCCTTTAATTTATAAAAATCTGCTACTCTCGGCAAAAAGAAACTTTACTTGAATTCGATTAAAATTTTAATTTGTTTGCGAGCTAAAATGGCTTGACGGCCAGGCAGATATTGTAGTGAGAAGACCTATAATAAGGGTTCCGATTTACATTTTTTAACAGAATCATATATTAATAGTTCGAATATCATGGACACATAATGCACAAAGAAAAATTCTATATTTTTCAAAAAGAGACACACATTAGGGAAGTGGCATGGTTCAAGAACTTCGCCTAAGGGGTATAGTCTCAGCAGCAGTGGAGTAGCCAAAAAATTTTCATGGGGGGGGGGGTCTCAATCCACAAAGCAAAATATTTAGTGGAAATTTTTTTTTATTAAAACAAATAGGTACTTAAAGAAATTAAAAAAGAACATAATTATTGATTAAACTAATGAAATATATTTAATTACGGTTAGTTTGCCATAAGAAACGGTTTGTCGTTGTCGTTTCTCATCCCATGAGCCCTGCCCTTGGGGGAGGGGTTCTGAACCTCCGTGGCTACGCCCCTGCTCAGCATCGATTCTTTCTTTAGGATTACTGTTTCAGAGATTAAGGTAGCCATTATGATCAGCAATTTCCTATGGGAAGAGGGCATACCATATAAATACTAATGTTGTAATACAACCGAAAAATAAATTTTTATTTCGATATCCAGATAGACTCTGTGTAATTGGAGCCATTTACATGTAAGCGAAATTCTTTCCACTCCTCCCTATCGGCCATTAAGAAGAACTTTAACGACTTGTCGGGGCATCCCCTAATCGCACCTTGGTCCAAGTCGTGGCTTCAATTGCCGCCCCGGCACTTTTTGCACCCTTTTTAACGAGCCCGCCCAAGCAGAGAAAATCCGTCCACAGCCACTGAACATAATCGCTGATTAATCACGCGGCCAAGTTAACTGTTGTTCGTTGCCCTCAAACCAGCCACGGGTGTGAATGAAACCGCCAGCCGGGCTGGGCCAACTCTTCTAATCAGCTGAGAAAGATCTCACCAATTAGGACCACCAATTGCTCTCTCAAGTTATTAAATTAGCTAGTTTTGGACTAAAACATTACGGATTTAATTTTGGAAATTAAAAATCGCACAAGGAAAAATTAAATATTCATTTCCCCAGAGAACATTATGATGGCTTAAATTGCGAATGCAAAGGAAATTGATAAACCATGGCAACTTTGAGTATTTAATAACCGCGAGATTGTATCGAATTTTAATCTAAATCTAGGATTTTAAAATACAGAGATGAACAAGAAATTGGAGAAAGAAATTTTAAGACTTGTTGAACTGTCTGGGTATATGATTTCGCATTTTTTATGTCTTTTTGAGCTAAAAAGCTTAAAACTAACAGAAAGTTGCAGATTACACTGCTCGACAAAAATAAACAAAGATTTCTCACCGTGTAAACCTAACAATTGATTCCAATAGAGTTTTATAAACTGATTATCATGCAATTTCCTTATTTTATACAACACATCAGAGTTTTGAGATATTATCGGTCAAAATGACGAAAAAGACCATTTTGACCTATTTTCGAGTCTCGTTTATTAAATATTAAACAGCAATATTTGAAATCAAAATATTTTGTTGACGTAATAGAAAAGAACTTCCTTTTTGATTTTCAAATTACCCCTTGCTTTTAACTCAAATGTAACTTAAGTTATAACTAAAAAACTACGACCTTATGTTTTTATCTATGTTTATTATCCTTTATAATCACGTAGTTTTAGTTTTTAGTTATAACTCGAGTTCTAATTGAGCTAAAAGCGGGTGATAATTTGAAAATCAAAGAGGAAGCTGTTTTCAACAAAATATTTAGATTTTATATATTGCTGTTTAATATCTAATGGGACTCGAAAATGGCATTTTTCATCATTTTGACCGATAATATCTCAAAACTCTGACGTGTTGTAAAAAATCGGGAAATTGCATGATAATCAGCGTATATAACTCTACTGGAATTCATTGTTAGGTTTATGGGGAAAAATTTTTGTCGAACAGTGTTATTAATACCAACTTGTGAGAATTTTATATTATTAACTGAAACCTTTCAAGAACTCCCCATAACTATATTAGTATCTGATTTATAAATTTTTCATTTGAAACTAGAAATCACAAAATCTAATCAGTTTTTTTAATTGAAAATTAGAGGAAAAAGTGAAAACTTCAAATGGAATCCAGACACAGGAGCCGCTGCGCTGGGGCGTTATTTACACCAATGCACACAAAGAATAAACACTGGCCGGTATTTCGATTTGGCACCTGGGTTCGATGATTCCAGACGGTTGTACATTTTTTCGACAAAATTCAATAAATTGATTTTTGATATCGCCCTTGTATTGTTATTTAAAATCATTAATTATTAAAAAATCATCGTTTCAGATATTTATAATCCCAAATAAGAAGAAAAAAATAATGGAAATCTGGATTATCTACAAAACAGGTGTCGGAAATTTAATTTTTGAAAGATTGTTCGTATAGAAATATTCTGCTTCCTACATCTAAATATATTAGAAATTTCTATCTAATACAATTTTATCGCATTAAAATTTGTAGATTTTCAAATTTTTTCACTTTTTCATTAATTACAAACCTTCATAATTTATTTAAAAATTAAGATTTTTTTTTGCTCTTTGAGAACTATAGCCAATTTTAGCCCTCATTCTTAGTTGTGTGTTTGTGTGTGGAAATTAGTGTAGGGATCAGATTATAAAAATATTTCCAGTGAGTCGGGCTTGAACCCACTAGCTTGATTCAAAAGCAAGGTCATCTCTAACCTGACCCCCATTTAAGATTTCAGCATATTATTTATTTATTTAATTTGGTATTATTTGCAAATTAATAATCTGTTTACCATGTTACCTGTTTACCATAGATACTAATAGGTTTCCGTTTTTTGTTTGTACGGAACCCTAAAAATGAGGGAATTAGCTTGAATAATTAAACTATAAGAAATAATATACTTATAATTTTTATATTTTAAAATATAACTTTTATGTACTTTTTTTATTAAAGAAGAAAAACACTTCTCTGGGAAGATAAAGAATAAGAAATAATTAAGTAGAGATGCTGTTGATTAAATGGACCATTTTATTTTTATATTTACTTTTTATATTTAAAATTAATGGCGAAGATAAATTCTATTACATATCGCACATTCTAGGGAATTTATGATCACACTTCAGGGTGGCAATTTATTATATTTTATTATCAATCGACATATATAATACTGATCCGTTTTATTCTATTGCACAAATAACAAATCAGATAAGAGTTATATGTTCATATTATTATTATATTATTATTACGATTATTATCGTCTTCGGATTATATGGTATATTTATATGAGCTTATAAAAATAAATTTGTTTCTATAAGCAGTGATTCATATACGCTAGGGGAAAAAAGACAGAGGCGGTTCGTCAGACAGTGAAATTCGGAATAAATTTTCCAAATAGAGGGATACTCAAAAAAATAAATATAATAAAATGACATTTTGCCCCAAGTAGAGATAAATTCAAAGGGCTATAAAATACTATAAAAATGCTGTAATGGTGTCGAAAATCAAACAAAACGTCTTGACAATTTCTCTTGATCAATTTCTCATTCTCTTTGGTAATGCAGGGTTTTTCGAGATCCATAAGGGCTGTATCTTCTTAGATAGAGGTTTTTCTTGCATTCAATTGTATTAAAGAAAAAAAACATGTCAAATTTCAAAGCACTATCGGATGAAAAAAATACAACTTTTTAAAGAGGCTGCATGGATTCCAATTATTTTAGTAATGACCAAATTTCATCTCATTAGATGTGATCTTTCAAGAGCTTCTAAATCAATTTTTTCTGCATTTTTCTATGATTCATGAGAGCCAAAATTTGTTTTGTAAATACAAATATTTTTGCAATAGAACGAATTTTGGAAATGTTTCTTAAAAGAACTCATGAAACTATGGTTTTCATAGTCTAAAAATTCGGGAAATTTTTCAAAAAAATCATAAGACCTATGTATCAAAATGGTCTTAGTTAAAATAAATAAAAGTTTATGCGAATTCATAGTGACGTAAAATGCTAAATATCACAAATTTAAAATCACACCCCAAAAAAGGTAGAAATACTAATAGTTCCCAATTTAGTTATAGCTTTTGTTCTCAAACAAAAATATAATTTTGAATAAAGTTTGGGGATTGATAAATAATAATAATAAAGTAAATAAAAAGTAATTAATTCCTTAATGATTTTTCTCCATATTTTATTTAGACTTTTCTAAAGATACTTATAATATGATAATTTACTAATGAATTGAAGATTTTGCATATCCGAAAAATTTTAGAAGATACATAAATTAAAATTCAATTATTAATTAATAATTATTTAAATTTAATGTTCCTACACAATTATATATAGTTTAAGGCGAGGGGTGAACCGCGACTTAATATAGTGTTCACCTAATTACACTTCCACTTTCATTTCCAAGTAGAAGATAATAGATGAAACGGCATTATGTAATAAATTCCAAAATAATTCCACTTAATTCCAAAGAATTGTACAACTAATTCCAATCGCAGTTCACGGTTTAAGGTTATAGAATTTTCAATATCTATTAAAAGAGAAGTTTCGACTAAAGCCACCAAGAATAATGCACTTTTTTAATGAGAAAATCTTGAAAAAATTCACGACGTTTCGATACCAAATTCCGGAGCATTTTAACTTTTCAAGTGCTATAGGAGAATTATTGGATAATAATACTTGGTAGGTTTCACATTTTTGGAGAATCTTTAATCTCGATATATATATTTCGGGTGACTAACCCATCTTCAGGAGAAACAGAAAGTAACTGACCTGGATAAGTCGAAATTGAATACAAGTCAATGGTAAAATTTATTTTTTAAGATAACAAAAGACTAAATATTTAAAATTATTGGAGGGAGAAAAGGTAGGAAGTCTACTTTTGTTTAATTTTGAATGGCCTTTTGAGAAATGAGGATTTCGAATTTGAATACAACTCAATGGTAAAATTTATTTTTAAGATAACAAAAGGGTAAATATTTAAAATTAGTGGAGGGAGAAGTCTATTTTGTTTAATTTTGAATGGTCTTCTGAGAAATGAGGATTTCGAATTTGAATACAACTCAATGGTAAAATTTATTTTTAAGATAACAAAAGGGTAAATATTTAAAATTAGAGGAGGGAGAAGTCTATTTTACCATTGACTTGTATTCAATTTCGACTTATCCAGGTCAGTTACTTTCTGTTTCTCCTGAAGATGGGTTAGTCACCCGAAATATATATATATCGAGATTAAAGATTCTCCAAAAATAAATTCGTTTTATTTTTTTATATCTTAATGTGAAACCTACCAAGTATTTTTATCCAATAATTTTAAAAAATGTTTCACCAAGTACCAACACCAAATTCCTTAAAAACTATAGGAGAAGTCTGTTAAAATGGCCAATATTTTAACAGACTTGAAACGCACTTGAAATGGCTCTAGAATTAGGTGTCGAAACGACGTGAATTCTGATGAGATTTTTTCATTAAAATAATGCAATCTAGGTGGTTTTAGCCCAAACTTCTTTTTTGTTTAACAACTCAACAACCAAATTTACAATCTCCCTCGTGTTACGTGAATCTCATTGGATTACATAAGAATCTCCAAAAGGATTTAAAACCCTCTCTCTATCTTCGCTAGAAACTCAGTTGACTACCATATACTCCTTAGAAGCTGACAAACATAGTTTTATCGAGGATGGTGGTAGAGGGAAAATCATATGATGATAAGGTACTCTTAATCAGCCACTTAATCGGTGTAAATTAGTCACTTTTTTAGATTGATAAATACATGAACATGAAGTAAAAACCACCCCAAAGAATAATTATCCAGAATTTCAATTTAATCTCTCTCAAGTAATGAAGATGCAACATTTTTAATTAAGAGTGCCAAAATTGAAAACTTAGCAATCAAATTGTAAGAAAAATAATTATAATAAATACTACTCATGATAATAAAAATAAATCTTTCCTCTAGCTGTGCTTTAATAGCTGTTCATTATACTAGTGAAAGATATAATGGAATGCGACACTCACCAATGTCAGGAAAGTATGATGAATTGGAGAGGAAGAAGCGTCCCTGTGTAGATAATAATTCCTAAAAAGATAGAAATTGTATATATTAGTCATTTTTATTAGTATTTTAATAAATTTATAAGTCTATCTTTGAAAGCCGGTTTGGTTACTTCCCAACTAGCAAAGCAGATTTATAATTCTTAGATTATGCAACTATTGTTTTATTGCTGATTTATAATTTAGGGTTAAAAAAATAGTCCAAATCCAACAAGTAATTTGATTCTAAGAGTAAGTTAGCCTTTAGCTATATAGAATAGCCATGGGTTTCAATAGAGAATTACTAAGACCGTAAAAATTTACAAATTATATAAAATATTTAAGCCTGATATATAATAATGTAAGATGGGTCAACCTTACAGAGCAGCTAATGGTCCGAATTGCATTTTTCAGGTCCGCGGGGGCCACTAGAACTTTTGTGACATGTAATAAAAATGATCCATAACAGGTTTTAGTAGAAGACAATCTTTATTGATTTCTTCAAAAAACTTACTATTTCAAAATATTAGCTAATGAAAATTCACAAAAATTTGAACTAAACTTGAATCTTGAGAAGTTTTCACTTATTCCTCTAATTACAATATTATTAATTGAAGGAGACAATAATAATTAACAATTTATAATTCCAGCAGAAGACACACACTTTTATTGTCTCCTTCAATTTATAAAAATTCTGCTACTCTCGGCAAAAAGAAACTTAGAATATTATTAATTTGAAAGTTTATAATAGGAAATAAGGATAAGTTTTTATGTGTGACTTTTTTATTTATCAGCCAACGTTTCGTCGACTTTGCCAACTTCTTCAAGGCTTGAAGACCATTAGAAATAAAAATTTCATAAAATTTAGCACATTTTCCTTTTCTTTTCTTATACTTACAATTATATTAGATAAAACATTTAGGTTTCTGATGGTCTTCAATGGTAACGGAGATTTTTTTCTGTTCATATGGGGCAAACTGCCTCAGAGCACTATATAAGCTTACAAATCTGTAAATAGAGATAAATAATTAAATTAAATAATAAAAAGAAAATTTAGACGAATGTGTGATGTAACAATTTGAAGCCCTGAAGAACTCGGCAAAGTCGTCGAAACGTTGGCTAATAAGTAAAAAAGTGACATATAAAAACTTGACCTTATTTCCTATTAGGTATAAACTTTGAACTTAATACACATTATGGACGGAAATGAAAATAATATTATTAATAAAAGGGCTACAAGATGACGCAGCCTATAATTCAGAATACATCCTCACAACCCTAAAAAGTCTAAAAACACATCTTCTGACATTTTGCCCCTTTTGATCTCCTTTGAGGTCGAATTTCAATAAATCCTTTTTTAAGGGTAAAATAAGGCCGAGAGCTGAATACTATATAACCCAAGTTTCCTTGAATCAGATATTGCTATAGAGGTAAAATTTGAATCCAAACCGAGAGAGGTCACACCTCACTTAACACTTGAATTAATATAGATAATATAATTTTAATATATTCAGGTGTCATGAATTTTGATTTCTTTTTCTAAACGTGTCAAATCAATTATTCAAATTATATATATTATATTATGATAATTTATTTATAATAATACACATCTACTAGTTTCAGTTTGACAGATGTCAATGTCATTGCAATCTGTTGATGAAAAAAAAACCGAAACGGCTACCATGCATACACAAATTAATATTTAAAAATGGACAGACAGCACAAGTAGAAGTCAATTTTATCTATTTAATAATTTATAATTTGTTCGTTTTGCAATAGCAGTTGACAAAATGAATCCAACACACACACAAATACACTATACCTAGATTATATTAAGAGATTGCCTCACTGTTAATTAATCCGTGTGGTGTAAGGTGGCAAGAATTATTACGCCTTTCACCACAAATGTGCGATTCTATTCGGATTAATCTCTTACGTTTTACTTTACCATATGTAGTTTAGTAAAGTAATCTAATCAAATACAATAAAATTTTACACTTCTTATCTTTCTGAATATTTAATTATTATTAAGTGCACTAATTTCTTAAGGTAATAAATTATAGTATATTCGTAATATCAAAGTAAAAAAAGAAGCAAAATAACAGGAGAGAGTGAGTCAATGAATGTACTCATGTTCCAGGTGGCTTTATTTTGGGTATTTTCGGATTTTTACGCTGACAGAGGCTCATATGGTTTGAAATACATAAAAAAATATCCCCAAATTTCAAGTCTCTATCTGAATTTTAACCAGTGTTGTAAGTTTCCCATCTAAATAACATGGGGTGGTTTTTGGCATTGAAATATCAATTTTTTATTCCGTCCAAAGCAATTGTTCAAAAAATATGAAACTCTGTAGACTATTTCTTTATAATAGTAGCTATCCCTCTGAATTTTTTTTACATATTTTTAGCTATTAAAATAATTTTTAAGAAAAAAATAAAACCGACTTCAAAAAATTAAATGCAACAAATAAAATACACTAAAAGGTATAAAATAATTATTATCTTATTTAGTTACAACTAAACGACGAAATATTAACATGAAATTACTTTTTGAAGTCTGTGCCAAACATATACGTTTTATGAATCGCACTCGACGGATCTTACTTAGTACGTTTGGAAGGTATGCTCGCTTATAAGTATAGTTTGTTTGGTACCGACATCAAAAAGTAATTTCATGTTAATATTTCGTCGTTTAGTTGTAATTAAATAAGATAATAATTATTTTATACCTTTTAGTGTATTTTAATTGTTGCATTTAATTTTTTGAAGTCGGTTTTATTTTTTCTTAAAAATTATTTTTATTTTTCTCTTTTTAATGATGTTATTAATAGTGATCATATCATCAGAACTTGACCAAATTAATATGACACCATCCCTAAAATACCCCCTTTCGAAGAAAAAAAGAATCCTCGAAATCGGTTCATAAACAAAGAAGTTAGGCCTAAACAAACCTAACAAAAAAGGTCTAATACCTATGAAAAAAAAATGGGACCAATCGGAAGGTAGACTGAACCCAATGCAAAAAAAATTTCAAAATCGGTTCACAATTGGCGGAGATATGAGGTAACATAGGCACAAAATAAAAAAAATAAAAAATTCAGTCGAATAGATAACCTCCTCCTTTTTTGAAGTCGGTTAAAAATTTTGGAGTTACAGCTAGATAAAATACTGCTATATCTTAGCGTTATTAAGTTATAGACGCCTATATCTTAGTGTTATTAAGTTATAGACGCCGAAATCTTAATAACTAAAAATCTGTAAAAATTCTGAGGGATAGCTATTATTATAAGAATTAAGTCGACAGAGTTTCAAATTTTTTGAACCATTGCTTTGGCCGGAATAAAAAATTGATCGTCCAATAACAAAAACCGCATGTTATTTAGATGGGAAACTTGAATCGTTGTGCGGCAGGTTAAAATTGAGATAGGGACTTGAAACTTGGGGGATATTATTTTTTATTTATTTCGAACCATATGAGACTCTGTCAGCGTAAAAATTTGAAAATACACAAAATAAGGACCACCCTAGTACTCATGTCTCTACGCCACTGGTATCTAGACTTGAAAAAGACTTCAGAATTACTAGACGTAACATCTTAATTATACTAGAAACAATTTTCTCATCTAATATTAGTGGTCCTGCCCCACACAAAAAAATAGTAGATCAATATACTACCTATAGCTTTTAGTAAAATCTGGATATAGAATGATATAAAAATAAATATTGCATGGTAATCCATAAGAATTTGCCTATTATGAGTTTATGTTATCTAATATCAATCAAAATTAATCGACTTTCAGTCTTATTACATTAATACTAAACAAAAAATGTGAGTCTCGCTAGATATAAATATTATGGATTAATGCATGCAACTAACTGAAGACAAATAATAAAAGTATATGAACACAATGCTTTAAAATTTTTTATAATTCTATCACGATCTCAGAAAAGTATTGGGTAAATCTTTGAATTTTTATTTTCGATGATTGCTCTATCATAAACCCTTTCTAAAGAGTTAATTGAGAGGTGTGGGTGACGGGTTTTAACCCACAATGGTGTTACGACACACTCAATATATTTTAATATGGGAAGGTTATATCTAATTTTATAAAAAGAAAAAAGAAAATTAGTCACGGGAAATTTATTTTAACTCGGTAATTCTTGACAGCTTCGAGACTTTTTCATTTTAATAACGAGGCAAGAAGATGCACCTTGCATTTTTGAAACGAAGAGAAAACTTCAGGGCTGGCTCTAATAGAGATGAATATGATTGTATACACGAGCCTTGTTGTAAGATTGAGAAAAGAGAAAATCAGGGTAGGGAATTTCAGTTTCCACAAGACTTACTAATAGATATACTACTGATATAATATAATATGTATAAAGGTATATGTTATTTTGTCGGAAGAATTAAAGATTTGATTTTTCAAAGCTGAAAATATTAAAGGTCATTTGAAAAAACTAACTTTGGATTAAACCATTTATATAAACGCTCATGTGTACAAAAATCAGCTAAAAATAATCAATTTGAGGCTTCCTCACGCGGTCATTTTAAAGCGAAATAAATATTAAAAATTAAACCTAATTATATAAAAAGCGATCTCTAGTGGGATACTACACACTACATAATAAAAAATATTTATTTATTTTGGATCCCATAATAAATTCAACTCTCATCAAAATAATCATTCGATTAAATTGAGTTATTATTTTAACATTTTACACACTTAAAAAGGGCCGTCCATAAATTACGTCACACAGTAAGGAAGGAGGGGGCATCCCAGATTTCTGACAAAATGGGACAGGGCCCCGGAGATCTTAAAAATTGTGATGTCACAAATGTCAAATTAAAAAATTTTAAAAAATTTTCAAATATATTTTTTAGATTTAGGGTTATTATTATTCCAACCTGAAAATATTGGTAAAATAAATCTAGACAAAAAATTGTAAGCAAGAAATTTTTAGCAAAAAAAGACTTAAATTTTTTTTCAAATAAATAAACCCTTTTTCTTATAATATTAAATTATATTGTATAAAAATTATAGTGTGTAGTCACAATACATGGGAGGCTCAATGTGACAGAATGTGACACAGGGTAAGGGGCTGGGGGTCTAAAAGTCTTGAAGTTTGTGTGACGTAATTATGGATGGCCCCAAACCTGTAAGAATGTAGGATTTCTCAAATAAATCTTTTAAACAAATTTCGCCAGAACTCTTCAGACAAGAGATGATATTTCTAATATTATTGACGTGACAACGTCTTATAATTCGATGGAGCCGGCTGCACGCTCGAAAAAACATGACTCATACGGCGTTACCTCGCTCTGAGGCGTTCCATTTAAGGCTTGAAGTGCAAGCGAGAGCGCGGAACGAGCGATAAAGATTGAGGCGGGCTTTTTAAAAGCCACAGTTACATAAATTTTAATGGTGTTTCCAATTTTTTTTTGTAAAAATAGTGTAGCTGCCTGTTAATTAATTAATTAAATAAAAGTAAGGGGACGCAACGATTTTACTTGCTCCATTACGCTGAATGTGTAGCTAAACCAGTGACTAAAATCTAACAGCTGAAAATAGACTTCTGCCAAAATAAACATTTTATAAAAAGTGTCCACTAACTTTGAAAGTATGGAAACCACACTGATCTAGGCTTTGGAATTAATAGTAGGTATGTTGTCTCAGCTAACAGAAGCTGTCCGATTAGTATACTCGAGAAATGTCAATATTGATTTAAAATCAGTCTCAGTGAGTGAAGAAGAAAAGCAGTAGAAGGATTTTGTTTGATTTAGAATTTGTAGCCGTAGCGGGATTTTCATTAGGAAAGTATCGAGAGGAGATAGAGATACTTTCATTTTAGACGCAGCATCCATAGTGATGAACAATGTGGTTAGTAATAAATTAAAAGCAAAACGGTAAATTCTGTCGTGGATTAATTCACTGCTTGGCAGCCGGCCTTGGAAATTCGGCCCCGTGTTCTGTCAAATCTACCTGACTGGCTTGTTATTCCAGCTCTCGATAAGATCTTATCAGAGTGCGCTTAAGCCTTTTAAAGAGAGAAATCGCCAAAGACAAAAACGACAGGTAGTTGTTGTTTCATCCAATCTGTGTGTGAATTCCCATGTCACGAATTGATTCAAAACATGTGGATCCGGCCATCACGAGATTCTTGTTTCATAACATGGTTAAACTCCGTTCATTTCATTTTTACTTTACCTGAAAAAATGTTATAAAATTCAACCATGGATCGGTGGTTGCACATATGTGTTGTAAAACAATGTTTTGTACACTGCGGATACTCGTAGCTTAAAAATTTAAATGGGTTTCCTGGTTGACATTTTATTCGCAAAAATATTTACTTTATATGGACATAAACTGTGTTCGTTCTTCGCTTTCTGAAATTGCCAAGTAATTTATTTCCCTTCTTTTTTTTTATTGATCGTCAATGATCAAATATATAATCAATCAAAGCTATAAAATTTTCTAATGCATCATTTATATGAAACATGGAATTTTACAACTACTCATAACTCAAAAATTAAAATAAAATTAACAACCTAATAAAATAAAATAAATTATATTAACCCAAAACTGAAAATATTAAATATATATCTTTATTTCTTATCTTATCTTATTATATTAAACGAGCAATTCTTGTATATATATAAAATTGGTTTCTCGAAAACGGCTCTAACGATTTGGATGAAATTCACGGGTTAGGGGCTATTTGTGTTGGCGATTCGATCTGTCACGGTCTCATCTTCGGCTAAGTTGCTTTTGATGGGTTTTTTGTTAATTGAAATAATTATTTACAGGTGGTTGTCTTGTTAAAAATGTATAATTACATTTTTATTAAATTTCCTTTTAATAAATAATTGTTTGTTTTTTTTAATTTAAATGCAAAAAAAATTACAATTATTATTATATATTAAAATAATGGATGGGTGCAGGAGGTGGGTGAAGTGGTGGGGGTCCAGGAGTCGAGGGAGGGGGGTTCGGGGATTAACATATAGCTTTTAACTGTAACAAAAAGTTACCGAGCATCGCTCATTAAAAGAATCATGAAGTCTGAGAAACCCAGCCCAAATTTTTCTTCTATTTCAAACTTTTGTGGTGTCTTATCATTCTTATTTTAATTAATAGGGGTAAATATTTAAATTTAATAAAATTTTAAATGTTTGCATGTGAAAAAGAAGAAAAATTCGAATAAATTAGCTATCCTCCAAAAAAACTTCAATTAATAATAAGAAAAAGAAAAAGTTTTACAAAAGTTTAAAATAACTAAAAGGGTGTCGTGTTGGTTTATAGTTAAACATTATGTAAATGAATGTATGTATTATGTAAAAAATTAAGGGGAGTTTTTGTGGTGACTCACTGAAATGAAAGGCTTAAAAAAAAAATTATAAGCCTCAACATATTTCAGGTTGTGAACCCATCTTCAGGAGTACTTAGTCTAAATGACAAAAACATTAATTTGTGCTTGTGTGTACAAGAATGAATTATCAGCCAATGGGATTAATAATATATGTATATTTTTCAAAACAAAATCCCATAGGCTGATAATTAATTTAAGTACACACAAACACATATCAATATTATGTTTGTCATTTAGTCTATGTACTTCTGAAATTGGCTAACAAACCAAAATACATTACGGTTTATAAAAACTCTTTTAAATCTTTCAGTTCTGTGAAATACAACGAAAATTCCCCTTAAAATTTAAAAGATCGTTCCTTTTGAAATAACATAACCTACACTCCCTAGACATGTAGGGTCGAAATGTACAGTTCTAGTAAATATTTTTAAATTAATATATCGGGTTAAGAATTAGTTAGATACATTGTTTTTCTAAATTACGCCTGATTATAGGCAATTCAAATATCTTACTATATACATGATTTAGAAGTATTTTCTAAAAGGGATAATGAAAAAATACAATTTCGAATAAAATAAATTTATTGGAAAGTCATTTTTATCCTCTTAAAAACCGACCTTTCGGAGGATTTCTCCTCCTTCTTCAGGGTTTAAAAAGTCAACAAAGTAGCAATAAACCAGTAAGTGTCCTGTATTTTTCCTTTGTTAACTCTTTTAAACCCTGAAGAAGAGAAGATCCTCCAAAAAGTCGATTTTAAGAGGATAAAAATGACTTTTCAATAAATTTATTTTATTCGGATTGTGTTTTTTCATTATCCTTGGACTGCCTTCCATCAATTCTCCATCCTATTATATATCAATAATGACGTCAATTCTAGAAATATGCTAAGAAAATAAAGTCTTAGAATTTTTTTTAATGAAGAATATAAGAAAATGCGAATCTTCATTACATTCTTGAAAAATTGGAAAAGTGGTTGGATCAATTGCTCTTTTCTGCAAGCGGAACATGTACAAACATGACGTCATGGTAAAAAAATATTTTCACTTTTATTTCATTATTCGTGTCCATGATTAATAACTAAAGGAATCGTAGGGTGTTGGACATGACTCTAAATAAAATACAAAGTTTTTTATTTAAATAGGCCAAACGTTTCCTTGCTGGTTCGCAACTTCTTCAGTGGCTAATTTATTAAACTCCAGACAAATAAGTTTAATAAATTAGCCACTGAAGAAGTTGCGAACCAGCAACGTTTGGCCTATTTAAATAAAAAACTTTGTATTTAATTTAGATTCATGTCCAACTCCCTACGATTTTCATTTTTGATCATACAAAAATTCGACCTTACCAAAAATAATAATCTGATTAAAATATTAATACAATTTTAAAATTCGATAAAATTGATTAGTACATATATTACTTGTAAATTTAAAGTATGTATATTATTTAGTTGATGAGATACACCTGACCTGTATTGACACTAATAGAATCGCGTTTTAGTTTTGAACAGAACTTTAAAAATAGAAAAATAAAATCTTAAAAAGTCTTTGGAAACCATAAATTTAAGCATATATATATTTATTATTTTATTAAATTTTAGAGAGCAGTATACCTAAAGCTATATAGAAATATAAATTCTAAAGGGAGGGGGATATTAACATATTTCAGATGACTGATAAGGTCTATAAACTCGCCACTAATCGTATTATTAAAATCAGCCTTCTAAACAAGGTTAAAGCCAAGTGCTCTATTTTTGTCATTTTTCATTATTTCCTAACGATTGCGTGACATTTTAAGGAAACGAAAAAAATCAAGCACACACACGCACACAAAAAGGCGTTTAATTATCAAAAAATAAAAAAATAGAGGTTGCTGAAAACACCAGTTAACGAGTAGGTTAAAGTTTGAACGTGAAGGTGAGATCTAATGGTCCATTGCTACGTGTTGGTACACCACAAGACTTTCCATTTACCCGTCAAGTCGTTAAAATAGAGTGATTAAAACATTAAAACTAAGAATAAGATCTTTGAAAGTTTCTTTTTGCCTAGAGTAGCAGAATTTTTATAGATAATAAGTAAATATATATTTTTCTAGGTGGGTTTCACAAATAAAACAAATATATGTTTTGAGTTTTTATCTCGATATATATTTCGGGTTATGAGCCCATCATCAAGAGTTACAAAAGAAAAACGTTTTATTTGTGAAACCCACCTAGAAAAATATATTTTTACTTATTATCTATTAAAATGTTTCACCTAGAACCGACACCAAATTCTTTAAAGATTATAGAATTTTTATAAATTAAAGGAGACAATAAAGAGTCTGTCTTCTGTGGAAAAATAATTTTTTTAATTTATTTAAAACAAGACTATAGGTTTAAAAATAATTTTTTAATTTATGAAACTATAGTCTCGTTATACTTTAGTGCCTGGAGCACCGAGCGATGGTCGGTAACTTTTTGCTCAAGTTTCAAATTTCAAGGCTCTGCGACATACCGAAGACGATTATGAATGATTAAAATATTTATTTTACGACACTCCTAATTTACACTCATACTCTTTCATGTAAATGTCAACTTCCGGTGTTCCGATTTCAAGCAAAAACTTGCTGTACCCCTTCTAGCCTATATCGAACTTAAGTTTCGAATTTCGTAGCTATGAGATTTATGGTTGCCAAACGCGGGGGTACATTCTTACGTTCGTAAACATCAATTTCCGGTACTTCTATTTTAGCCAAAATCTTGTGGTACTTCTTGTAGCTTCTAGATAGCTTAAGTTTCAAATTTCAAGAGTCTGTGACTTTCCGAAGACGAGATATGAACGATTAAAATATTTATTTTGCGACATGATTAATTTACACCCCTTTCCTTTATTTCAATCGGATTAAAATGTATACACGACTAATAACTCATGACACTTGATAAAAAGTACACCAATTTTTAGCGAAATCGTTAGAGCCGTTTTCGAGAAACCGATTCTATATATGTATATATATACACAAGAATTGCTCATTTAATAATATAAGACATTGTCTCCTTTAATATAATAAAATCGTTAATGAATTCATTTAGGGGACATTTCCATGAGCACCTACTGGTCATTCAACGGTTATAAATTGTGACGTAATGGATTATTTTTGACGTTTTTTTGCTGTTTTTATTTTTTGTACATATTTAATAAATATTTTATTTTATTTTTGTTTCATTTAAACAGAGTTATTTTATGTAGGTATGTAAAATTTAATGATGCTCAACGAGATCAGATCACATGATCCCAAGAGTCAAAGCAATAATAAAAATCTATATCTATCTATCTATCTGTATGCTAAATTACTAACCAATAGTATGGGCTGCGATTGTCAATTGGATTCGCTTCATTAGGGAATGAAAGCCATATTGACAAAAATATCAAATATCGTTGATACATCTCTAGAAATGTCTTTTTTAAATTAAATTTAATTATTAAATATTGTCGTCCCTAACTTGAATATTGTAAGAGTTCGTGGCTGTGATGAAACTATACTAGATGAAGGAGGAGGTATCAGCCAAAGATGGAATCACTGGGTTCAATAAAACACCTTTAATGAGACGTTTCGGCCTAAATTTTATTTGGCCATCTTCAGTCAATTAGGCTAAACAATTTTTTTACAAATGGATGTTAATTGATATTTTTTTATAAAAAATTATAAGTTGACCAAGTTGGTTATTTAGACTTACAGTTATACACAAAATGCGGTACACATATGTGATCGAACCAAGCCTTGTCAAAAATAAAAATTTCTTTTAGCTTCATGCGAATTTATAACGTGCCTGGACCCAAAAGTTTCAGAATGAAAGTAATGAGTTTATATAAATCTTTTCTATATATTACATTATAATTAGATATTTGACCCTTATGTGAGGTCATCATATATCCCATCATTATTTATTTACAAACAGAAAATCCAAATTAGAATCTAATTACTTTTAAATCACATGCATTTTTTCATTCAATCAAATTATACAAATTCTTATAAAAAATTTCAAAAAAGTTTCTATACATTAAGTTCAAGAAAAACAACTGTTGGCTCATATCACACAGGATAGATGTATAAATATTGGAAAGAAACATACAATCTCTTTTAAAATTGATAGCCTTATCACCTGCTATTTTTATATATAGCATTTCGGCTATGGATCTTTTATAGTAGTTATCAATCTTGACCAATATTTTCGCATTATCGTAATCAAAAGAATGACTATGTTCAGCTGCGTGGGTGGAGAGTGCAGTGTTGGTCTTTTTATTTCGAACACTTAATTTATGCTCATATACCCTAATTTTTAGTGAACGTGAACTTTGCCCTATATAGGTGCTAGAATTTGATGGACAATCTAGACAGTTAATTTGATAGACAATATTATTACATAATTCTCTAGGGGTTGGATCTTTATTATTAAATAAAAATTGAATATTGTCTATATTTTTGTGGGCAATGTTCACGTTGTAAACTTTAAAAAGTTTTCTTATTTTTTCGGATATGCCGTGAATATAAGCAACAGAATAGTATGGTCCGACCTGGTTATTTGAATTATTATTATTTGTTAAAATGTTAACATTGTCATTTAAATTATTTTGTTTATTTGAGAATTCTCTGATTGTCCTATTAATAATGTGCATAGGGTAGTTATTCGATACAGCCATGTCTATGTAGTTCTCAATATTTTTTGCCTAAACTCATCATCACACAAAACAAAAGTTCTCCTCAAAAAATAGTTCAGACTATTGATCTTATATAGGAAAGGTATGTTGGAGAGGTAGTTGGATATTCTTCCACTATTTGAAGCCTTTTTATATATATCAAATGAAAGTGAGCCATCGCTTTTCTTTATTATTTCCAAATCCAAAACGAAATCCTATCGTCCCTCTCTACCACAAAAGTAAATTTGATATCTGGATGGAATTCATTAAAACCTTTAAGGATTGTAAAAATAGAGCATTCAGGCACACAAGAGACAGAATCATCGACATATTGCAAATAAAACACCAAACCCAGAGGTTCAACGCATTGATGGTAAAACTTTCTTTATCACAATTTCTGCAGCAATATCTAATTATAATGTAATATATAGAAAAGATATATATAAACTCATTACTTTCATTCTGAAACTTTTAGGTCCAGGCACGTTATAAATTCGCATGAAGCTAAAAAAATTTTTATTACATTATTACATTATAATTAGATCAAAATAAAAAGACCAACACTGCACTCTCCACCACATAGTCATTCTTTTGATTACGATAATGCGAAAATATTGGTCAAGATTGATAACTACTATAAAAGATCAATAGCCGAAATGCTATATATAAAAATAGCAGGTGATAAGGCTATCAATTTTAAAAGAGATTGTATGTTTCTTTCCAATATTTATACATCTATCCTGTGTGATATGAGCCAACAGTTGTTTTCTTGAACTTAATGTATAGAAACTTTTTTGAAATTTTTTATAAGAATTTGTATAATTTGATTGAATGAAAAAATGCATGTGATTTAAAAGTAATTAGATTCTAATTTGGATTTTCTGTTTGTAAATAAATAATGATGGGATATATGATGACCTCACATAAGGGTCAAATATCTAATTATAATGTAATATATAGAAAAGATTTATATAAACTCATTACTTTCATTCTGAAACTTTTGGGTCCAGGCACGTTAAAAATTCGCATGAAGCTAAAAGAAATTTTTATTTTTGACAAGGCTTGGTTCGATCACATATGTGTACCGCATTTTGTGTATAACTGTAAGTCTAAATAACCAACTTGGTCAACTTATAATTTTTTATAAAAAATATATCAATTAACATCCATTTGTAAAAAAATTTTTAGCCTAATTGACTGAAGATGGCCAAATAAAATTTAGGCCGAAACGTCTCATTAAAGGTGTTTTATTGAACCCAGTGATTCCATCTTTGGCTGATACCTCCTCCTTCATCTAGTATAGTCCCTAATTTGATTTTATAATATGAATTATTGAGTAATAAGACAAATAAATAAAATGCTTATTTATTGTTTAAGCAACGCTCTTACTTTGATTGTTGAGCCTGATGAAGTCAGAAAATTATAGGACGAAACGTTGCCTATAATAAACATTTTATTTAATTGTCATATTACACAATAATTCATTTAATTAAATTTAAGGTAGTTGTTTCGCCAATACTAGCAAAAAGTTAATGCTAGAGATAAGACAGACAATAAGGATTCTTAATTCATAAGCCCAAAGCTTTTTGCTGTTTATGTACCTCTACTAGCCAATCCCTTGCTCGTTTGACAAATCTGGCAACACTGTCCGATCTTGTATATATTTTATCTTAGAAATATCAGATAAAGTACATTATCAAGGAAGATTATATAAATAATATAAGACAAAAAGTTCTTAATAAGCGATTGAAAGCTGTTGCGACAATGGCTGAAGCGAAAAAAGTACTAAAGTTAACCCAATTTTTTAGGTTAAATACATGCGTTGTTCCCAGCTTGTTTTTAGTGTAAATTTTTAATTATACATTTTTCATTATTTATTCATTATTATCTCAGAAACTGTGTTCTAACTATGAATTAAAATTTTCTTAAAAATTGTATTAGTTATTGTTTAATGTTGGTTTAGTTTTTTTATAACAATGGTAAGAAGAGTTTCTTAATTATAATTAAATATGTATGTAAACTTTCTGATATTCCGTATAGTGCAATGTATGAGTCTGAAAAACTCTATCTTTGGAATTTAATATCTCCGGAACTTTATTGTTCATAAATTTCGTTTTGTCACCAATCGATGCAAAAGTATTTAAATAATAATCTAAATTTCAAAAAAATCCTAAGAATACCCATTTGGTGAAACAACTACATTAAGAAAAATTGTTTTCTAGAAAATAATAAAATATCTACGACCTCGTTTAACCGTAAGACAAAAAAATATTTATTGGAAACGATCTTATGATTAGTGTGTCATTAACGAAACGATGTAAGAGCAGATTAAAGAAACTGCAGCAACACACAGTGGATCTATTAAATCATTCATAAAATATTTTAATATCATTTCGAGGGTGTCCAAGAAGGTGGAATGGAATGGCCCAATGACTCATTTACCTTCACGTTCAAACTTTAACCGAGCTGTTCTCAATAACCTCTTTTTTTAATTTTGATAATCAAATGCCTCTCTGAATGTGTGTTTATGATGTGATTTTTATTAATTATATATAATAAATCAAGTTTTAGAATGACATCACCGGATATTAACTTTTCCAAGTCTTCTTATTCCAATATTTGAAATTTAACTTTAAATATTTGAATTTTCCTTTGAAAATATACAAGAGTTTTTATTATTAAATTGCAAATCTCAATGATACGGAATTAAAAATTTAACTCTCTAAATATCACAAAAAGGTTTTTTTAAGCTAGTTCTTTCGCGACAATCCACACAAAAAAGTTTTAGCTTCGTAACCACTCTATACATACGAGCTTTTCGTGCGTACCTTCGGCACGCCCTCGAAGCTCGGCCCTCCGGGCTGGTAGCCCTGGCGGGCGGCATCTCGGTTCAAAAATTGTATTCCTCTTAAAAAACCACACTCCAAATGTATACCTGTAAACTCCCGAAAATACATAGTCTCTTAAAAGTTTCGCCTCATTTTCGGCCTGACACAGCTACAGAAATGAGGCTCTAGATATGAATCTGAACGTATTTTTTTTTTCCTATAATCTACAGCATTGTGATATTTTTTGTGTGGAAATAGATTTATTTAAATAAGTGGTATCGTGTGAGGAGGAGAATTATATTATATCATTTTTTTAAAATTTGGGATCGATAATCGATATAAGATCGAGATCAGATGTTGTTTGTATGACAGGCTGCTCCAGTATTGCAATGAGAAACTCATATGGGCATGCGTGTCTTAAGTCGATCAATTTTGTAAAAATCAAAAAATAAGAATAACAAAATTTAGATTTTTAAAAAATTATAAAAAAGTGGCAAATTATTAAAAAATAAACAAATAATATATAAAATATAAATCAAATAAGATGTGATGTGATTAATTTCTTTTTATGTGCGCAAAGAAAAGCGAATTGAATATTTAATTTTTGAGTGGTGAGGAGGGGGGAGGAGGAATAATTATCAATATATTTAATGTTTCTTAATTATCATCTTAAAATCAATTGGAGTCTTTCATTTCGAAATTTGAGTCCAAATTATGATTATATTTCAAATTTGCCGCAAATATACCGATGGCGCTCTCTCTCGGCAGCATTACGTCAGCGTTGCGGCAAATTAATCTAGACCAAGGAGCTAAGGAGGAACAGCTAGGCTAGAAAAGCAGGAGTGGGGGTGTCTCCACTCAGGACAGGCATTTCCCCTCCAGCCGCCATCTTGCGATTGGTACAAAACCTTCTCTTCCCATCTGAACGTATGTTAATAGTATCCATCTTTAAGACAGTTCTTTTTATTATTAACAGTGATAAAAAACAAGTTTGATTTTCTTCATATATTTTTTGTTTTTTATTAAAATTGTTTATGTTTTAGATTAGACTGTATATATTTTAATTTTCCTTTAAAACAATAAACTAGTTTCAAGTTTTTTGACACTAGAGTTAGTTTAATTGACGCACTTTACGGGTATTTATTCTATTTCTCGTGTTCCAAATATTAATTCGTCAAAATTTTCTTACAATTGTACCTGATTTAAAAACTATATTTTAGTTATTTTTATAATATGTATTTAAAAATTGTTGAATAACCCAATCATGTGTTTAATTGTTTTTCGCTTTTTCTTACAATTGTACCTGATTTAAAAAACTATATTTTTGGTATTTTTATAATATATATTTAAATTTTTTATTTGTTTTAAAACTTTATTAATTCTTAATCTTTGAATTGTGTAAAAAACATTGGTTTAATAAATAAATAAAAATTGATTTGCTCATCCATATAACTTTACCATACACCTATTTCCTCCCTTATATTTAGTATTTAATAAAAAAATATTTAATCTTTTACGAAGGAACCCTCCCTTCAGTTTAGATTAGATTTCGAACCCTATTGTTCTGCCCCCTTTTAGAATGTTCCTATAAAAAAATTTCAGACAAAAGTTGTAGAGGTTAATTATCAGAATATTAGGTATCTGCAACCAAATTGGTATCAGGCATATTAACGTTGTCATGAATTTTTTAAGATTTCAATCACCCACCATTTGCAACCCTTTGGGGCTGAAGTCACCAAAAACTACTCCGTTCTCGTTTACATCAAGACTGAATTTAGAGCCAAATTTTATTGCAATCGGTTGAATGTTGCGGCCTGCAGCGCACATACAAAATTGGGATACATACATACACATATATTCTTCGAAATCTACCTAATAATGGGTACGAGTGCGCTCTTTTGTTTTATCAAATTTTTACTGAAAGTAGCTATTTAAATTCATTGCAGATCTAAGAAATAACATTTTTGAATATTTATTTATATATATGTTCTATTTAAGAACCTTTTTATTTAAAGATATATAGTTTAAACTATATAAATATTAGCATTGCTCTTATGGGCATTCTCTATTCTTGCCATTTGCAAGATGGCGGCTGGTGACGTCAGGTGGAGACACTTTCTCGAGCTAGCCTTCCCTCCCTACCTCCCTGATCTAGACAAATATATATAGTATATGAACGGTGCTAAAATTTTAGGTTATGTTTTTTAACGTGACTGTACTTTTCACACTACTATATCCTCTTTATGAATGGATCGTTTCTATTCCATTGATATTATATCCCCTCCATTAAAAGTAATCTCCCAAATGTGTTGTTTTTCTTTTTATTCTTTATCATAACTACGAGGTAAATAATTTCAATTTTTTTTTTTAAGTTACTCCGAATATATTATTCTAACAAAAATATTAGTTTTTCATCAAGATGGGGAAAGTTTTCAATGAAAAAAAAATAAAATTATGATCATTTTCCCACTCTTTCCCATTCGACCATAAGTAAAAATTTCATTTTTAATTGCAATTATTTCATGTTTTGTGTGGTAAATCGTCTTCAAATTTTAACAGACTGTTTATTATGGTTTTAATGACTTATATTCCAAGTTTCAAAGATTTCTTGAATTTTTGCATTAGTGAAAGAACTACCTTAAATTGACCCCCTGAAAATAAATTTAATTTCAATCTTTTTATGTTTTTTGTATTTTTCTCAATTATTGATTTCATTTTGTGACGTCTAAATGGGTTCGAAATTTTTTTTTCTTTCACTATTAAAAATTTAAAAATTGGCAATGGAAATGCTAAGCCGAGGGGTGAACCGCGACCTAAAATCGTGTACACCTACTTCCACTTCCACTTTCATTTCCAAGTAGAAGACAATAGATGACAATATATTTTCTAATGAATTCAAAAGTAATTCCAAAGACGGTGTACACCTAAATCCAATCGCGGTTCACCCCTTGAAAATTTGATGAGGGCACGAGTTTATATTGTCCAATTAATAAAACTTAGGGAACGCGGTGTTGGTTTATAGTGAAATATTATACAAAATTATATTAGGCTGGAGTTGGGACGATACCCGAAATACTAATATATTGAGAAATTAAAAAAAAATTATTTTTCCTCTCTGAAACCCCACCAACTCCAACCTAATATAATTTGTGCAATTAAGATGATACTTATCCATTGAAGGAGACAATAAAAGAGTGTGTCTTCTGCTGGAATTTTAAATTTTATTTATTTAATATTAATAAATAAAATTTATAATTCCAGCAGAAGACACACTCTTTATTGTCTCCTTCAATATATAAAAATTCTGCTACTCTCGGCAAAAACTTTCAATTTGATACTTATCCAATCTCATTTTTTAGCCAATTGGCAACTATTATGGGGTCCGCACCAGAAAAATTCGAAGAGTGGTTCTTGTGACCACCTAATGAGCATAATTCACTTTTTAGCCAAGCTGGTAAGAATTGCCTTTTAAGCAAGTTGTTCGATGCAAATTTTTATACTTTTTCAATTTGGTTAGAGTGAAATTTTCTATAGTTTTTGAGTTATAAGCAAAAACCTGAAAAAGTTCAAAATTTTCTTGGTTTTTAGGCCCTCAAAAATTTATTTAGCACCAGCCAGAAGCCGTTGCAAACTCATATAACTTTTATTTTGGATGCCTAACGTCGATTAAAAATTATTTCCAGCTTGTGCATATTTATTGGCCAACGCGGCCTTTTTCAGTATAATTTGCCTGGGCTACAGAGGGTAGTCATTGCTTTTTTGGCATTCGGACTCATTTCCAAAAAGATAAATACAACCGTACTCACTTCTAATTAAAGTCATCCATACCATCTCGCAAATAGTAGAAGATAATTTCTTTTTAAATTTAAGTCTGCTACATAGGATCGGAAAATTGGACTTGTAGATTAAGTATTATAAAAAAAATGAAAAAGACTTCAAAAAAATTAAATGCAACAAAAAAAAATAATAAGAGCTCAAAAATCAAATAAAATACATTAAAACGTATAAAATAATTATCTAATTTAGTTACAACTAAACGGTGAAATATTAATATGAAATCACTTTTTGAAGTCGGTGCCAAAAATATACATTTTATGAATCGAACTCGACTGATCTTAAGTTACTTAGTAAGTTTGGCGGGTACACTCGCTTATATAGTTTGTTTAGCACCGACTTCAAAAAGTCATTTCATGTAAAAATTTTCGTCGTTTAGTTGTAACTAAATTAGATAAATATTTTATACACTTTTAGTGCATTTTATTTGATTTTAGAGTTCTTATTATTTTATTTGTTGCATTTAATTTTTGTTGAAGTCGGTTTTATTATTTTTTTTTTATAAAAATTATTTTTATTTTTCTCTTTTTAGTGATGTTATTTATTAATAGTGACTTAATATAATACCTTGCATGCATCTCGTAAGAGAAAGCGTCGGGTGAATGAATCAGAAAATGATATAATTTTATTAAACCAATTATTTTACATTAATTAATGTATACATTGTATTTTAGCTTCGACTCCGGAGATTACTTCTCCACCATCGAGTGTCCTTGATCATCTTTTTAGTCCTTATTTTTGATAAGAGGAAAAAACTAATTAAAGAAAAAACCTCTTTTCCGATAATTACTTCAATTCCATTATTCTTTTCCCCCAATCTCATTCCTCATTTTCCAGAAAATGATAATAAAATTCAATTCATAAATATAGAAATTCTCTAGAAACTCTTGCGAGTTTTTAATGAATGTTTTAAGATTTTTTATAAAAGATTTTATTTATTATAATTTCGATTATTTGCTCATAAGAATTGGAGATTTACGTTATTTCGTCATTGATCATATCATCAGAACTTGACTAAATTAATATGGGACTACCCCTAAGGTACCACCTTTCCAATAAAATAAGAATCATCGAAATCGGTCCACGTGGCAAAAAGATCTCGCTGAACATACATAAAATAAATAAATAGTAAGATATCTAGACTATCTTGGAGCTATACTGATCCAAATGCAGAAAAAATCATTAAAATCGGTTCATAAACAAAGAAGTTATGCCTGAACATACATAGACAAAAAGTCCAATACAAATGAAATTTATAATGGGACCAATCGGAAACTAGACTGAACGCACATTCAAAAAAAATCATCAAAATCGGTTCACAATTGGCGAAGATATCGAGTAACATAGACACAAAAAAAATTCAGTCGAATTGAGTACCTCCTCCTTTTTTGAAGTCGGTTAAAAATAGTCTTTGTTTATCAGCTTATTATTGTTCTAACTAATGAGCACTAAAATAAAGATAAACTAAACATAACTAGTGACTCTTAAAAGTTTTCATTATTTTGCTGACCACTAATTAAAAGAAAAGTCGTGGATTTGTTGAGTTTATCTTTTTAAAAATTTACTATTTAGTTGGTTTTACCCGAAATTGCTCTTTTGATATCATTTGATTTCCTATAGGAAATAATTTTACCTGTGATTAATCCCTCGGAAAAGATGAAAAGCCAAACAAAAAGTAATTTTAAGCTCAAAATATTTGAGGGCCTAAAAACCACGAAAATTCGAAGAGTGGTTTCTTGTGACCACCTATTGAGCATACTCCTAAGTCCCTTTTCCGCCAAGTTGGTACGTTGTTCGACGCGAAATTTTATGCTCTTTCAATTTGGTTAGGGTGAAATTTTCTTTAGGAGGCATGGTTTTCGAGTTATAAACGAAAATCTGAAAAAAATCAATTTTCGTGGTTTTTACGCTCTCAAAAATTTAGCACCAGCCAGAAACCGTCGCACACTCATATAACTCTTATTTGGGATGCCTAACGTCGATTAAAATTATTTCCAGCTTGTGCATATTTATTGGCCAGCGCAGCCTTTTTTCGGTCATATTTGCCTGAGATAAAACCCTTTGAATTCTGATAAAATTATCGAATTATAAATATCCAAAATAGGTCGTTTCAATGGAAAATATTGATTATTTAATCATTTCTATACATTGTCCAATTTCATTCATCATTTTCTCAAATGCAATTGTAAGATGAACGATTTTCTTTTCGCCGTTATAAATGATAAATTAAGAATAAACTTCAGAGTCAGATCTCGGAGGGATTCTTCTCCGTTCTCTTTTTAACTTGTAGGCCCTTCAGGTGCCATATGCCTTGAAAGGTTAACCTAAACAAGTGTCTAGGGACAAACACCTGACTTTTTTCTCCAGGTATCAAGACAAACGAACGGCAGTATCCTTTTTTACCCCTTATTAAAAAAGCGACATAGTTTATTTAATAAAGATATTTTCTTTTGATTAAACAGAAATATTGATATTGTTTAATATATAATTATATAAGCTGCTCATTTGCCAAATACATAGATAAACAAATTTAACAAATAAATATTTTTTAATATTCCCTTAGCATATTTTTTATATTAAAATAAAAGCTAATGGGTCTGATATATATGGTTTCCTAATAAATTTAAAATAAAACTAAAAACTTGGCACATTCTTTGCAAATTTTAAATATTCTAGCCGCAGGTGAATATTATCGCATTTTAGCTAAAATTAAAGCTGTCCTAATAATTAAATTAAATAGATACTATTCATTCACATTTATTTTTTATTTTATTTTGTTTAACATTTTGTATCAATTATTTAATCTTCTCCACAAATTTTGCTAATTTAGCATTTTTTAAGTTAGCGAAGGGTTAAAGCTGGAAAGGAGAAACTTGCCAAAATTGTTCTGATTATTAACTCAAAATTTTCTGCCAAAATTCAACACCCTATATTCAACCGTTCAAGTGTATTCTCATATAATTTTTTTATAGAAGCGTTTATTTAGAAATTTACAACGTAATTCGTCTTATGGCCTTATAAATGTGAAAAATAACTCATGTGTCAATTCACATGACTTGACCATACCCCTGCTTCTCTTCGTATTAAAAATAAATAAAATACTAATAAATTTGTATTTTCTAACAGGGCCCCCCAGAAAAATTTCGGGCCCCTGGGCAAACATGAGTATGGGTCCCTTCTAAT
>JALMQS010000445.1:76326-109413 GCA_024734495.1 Forficula auricularia | reverse complement strand
CCCCCCCCCCCCCCCCCCCCCCCCCCCATTTTTTTGTCTGATAATGTTTAAAACACAATTAAAAAAAAAAATATTTTATATTCTTTTCAAAAATATATTCAGTATTTTACTAGTTAAATTTTACCATTTTTTTTATACTTCTTCAAAATTTGGTAGATCTTTATGCCCCACCCTGTATTTCATTATTTTTGAGTGCTATTTTTAATTTGAGTGCTATTATTTTATTAATTTTCACCAACACATTGCAAGTTATTGGATTCGACTCCAAATTATGACATTTCTGTCTGTTTGTGTGTCTGATTTCCGAAATACTCAGGATAACTCAAGGATGGGAAGTCGTAACAAGTTTATTCTTGTACCAAAAAGTATAAAAATACATTATTTCAGTTTGTAAACGGTAAAAAAACACTATCATAACTTGAAGAAACAATCAAACAAACAATTTTAAATATAGTAAGTACACAATGCAACAAAACTTCGATTTCGTATAGCAACGCCAAAATCTTCAAATTCATGAAAAATTGATTATCTATATATTGGAATATATGTATATTTTATTGAACTCCATAACGTTGGCGATTACTCTGGGGAATATTTCGGCCTGGGAATGGAAAATGTTCATGCTTCTTTTAATATCTCCAATAAATTATTGCTAAAAGCTGTCAAAAGAACGTCCTTTTTATGAATTGAATTTATGTCTCGATTTCATTGAATCTAAAGTTAGCAAAAAAAAAGATGCAAATGTACGGGAATTCGGTCTTTGGATAAAACAACTTCTGCTTCTTTTTCATATTTCCCTTTATTTAATTTTATATTAAACCGGGCAACTTCAGCAGTTTTTTAGGGTTACATAATCGATTTTTATTTTTTGGGGCTTGTTTTAACAAAAGCTATGGAATTTTTTTTTAATTTTAACAACATATACGGTCGTACTTGTGCCTACCTGCTTAATATCAGCTCTGATATAATCAATTTAAAAAGTGGGTTATCTGCATTTTTAAACCTAAAGATCTGAAGCTAGAGAGCTCTATCTATAATATAATCTATTTAATCAATTCTTCGCATTGAAAATACAAACATATGTTTGTTCAAGAACGAAGTTACTACGACTTTCCTTCTTCAGTTATCGAGGGCATGGGCGTATTTAGGGGAGGGACAAGGGGGGCAGTGCCGCCCTACAAAACTCATTGTCCCCCGTAGAAAAATTGAAACTCCATTATTACGAGGCATCACTTATGTATTTCTTATTAAATTATTTCGTTACTTCCAAAATTTTTCAATTCTACCAAAAAGTTAGTTGATCTCTAATTGGATTACCGAAATTGAAACCTTGTGGAGGCTAACCAGCTGGCCGGTTACCCCTTAGGAAAACTCCCTAACTACGCCAATGTTCGAGGGCATATAGGAACCCAGACACACAAACACACAAAACACAAATCATGGTTGAAAATGATCTTTCTCCTGGTTTTAGACATTTTTAACGAAAATGAAATTTTTTACATGATATCAATAATCCATCTCCCTTGCGTACCTCGTAATAATTTATATAAGTATTTAAATTAATAAAGAAATTGAATTTATTCCAAATTAATTAAATGAAATATCATACATATTTCATCATGATTGAGTACACAGTCCTAAGACTGGTTTGACACAACCACCCGTCTCGATTCGGCTTTTTGACCTCTCTAAATGACTCACATCCCATATTCCGAATTATTTGGTCGAAAACATATTTAAATTTACTAAATTTATTATTAGGGCGGCTCTTAACCTGAGAGTGAACCGAGTCCTGAAAAAGTTTTCAGTTTTTCTCGAATTTATTTTTAGTATCGATGCTTTGCCGAATCCTTATAGATAATTTGGTAATCAAGTGATGCATGGCAATATGAAACGATCCTTGTAAACGAACTTGAGACGAGACAGCGAAAACAAATCTATCTCATTAATGGGTTTGGTGCTGGGCCTAACGAGACCATTTCGTCGTTTTCCTTGCATGGAGGAAGAGGAACAAAGGCGTTAGTCCCCCAGGAAATGACTGGTACTCTTAGCCAGACAATCGGTGCGTAGCCCTCTGCCCCTCCAGCTAATTAATAGTCGATCATTCAAGATCATTTGATTAATATATTTTGAATTTAACAACTAATCTATCATAGAATTAGAATGTTTTCTAATAGCATAATTCTAACTTATTTCTTTCAATATATCATTACTAGGAAATCACGGAGAGTATTTGATTCACTCGAGAATTTACAATTTTTATTTTGCTTATTACGAGGTAAGGCCGGTGAGCAGGTAGGCTTTGTCGGGCTTAATATTGAATTCAGGAAAATTTCGTATTATTTTTACTTTAACATAATAGTCAAATATTGTAATCGTGCATGAAAAAAGTGGTTTTTTTTGCATCTTTTTCTCGAAATATTTCAAAAACGGCTAAAACTATTTTGATTAAAAATAATTGGGCGAAACCATGGCATTTCGATCTACAAAAAAGCCTTAATAAGTGAACATCGAAAAAATTTATTTTTCGAGATAATAACTGTTTTGTCAAAATGTCCGTTAGTGCGTGCGTTACCAAATTTTTGTGGACGAGCTAGCTCAAAAACCAGGGTGAATATCAAAACCAAATTTCACATATAGTTTTGGGGCATTGAGATTAAGACCTGATTAGATTTTGGTGCATATCTGGGGCCAAATTTAAGGGGGGAGGCAAAAAAAATCTAGGTCATTTGAGCGAACACAACCAAATTTTGTATTCATTAATCACTGGACTCACAGAAGTCTAAAAATGCAAAATTGGTGGGAGGAGGGTGTAGGGTCAAAAAATGAAAAAATCTATGCACCTGTACCAAAATCAACCAAATTTTGTATACAGTGGGTCTCCAGAAGTCTAAAAATGCAAAAACTAACCGCCCAAAATTGGGGCGAGGAGGGTGTAGGGTAAAAAATGAAAATCTATGCCCTTGTACCAAAATCAACCAAATTCTGTATACAGTGGGCCCCCAGTAGTCTAAAAATACAAAAACTAATCCTCCCTACATGATTATAAATAATTTTATTAAATATTAATATTTAGACCCCATACTCAGGTCAGAATTCGAGACAGCTTTGAAGGAACTAAAAAATAATAGAGCACCCGGAATAGACAATATACAAGCTGAAATCCTAAAGAACTCTGGAGAAAAGGCACGTGACAAACTTTTTGAACTAATTAGCAAAATCTATAAATTGGGAATCATCCCAAAAGATTTCGAAAAAAACAAAATAGTCACACTTCCCAAAAAGACAGGCGCGGATAAATGTGAAAATTTCAGGACCATTAGCCTAACCTCACATGCCTCCAAAATCCTAACCAAAATAATCCAAAGAAGAATAGAACAAAGAGTTGAAGAAAATCTGGGGGAAGACCAGTTCGGCTTTAGAAGAAACAGAGGCACCCGAGAAGCAATTCTCTCTCTTAGACTAATAATAGAAAGGGCTTTTATCAGGGAAGAATCTGTCTACATCGGATTCATAGACCTAGAAAAAGCATTCGATAACGTCAATTGGGAAATTATGTTTAAAATATTAAAACAGGCGGGAATAAAATTCAGAGAGAGAAGACTAATCTACAATCTATATCAAAACCAGACGGCAATTATAAATATTGGTGATGAACAAAGAGAAGCCAAAATAAAAAAAGGTGTAAGACAAGGATGTGTGCTGTCACCCATGATTTTCAACTTATACATAGAAGAAGCGATTAAAGAATTCAAAGACAAAATTGATACAGGTATAGAAATCCAAGGTCAAAAGATCGCTATGTTAAGATTTGCCGATGACATTGCCCTTCTAGGAAGCAATAAAAAAGAATTAGAGGACGCCTTGAATGGAATTAACCAAATCCTAATAGAAGAAATCAAAATAAAAATAAACAAGAATAAAACCAAGGTCCTAGTATGTACAAAAAAAGAACAAACGAGACAGGAATGCATCAAAATTAACCAAGAAAACCTAGAAGGAGTTAAGGAATTCCGCTACCTAGGAAGTAAAATAACATGGGATGGGAGGAGCAAAAACGAAATTAAATCAAGAATTGCCCAAGCAAAAATGGGGTTTAATTCAAAACAAAAACTACTATGCTCCTCCTCAATCAGCTTAGCAAACAGGAAGTTGCTATTGAAGACATATGTATGGAGCATAGCCATGTACGGGTGTGAAACCTGGACAATTGGAAAAGCGGAGAGAAAGAGATTGGAGGCTTTCGAAATGTGGTGCTACAGAAGAATGATGAATATCAAATGGATGGATAAAATCACAAATGAAGAAGTTCTTGGAAAAATCGGAGAAAGAAGAACCTTGTGGAAGAGTCTGAAGAAGAGAAGAGGTCAGATGATGGGGCACACACTGAGACATGGGGGACTGCTTAGGGATATCTTGGAGGGGGAGGTGGGAAAGAAAAGGGGAAGGGGAAGACCCAGATTAGAATATTTCAACCAAATAATTGGGGATATGGGATGCCAGACATTTAGAGAGGTTAAACAGCTGGCGGAGGACAGAGTCGAGTGGAGACGGATTGTTGCATCAAACCAGTCTTAGGACTGTATACTCAATGATGATGAAATATTAATTATAAGAGAGGGCCCCCCTCCCCAGGGTGTATGATAAAGTCAAGTGGCTGACCACATCAGTACATGTCAATTTATTTAAGAAAAATTATTGAAAATAAATAAAATTCTTTATAAAATCATTCGAAAAACGTTTTGGGGGAAATTTTCCCTTAATAAATTAATAATAATTTGAAAAATAGTAATAATAGTTGCTTTATAGAAGAAGAATAAAGCAATATTATTTTTTCAATTGATAAAGAGCGAATTTATCCCGAAACGTTTTGAGTTTTTATTAAACGTTTTTCGATTGAATTAGGTATATAATTAAAAAAGAAACCCCATAGAAAGAAATAATATCTTACTAGACCAAATTGATATTAATTCGAAAAAAGAATTATAAGTGAAAAAATAAATTTTTCACATAATTTGACAATTCATGGACTAATATGCCCGAGCATGCTAGAATTTAGTCACACTCCTCATAATATGTACATATTTTATATAATTTTAAGGTGTAAATAATATAATAATATCAAATAAAAGATTTGATTTAAAAAAAGATTTTTTTTATTTGTACAATATATTATTGGATTTATTTTATGTATTTTATTTATTTATTTGTTTGTTTATTATTTTCAATTTTTTCGTTATTTTTTGATTAATATATGTAAAAACAAGAAAAAAAATGTTTTAATTCTACATTAAAATAAAAAAAAATAGTTTTTAAGGAATTTGGTGTTGGTATTTGGTGAAACATTTTTTTAAAATTATTGGATAAAAAAAAAAAATACTGCTCTTATTGCTTTTGCTTGTAGGTAATCTTATTGGTTGGTATATTTGTAATGTAATTGGTATTTGTTGAAATAATGATTATTTAATAAAAAAATTTTAAAAAAAATGATTTTTTTAAATGTTCATTTTCGCCGAGAATGTTTTTTTTTATAGCTGTCTCCTGAGAAAGAGTCATGTGATCATTTAAACCAGCATTGTTGTTGTTTTTTATAATAATATTGGTACAAGAAGAAGTTGCACAAAAGACTGCGATGGAGCAATGTAACATGAAAAGAAGAAGAAATATCAGAAAATGGGTCGGAGTTGAAGGTACCTGTGGATACAGGTCTTGAAAGACTGAAGGTTATATGTAGATTGGAAGACTGACAGAGGAAGAGAGTTCCATTCTCTAAAAGTAATAGGGATAAAAGAATTGACAAATGTGTTTGTTTGGTCTCTTAAGGATTAACTTATTAGATTCTAAATACTGAAGAACTTGCTCATTAATTATCCTTTCAATGATTTTAGAAAGAATCAAAGTGATAGCGATCGGCCATAATGGGCTACATTTGAAGTTTCCCCCTTTTTTTTATTAATTGATTCCTATTTTCCAGCTCCCTGGAAATGTACTAGAAATATATGAGAATTTTTGAGAATATAGCAGCCAGTTCAGGAGCGAAATGTTTAATTACAGTCGTAGGGATGTTGTCTGACGGGCGGCAGAATTGACTATTAAATTTTTAATTACTTTTAATATTGTTGGAATCTGTGTAATACTGGAATGGAATCATATTTGGGATCTCTAAATTATTTTTCATAATAATTTGTGCGAATATTTATCCCAAAAAAGATTTAATTTAAAAAAAAATATGCACTTAGCCATTGTATTTATTACTTGTTAAATTATTATACTACTACGTCGAAAAGTTTCCCCTTGTACATTATAAATATTTCAAATTTCATATATAATATACAATTATTTGCATAAATGAATTTTAATAAATAAAATTAGACAAGAAACTTTTATTATATTTTTGGAAAATCCATATCTTTTAACTATTTCTAAAAAATAAAGTAATTATAATTTTATATTTGTTTTCGAAATTGATTATTATCATAAATGGGAATGTGTAGTGTATGTAAAAAATTATGCAAATATAATTATTATATATGATTATGTCTCTATAGTTAATTTATACAGAAACATAGACAGCTGTTTAGCGAGAACAGGGGGCACCACGAGTAGGCAGCTATCACCACACCCCACATGGATAGATAAATAAAAAATAATTAAAGGGAGATCATTTATATAATTTTGAACGCAAATTACATAATATACTCATAGAGTGATAATTTTAAAATTTGAAATATTTTCTTTATTTTCAAATGTATAAAACACTCAAAAATACAATTTGAAATCTGAAAGCCGATAATAATGAAAATTTCAAGGCTAGGCGTGTTTTGAAACAAATAGGAGACATTGTATTTGTAGCAAAATACGTATACACTTGAGATAAGTAATTGTTACAAGACCTTTTCCGAAACAAATTCCAGTACAATGTCTCCAATACTGCAATTTGTTTCGAATCAACGTCTTAAACATTCGAAATTTTGTATAAAAATTTTGTCAAATATTTGTATTTAAGAAACAAATATAAATAATTTGTAGATCTGAGAATGATGAGAGAAAGTTCGATATTGACTTATGCATTAGATCAGAAACAGAAAATAATTAGAATGAAGTTTAGAGAAGAATATTTAAATAGAAGGGGATAATTTTAAAAAGTAAATTATTTATAATTTACTCTTGAATGTTTTTTTTAACCAAAATTGAAATTGTATTATCTATCCATGTGAAATATTTTTATTAAACTGAAAATATAAAGGCGGTATTGTTTCAAACCAATATCTCAAATTAAATTTAGAAAAAAGAAAAAGATTCCAAAATTGCATAAAGATAATTTTTAATTTTAATTAATTTATTTATTTCTACTTAATCATTTAATCTAAATGTTAGTTTTAGTAAGACGAGCACCTACCTGAAAAAAGAAGAAAAATATTATTAGTAAAATAATATAGTGAATTTAGAGTATTTTTTATACAAATATTGTCAAAAAATTATATTTAATAAATTTTCTATTTTATTTGATATTTTATTTGAAAAACTAGAAAAAAGTACTTGAAAAATTTAGAATATGTCTTAATTATTTAATTATAAGAATAGAGTATTACAAAGAAATATTACCTTAACAGCCAACGCCTCGCACCTGGACCTGGATTACTCTGACCCCACAGCTACACATTTACACTCGCGCACAAGTAAAAATATACTGGCGAAACATTTCGATTAAGAAGGAATAAACACTTGTGAAAAGAAGGATTTATTAGGGACAGGACATGATTCTCTTGATAAAAGAATCATGAGGTCATATGGGCAGAAGGCCAGCCCCTGAAGTAGGTCTGTACATCTTTATCTATAAGAACAAATAAGTACACACCTCCCGTTATCAAAAGATAAAGGATTTGAGTTACCACAAAATAAGAAAATCAAATACTTAATCTAAATGGTAGTATTAGTAGGACGAGCACCTAACTGAAAAAAGAAAAGACATATTATTAGTAAAATAAGATAGTAAATTGAAAGTATTTTTTATACAAATATTCGCAATGAAATTATATTTAATATATTTGATAATTTTTTTAAAAAACTCGAAAAAAGTACTTGAAAATTTTAGAATAAGAAATATTCTAATTACTTCTAATCAAGAGATTAATTCTAATCAAGTGATTAATTATAAGAATAGAGTATTATAAAGATATATTACCTTAACAGCCAATGTCTCGCGCCTTGATCTGGATTACTCTGAACCAACAGGTACACACTTACACTTTACCATGTATTAACTGGAGTCAAAGAATATACGAGGAACAGAAAAGACTAATGAATATAACAAAGGAAATTTCTTATTTGAAGTAAGTATGTATAATATAAATTGTGAAGACACTGTTTCTAATGGTAGTTGAAATGCGACCATTATCTCGATTTAATATATTACTTTACCATACAGAGTATTGTCCTATTATACTCGGGCATGGCGTTTTGCTCTACAAAAAAATCCTAATGTGTAAACAGCGAAAAATTATATTTTTCGAGATATTAATTGTTTTGGCAAAATGTCTGTAAGTAGGTATGTTATCAAATTTTGTCTACGCTCTAGCTCAAGAACTAATGTGAATAACAAAATAAAATTTCATATGTAGATTATTTATAATGAGATTAAGAGCTGATTAGATTTTGATTGAAATCGAACTCAAAATTAAGGGAGGGTTAAAAAATTTAAATTATAAAATTTTAAAATAAAAAAAGTCAAGAAAAATGAAATTTACTATAAAAGAGATCTATAATAAAAAAGAGAGGGGGGGGGGGGTTCAAAAATAATTTCAAATAATAAAATTTCTAAACAAAAATCGAAGCTGATATTACTTTATATAGCTGATATTCTCCTTTATAAGAAGATATGATAAATTGCTAATCAGTCCGAAATTAAGAGGGACGAGAGGGTTCTTCCGTAAATTATTATAAATTATTTATGAAATATTAAATATAAGAGAGGGGGCAGGTGTATAGTAAAGTCATGTGGATGGCCACATTAGTTTATTTATTTTTTTATTCGCTTATCGTATTCAAAAATGTCTGCAGCGTGAAGAAAAGTAAATTTCAACCATTCATGCTGGTCCTAGAATGGTTATATCTTCAATGCAGAGAAAGAATTAGATTTTGTGCTCTCTAGTTTTAAAATGAAAATATCATTTTTCTCAAGATACCTAAACAAAATAAAAAATAAATTTTTAATAGTTTATTATATTTAAGTTATTTATTAGGTCGGCTCTTTATTTTCGGGCTTTCAAAATTCAGATTTAAAAATGCAGTAACTTAGAAAAAATTGAATTATCATATGACAAGCTATCGAATGGTTGTAATAAGCTAAAATTTAAATCATATGAAAGTTCAAATTAGACTAAAGAAATCAGGAGAGAGTGTCATCTATTAAATTCGAGCTGTCATACATAATTTTTATTAGATGCAGAAAGGTTGTTTTCACCCCTTCGGGAATCGAATCAGACTACTAAAAATAGCATTCCGGGTAATTGACTATTCTCTGGCATGTAATAATAAGCCGGTCAAGCGTGATTCGAACTGAGTACCGAGGATTCCGTACCGTTTGCTTTTGCGCGGAAAGAAAAAATTAACACATATCAAATAAGCTGTAATTTATTGGAATCCTTCCTCATTTCCTTTCAAACCGACGTTTCGGAGGATTTTTCCCTCCTTCTTCAGGGTTTCAAAGGGTCAATGAATGAAACAAATTCAAAACTTTCTTCTTTTTTAACAAAGGCATAGAAAAACATTTTTTTCCTCCTTTTCTTAATTTTTCTTTCTTTCTTTTCTGCCTTCCATTACATTCAATTAAAATTTCTACCAGTCCGTCTCTCTCCAGAAAAAATTTCTTATTTTTTTTTTTTTTTAAGATTTCGAAGCTTAAATGTCGTGAGTTAAATAAATTCTGCACATTATTTTTTTATATGCATTTTTCAAAAAAAAACGAATATTATAAAAAGAAAATTTTTCCAAACTCTGTAGGTATGCTCTTTACAAATTCTGGTTATTTGGCAATTTTTTTGCCGTCATGGCTTAAGCTAGAAATTGAAACTTACATTAAATTAAAACTAAATTTGTCAAGAGTCTAGTATATTTTTAGTTCGGTCTAAATTAACAAGGATAGACTCTTATAAAATGTATAAAATATAAAACGCGTCAGTATTGCAATGAGTCTTAGCTTTGAGCAGTCCAGTTCCTCGATTTGAAGTCCAATTAGAGATTTTACTAGACTTAGAGCTACGATGATTTATACACATTTTGATTGAGTTTGAACCAAAAGGTTCTATAACTTCCCAATATCGCCCCCTCTGGTTAGTTTTTAAATGTTAACCCTTCTGGGGGCCTAAATACGCTCATACCATTCAGCCCACGGCACATTTCTCATCTTGGCTTGGGTGGGAATATAAATGTTTGTTCCATACTTTATATGTATTCTTTTAAGGCCCTGTAAGGTAGGCTTCTAGAATCCACATACGTAAAGTTGATTGCATATGCTACAGGATTTAATGGATAATTAAGAAATAATTAATGCATAATGGATCAGATCAGGTCGATTATACAAAATTATTCTTTCTATTGTCACCTGAATTACATATTATATACCTACTTCCAAAGTTTCAAATCAATACGACAATTTATTAGAAGTAGGATAAAATCGACTTTCTAGATATGTTTACATCCAACTTAGTGAAACTTATATATAAAGCGTTTAATAATAATAATAATAATTAAAAGCCCATCATCTCTGCACCAAGTTTCTTTCTAGTTTAAATCGTTCGATCAGAAAAAGGTTACCACTACACTGGAGAAAGCTTACCAAGTCTGATAAACTTTTACTTTTGAATATATAAATTTGAGATTTTTTTTAGTCTGATTTATTTTTATTTTTAAATTAGCTTTCAAAAACAGTGAATATATCCTCTGTTTGTTTCAGTTAAAAATCATCGACATACCATAATATATCACTCTCGGAAAAATAAAAAGATCGAAAAGGAATCTCTAGATAAATAGGAAGTTGGAATCATTCTAACCCTTCTTTTGTAACTCTCGTATACTCATCATGAATATTAATTAATCTAATCTTAGCTAAATAGATGGAAGGAATCAATAGAAAATAGAGGAAGTGCCTTGAGTCCTCAGATGAGACGCGAATTATATATATACATATATATAAAGAGAGAGGTTTCAATATGAAATTAATGACCTGAAACATCAACATTCATCTTGGATATTAAAATTGCCGATTGTCTCTTCCAGTGATTAGTTTTTGCCTTGAATTTTATTAAGTCATTCTATTGAAGAGATTTAAGACATGTTCTTTACAATTACTAACAATTAGTACCAAGACAGTAACGTTAAATAGATTTAAAAAATGGTTTAAATGTCAACAATTATGTTTCTACTAAATCAGTGAATAATATACAAGTTAATAAAAAATTAGTTAAAATTTATAAACCAAGATCCTATTATTATCTTGGAATCTTTAGAACATATTATATACATTGGCGTAGTTAGGGAGTTTTCCTAGTGGGGGGTGGGGGGAGCCGGCCGAGTGATTAGTAGCAGTAGTAGAAGAGGTGAGCCTTGGCGGGCGGGCGGGGAGAAACTTCTCCCTCGTTCAAGCCGTCTACGTCGTGACTCAGGTGTTTCCGCTAGCCAGTGGAGGGGATCCTGCCCTATATAAGTCGTGATTCAAGCTGGGGTGGTTGGTCGGGTTTCGAGACGGTTAGGTTGCACTTGTATCCAAGATATACAGGCAGGGTTGTAGTGGAGTGTATACGCATTGACGTAGTTAGGGAGTTTTCCTAGAGGGTGCAGCCAGCCAGCTGATTAGCCACCACAAGGTTTTAATTTCAGTAATCGGATTAGAGATCAATGAACTTTTTAGTAGAATTGACAAATTTTGGAAGTACCGAAATAATTTAATGAGAAATACATAAGTTGGAGTTTCGATTTTTCTAGGGTGGGCAATACATTTTATAGGGGGGCTGCCCCCCTTCCCTCCCTTAACTACCCCCATGATTATATATTATAACATATTTCATTTTAAGATATTATTAACAAATTTGTGACATCAGATTTTTCTTTAAAATATGGAGTCAATAATTTCTCTTAAAGCTTCATTTTAGCGAAGCAATTAATTTTTAAACATTCAAAAACTCTTCGAGGTTAAATAATAATATAATACAAATCGAGCAAAACTCCTTTATTCCTATGATTTCTAGAGACCCCAACTTCCTTCCTGCCTCTGTCGTTCTAGGAAACTTCAAGATCAATTCATTGAAGACTTACATCCACTACTATGACCTAACCCATGAAACTTATTTCTCTTCTTTTCCTATTGTAAAAGTCAATTCTTACTTATAGGTGTATAAGTTTTAAAGAAAACCTATGGCATTAGTCACCAGTTCCTTAATTCAATATTTACATTTTCACAGATAAGCAAGTTATTCTGTGTCATACTTAAGAACTTAGTTTTATTAGTATTATCTGAATTGTTTTCTCAAATTAATATTATCTCCTAATAGGTTAAGAAAGTTAAATATCCTAATACATATATAATTTTTTTACTTCGAATTGGGATTAATCATTTTGAAATTGAGAATAATAAAATTTGAAAAAGTGAATAATCTTAATACCTATATCAATAATTAGTATTTCCAATTTGAAATTGTTTAACTCCATTTTTAAAATCAGTGATCCCAATTTGAAATTGTTTAACCCAATTTATAAAATGAGTGATCCCAATTTGAAATTGATAAATCCTATTTTGAAATTAATTAATCCCATTTTGAAATTTATTGATCTTAATTTCATCATCATCATTGAGTATACAGTCCTAAGTCTGGTTTGGTGCAACAATCCGTCTCCACTCGACTCTGTCCCCCGCCAGCTGTTTGACCTCTCTAAATGTCTGGCATCCCATATCCCCAATTATTTGGTTGAAATATTCTAATCTGGGTCTTCCCCTTCCCCTTTTCTTTCCCACCTCCCCCTCCAAGATATCCCTAAGCAGTTCCCAATGTCTCAGTGTGTGCCCCATCATCTGACCTCTTCTATTCTTCAGACTCTTCCACAAGGTTCTTCTTTCTCCGATTCTTCCAAGAACTTCTTCATTTGTAATTTTATCCATCCATTTGATATTCATCATTCTTCTGTAGCACCACACAGTCGAGAGCCTCTAATCTCTTTCTCTCCGCTTTTCTAATTGTCCAGGTTTCACATCCGTACATGGCTATGCTCCTTAATTTGAAGATGAAAAACCATACCTAGGACAAAAAATCTTGACAATAAATAAATATACAAAAATACTTATATTTACTAGAGTTCTTCATACATCTAGCCTTAAACACAAAAATTTGTTTTATATTTTTTTAAATAGAGAGGGTTTAATTTTTCACTCTAAACCAATATCACATTCCCTTAGTTTAATTTAAATTTTTTAAACATATTTATATTATAAGTGTTCGTTCTATGATTTTGTACATTTTTTTTAATGATAAAGATGCAATATTCTATTAATATGATGTGCATGGTTCATCAATAAATTTTAATGAGTTAGGTGTTGGTTCTAAGCGAAACATTTTAATATAATAATAAAACTTGAGTAAGATACGAGGTAGGTTTCACAAAAAAGAAATAAAACAAAATTGAGTTTTGAATTCGATATATTTCAGTTTTCTTGGACTCGTGATGATGGGCTAACCCCCGAAATATATCGAATTCAAAACTCAATTTTGTTTTATTTCTTTTTTGTGAAACCTACCTCGTATCTTACTCAAGTTTTATTATTATTTTTTTCTTGGACTCCTGATGATGGGCTAACCCCCGAAATATATCGAATTCAAAACTCAATTTTGTTTTATTTCTTTTTTGTGAAACCTACCTCGTATCTTACTCAAGTTTTATTATTATTTTTTTCTTGGACTCCTGATGATGGGCTAACCCCCGAAATATATCGAATTCAAAACTCAATTTTGTTTTATTTCTTTTTTGTGAAACCTACCTCGTATCTTACTCAAGTTTTATTATTATTTTTTTCTTGGACTCCTGATGATGGGCTATCCCCCGAAATATATCGAATTCAAAACTCAATTTTGTTTTATTTCTTTTTTGTGAAACCTACCTCGTATCTTACTCAAGTTATATTATTATTTTTTTCTTGGACTCCTGATGATGGGCTAACCCCTGAAATATATCGAATTCAAAACTCAATTTTGTTTTATATCCTTTTTGTGAAACCTACCTCGTATCTTACTCAAGTTTTATTATTATGCATGGTTCATTACTGACGCTCACAGTATTGAAAGAAGAAAAGGGACATTTTATCATAATATATAGTATATATATATATATATATTTATTTATTTATTTATTTATATAGGTATATGTTCATTTGATTAATAAATTAAAGAGTGTGTAATTTCCCAGTGAATGAAATAAAACTCAAAGAGGTTTATACAAACTCAATATATTTCAATATATTTCGGAATATTAGTCCATCATCAGGAGTTTACAGGTGAAACTACACACCCTTTACTTTATTAATTAATATCATGTTTCACCTAAAACCTACGCCATTTTCCCTATGTAAAATATGTTCATTTGCATCAAGTAGAAGAGAACTTTATTTATTTCCTTTTAGTTACTCATTAGGTCATTACATTCAGCAAAGTAAATGTCCAAAATTTTCATGAATTGTATGATATTGAATTTAAATTATGTATTATTATTAAAAAGCAGCTGTTAAATTATTATTTTCATTTTTTTATTGATAGCTTTAAAATTGATTTTTTTTGTATAAAATCTATTGATCTCTCCTTATTCCTAGACTTTTTATCACCTTAGCCCTGCTTTTTTTAGAATATATAGATACCTACAATTACATGATTTAGTTTGTTTTTTTTCTTTTCTGGAAATATCTACTTTTTGGTAACTATCGACATTGTGCCACTCCTTCTTCACATTAATTTGACTGTGCAATTGTAAAGATTGGTATTAGACTAAGGAACAGATTACTTCTTAATTATTGAACAAAGATCAATTTTAAATTATTTAATAAATTTCTTCTTGAGTTTGAAAATGTTAACCCGTATATTTATGAGTCCCAAACAAAAGGTTTCTAGTCTAACTGAGAAATTAGTTTCGATTATCCCGATATCCCGATATTTAATATTACAAGGCTTGCGTAATGAAAGATAGGAGGCTTTTAATAAGAAAAAATAATTCAAGAAGTCACGAGTTATCTCCATAATTATAATATTAATATCATTAGGAAGACTCTAATACCTCAGGTACCCTGATTCCAAGAGATTGATGGGGCTTGAATGATTTTAGCTATTTTAATCAACACACGAATACTCGGCTTCTGATGCAAACATCGAAATGAATATTTTTTATATTGTGGTCGTGTTCAAGCTTTGGTAGCCTAACTGCTTACAAATTGTTTGACTTTTACTAACTTTTTTTAACTCTTAGTCATTTTTAGATTATCAAAAATTAAAAATTAGTAAAAAATATGGCAATTTTATATAATCTCCGAATTTCAAAGAAGTATTTAAATAGATTACTACCTCAGGAACCTCTTTCTTGTCATGGGTATCCAAACCATGGACCCCCCCCCCCCCCCTACTCAAAACTGTTAGCAAAAGTAACCTCCGTAGAGTTATTACTTCTATTAGTTCAGGATAAATCTTAATGAAACTGGATGAAGAAGTGATTTTAGTTGTTTCTCCTTGTTTCATGTTTTATCCTTGAATAATTTGAATTTTTGAAGTGAAAACATCTAAAGACTTAAACGCACTCTTTTTTTCCTGACATTGAATAAATTTGATCTGAAACGGTTAAGAAGCCGATCGAGAAAGAAACAGTCAGTTGTGCTTCGCTTAGAAGTACATATCTGGAACCTGATGACACTGTTACTCAAATTTCAACTATATTGATTTTAAATAGAGAATAAAGAAAAAGTGTATTATAAATAAAAGGATCTACCGGGATTAATAACGATACTACTATTCAGAAACTTGGCTGAACAACAAATAAAACAACGATATTCCAAATTTTCATTGTGTTGCCAAGTTTTAGACCTCATTGCAGAGCTGCAGGGAATATAGCTATATACAAAAATAATAAAGACACTGCAATTATTCATATTAAATAAGTTAATACTTGGATGTAGGATTTAGTAATTCTCAATCATATGGCTTTTACAAATCTATTGGAGAAATTTATATATATAGCGTAAAATGGACCAATAACTATAATGGTTGACATTTACAGAAGGGCTTTAAGGTTTCTCCGTGAAAAAGGTGAGTAATTAGACCCGAAAAGTTGTAAAAAAGCAAATAATAAAATTTTAACAAATTCTAATCTAGTCGATCAAAAAGGGTAAAAGCGATATTTAGAGAAAGGGCAAAATTTTACCATTTAACAATAGCAATTGATTTCTAATTAACTCCAATATAAGAAATTAATAATATATCAAATCCTGTCACTGTTGACTCTGGGCCAATGGCATGTTCCTATATAGAAAGTGAATAGACGAAATTGAGGGGGCTTACTGGTTCATTAAAAATTCTAAGCAAATTTTTATCTAGAAAACTTAACTTGATACAAAGGTGGAGTACATTAATACAAACTTTTGTGGCAATTTTCAGTTTATTAACTTACAACTGTTCCATAGCTTCTCAAATAAAAAATGATTTTTCTGATTTCCTGCATTCTCTAAAGAGAGCCCAAAATCTAATCATTTCTCCGTATTGAAAATAAAAACATTTTGGAACCAGAACAAACTTTTTACGACTTTCTATTTTTTAAGTTATAGGTTAGAAGGAGTACAGCAGCTTTTTTGAATTGAAATCGGAAAATAGTGGTTGTTTATGAAAGATTTTTCGTTTTTTTTTATTTTCTCGCTTGGCTCCAATGATTTTTAAAAATTAGTGTATTTATCAAGTGTCATGAGTTGCTAGTTGTGTCAAATTTTTAATCCGATTGAAAATTTGACACAACTAGCAACTCATGACACTTGATAAATACACTAATTTTTAAAAAAACCGTTTTTGAGAAAATCAAAAGAAACGAAAAATCTTTCATGTAAATGTCCACTTTCGATTTTCCTTTTTCAATGAGTGATTTAAGAGGGGGGCAGCCCTTTACAAACGAGAAAACAGATTTTTTACAAATAATCATGAAACACCTCATCAGCCGTCCAAAAAAGCGCCAGATGTTGTGGCTAATAATTAGAATAATGCATATATGGGCGCCGGTAGATCTGATATCTCCAGAATAGCGCCCAGAGTGTTGGGAGCACCAACAGTACCCCACAACTGTGCAATGCGATTAACACCGATTTAGTTGTAACTAAATAAGATAATAATTATTTTATACATTTTAGTGTATTTTATTTGTTGCATTTAATTTTTTTTGAAGTCGGTTTTATTTTTTTCTTAAAAATTATTTTTTGTTTAATGTAGTTTTGGGGACACCCAGGGCGCGCAGGTCCCTTAAGGACCGGGGACACCACACAAAAGCTTGCTGTACTCCTTCTAGCCTATATCGAGCTTAAGTTTCGAATTTCGGAAATGTAAAAGTCGTGTGGTGAACACACCAGTTGATTTTATATTACATTAAACAAGATAAAAATTTATCCCTGGAATTAAATCTCCCGTTGTATAATAGAAGAAGAAAGGCCTGTTGCAGTGATCTTAGATTATTGAGAAAGGCTGTTAAGAAAAAGGGGATCAATATAAAGTTCACCTCATTCAAGAATATTAAATTAAACTTACCTTTAACGCAGATGTGGTTGTGGGTGTCTGTCATCTCTGTTCTGTTCTATTATAATTATCAAACTATATTTAACAGTGTTGAGTTTCTAATTAATTATTTGAAATATAACCAAAATAAAAAAGAAAAATAGCTAGTGTATTAAATGAAATGGAAACTAATCTTTTCGAGGAATACTTCCTAGAGATTAAGCTAAATAAAAAGAAGATCGGGAATTAGGAAATAATGTAAAGATATTTGTTGCAGAAAAATTGATTGGTCATTTATTTTGAAATATAAGATCTAGGAATATATACATCAGTTCGGCTCATTGTAATAATTATTTTTATTTACATGAATAGACAGATAAAAATCCCTCAATCGATGTCAATTTCAAAATGTAGTTCATTATTTTCTCTAGAATTTATTTACAAACTATTCACAATCTAACAATGGCACTAGATTTATAAAATAAAAAATATGTGAGCTTCATCAACATAAGCTCACGGGGGAAGTGAAACTTCTCTAGTCGTAGATGTTATTTGTATATAACGGCCAAAAAGTTTATCCATCTTAAAAAATCACACTCCGTAAATACTGGCTAGTATAACTCTATTATTTTATTAAATTTATTAAATATTAAGAAAATCTGTATAAAATTATCATTAATTTTTACAGTTGAGAATGATTTAAATAACGCTATATGATATTAATTTTATTTAAAAATTTACATTAACCAAAACAAATCAATATAAATTACTTTATGATTAATGGCAATTTTTTTTAGTTTTTTTTTTTATTCAGGGTTTTGGATTTAAATATTTTTATTTCTGGTTTTGGCTCGGCCAAACTCCTCCGATGTTGTAGTGGATAGAGTGGATGACTTTGAATCGAGAGGCTTCAGGTTCGAATCGTGCTCATGGCTCAAAATATTTTTTCAATATATATATATATATATATATATATATTTAATACAGCTGGACTGCTCTCAATATCAAGCATCCGCTGACACCGGGGGGTGAACCGCGACCTAAAATCGTGTACACCTACTTCCACTTCCATTTCCAAGTAGAAGACAATAGATGACAATAGATTATCTAATGAATTCCAAAGTAATTCCAAATAATTCCAAAGACGGTGTACACCTAATTCCAATCGCGGTTCACCCCTCGGCTGATAATTAACTAGATACCAAACACATTCTTCCTTTCTCGGAATTCAAAGCTTGTCTCTTATTTCCTCTCCATTGAGTCATTTCTCCTTTATTGTAACAAAGATTTTAAAACAGAAACGTCACTAAAGAAGTTTCACTTCAAAAAAAATATTTAATTAACATAAAGATTTCTCATCTCTTTCTAGAGAAAAATAAATAGATACAGAGATTCTTTATTTTAATTTTAATGTACATATATATTAAATTTCGAACAAAATATACCATATATGATCAATTTAACAAACTATTATAAATCAGCATTGAATTAATCACTAATTCACTAAAATCATAATCAAATTATGATTTATCTGTCAACTTTAAAGGAGTTGTAAATCAAGACTACTTGTGAAAAATATGCATTGTAATATTAAATAAACTTAAGTTCTTAAACATTAAATGTTCAACAGAGACATTTATTATTAGATAAATTTAATGTTATTAAAAAAATCACTCACTTCTTAGTCTTAATAATTATTATAAATTATAGTACATATACATTTATGGGTAAAACCTGAAATAAAGTTTTGAGATGGGTAGATCCACTGCCACAATACTGATTAATGAATACATCAATTCTGGCCTTTGTAGACTAGTGAGAATAAAATGTCAATTTGACTTTTACATCGTCATGTGCCTCTTCATGTGTAAAGACAGGTGGTCTGATCTGCTGAATGCCCTTTCGCAGAGTCGACACTGGAAAGGTCTATCGCCGGTATGTTTTCTGTAGTGTCTTGTAAGCTCATCAGATCTGGCGAATTTCCAACCGCAACCCTTCCAACTGCACTGATAAGGTTTTTCCCCGGTGTGAGTGCGAAGATGTGCTTTGAGATGGGAGGACTTTGTATAGGTTTTTCCACAACCAGGATGCGCGCATGTGTGGACTACAACCTTGCGTCTTGTCCAATTTCTGCGTCTTCGTGGTTTTGCAGGTGCAGAAGTCATACTCATATTAGGTACGGGAGGCGGAGGCTCCAGTCCCCGGAATGTGGCGGAGTGATGTGCAGTAGGAGCTGGAAGATGACCAGCCAAGTGAGGAGACGAAGGAGGAGTTAATATTTTAAAGTGTTGGTTGGCTTGTCTCGCATGAACATGATATATATCAGGATAATTGACTGTTTGTGGATAGAAGGCGCTTGGACAGGTGTCGGGGGTGGGCGGGGGTGAGATATGGGAGAATGGATAGGACTGATATTGGGAAAACCCTGCATGGGTTGGTGGAGGTGGAGGTGGTGGTTGTGGGTAATAATTATTGCAATGTTCTCGTGAAGTGAATGATCCTACAGATGAACCGTCACACTCGATTTTCACTTTGCATGGTTGGTGGTAATATATTGATGTAGTATCAGGTTTGAAAGAAGATACTTCCTCAGAAGCTGAATAGAGAGGGGAAGGTGAAACCACTGGTACCTGTTGATCACCCCGGGAATCCGCGAAGTAAACATTGTTATTATTAGGGGTGGGGGCACTCGAACTATGATGACATTCATCCAGCTTAGACACTTTGGTTAAAGAATCACACTGGTAGGCATCAGTGGAGGCTGCGCCTACACCAAGGATCACCGTTTCGATATCTTGCCACATCTGCGAAAAATGAGAAAAAGAACAAATTCAATACGCTATAAAAGAAAAGATATTAATCTAATATGAATTCTAGTAATGATTAGGCATCGGATTTAAATTATTATTTCTTAATATCGGTAGTGTATCATAACGAAACAACTTTTCAATGAAATAACTTTTACTTTAGAAATGTAATATAGAAAAGTATTGTAATCGGGTAAGAAAAATTAAAACTTTTGTTTGATTTTTTTTTGAAAAAATCTCATAAACGACCTAAGCTACTTCAATAAAAAAAAATTTAAGCGAAATCACATCGTTAAGGCCCCCAAAAAAGAATTATAAAATAAATATCGAAAAATGGTATTTTTAAAGGTATTAATTATTTTTTCAAAATGTCTGTGTGTTCATGAGTTTAATAATTTTATTTCAATTGAAGATAAGGTAATAAAACGTAATAAATTTAGAATTTACTATTTAGATCATGTGTGACCATAGCCCAATTAAACTGACCTCTGAAATTATAACAGAAAATTCATGTTTCTATGACAGCATAAAATAACTCAATAAAATAATCTAACTTGAGCAAGAGGTAGGTTTCACAAAAAAAGAAATAAAACAAAATAGAGTTTTGAATTCGATATATTTCGGAGGTGAGCCCATCATCAGGAGTCAAAGAAAACTCTCAGTTTTTTCTTTTTTTGTGAAACCTACCTCTCATCTTGCTCAAGTCTTATTATTATATTAAAATGTTTCACCTAGAACCAACACCTAACTCCTTAAAAGTTATAAAATAACTCCTTTATTTACTATTAAATATATTTAATTAACAAGGTAATTATTAAAATAAATTGAGGGATATACTAGAATGTTTATGTATTTTATTCTTTTAAAATTTGAATCTCGTTTTTATGGGATGAAAATTTTTAAATAATTTGGTACACCATTCAAACTTATGAACTTTGAGAGCTCATTGCTGGACTACGAACAATTTATTACTAAACCGAAATTCAATTTCACTTAAAACTATATTGATTTTTATTTTTTTAACTATATTTTCGAAATTTCTTATCAAAATCAGAATGAAAATAGATTGTAAAAATTATTTTAATAAAAAGTAGTCCAAAAATACAAAAAGTTTCAAAAGAACTGGATTTTTAAGAGAATTAATATTAAAATTGAATTATGTCAATTGGCTCAAACGTTTTATCAATTGTTATATTTCTAGTTAGCTAGCTATATTTGATCAATAGAAATAATTATTTTTAATTTTACGTAATACCATAATAAATTATTGTTTAGAAAAATAAAGAGACTTTAATGCGTTTTAATAATCATTTAAAATGTAAATGATAATTATAGTTTTATTAATATTAAATTTATCACTTTGTCAGAACGTTTTGTTAATTCGCGATGGAAATAGATTTTTTAATTTTAAGTAATATTATAATAAATTATTGTATAGAAAAATAAAGAGACTTTAATGCGTTTTAATATCAGTTTCTTGAAAAGGGCTTAAATTTAATGTTTCAAAAGCGGTTTTATTTTGGGTACCTCTACTAGCAAATAAATAAGACTAATTCATTTTGTGGTAAAATCTGAACGCCTGCGGAGAATCTAGATCTAAATTCATTATCAAGTTATGATTTTTAAAAAGAACCGTGTTTGGTGGCCCTATTTTATTTTAATGAATTGGCTAAGGGGCCAGTTATGGAAAAAAAAAGTTGAAATAAAAGCCAGTTCTAGTTAATACTTTATTTTGGGCAGACGTAATCGATATTTTACAACGTTTCAAGCGCTATACCGCTGCTCTTCATCAGTGCACGTCAACTGGAATAGATCATTGCATGTTTTAAATAAATTTTGCGTGTTTTTGTGACTTGGGTGAGTACTATATAATCCTCAATTCCACCCTTTAAAAATTTATTATAAAAATTTAAAACATGCAATAATCTTTTCCAGTTGACGTGCACTGATGAAGAGCAGCGGTATAGCGATCGAAACGTTGTAAAATATCGATTACGTCTGCCCAAAATAAAGTATTAAATAGAAGTTGGCTTTTATTTCAACTTTTTTTCCCCCCTTAACTGGCCCCTTAGCCAATTCATTATGATTTTTATTTATTAAATTAGAACGTGATACACAGGTTTTTGTAGAAAATTCATATATAGGGTGAGTTTATTTGCTAAATATTATCGAAAAAATATAAAAAAGTTGTTTTTAAAATATTTATCAAACCCATCACAGCCGAAAAACAGTAAAATCATCAACCCGATCACCAGGCTTCAAATTAAAATTCTGAAATTTATTTATGATGATTCCGAAAAAACCATTAAGAACATAAAATAATGATAAGGAATGATGGATGGATGTTGCTAGGGGATCTAAAGGGGCATAAGGGTTCTAATCCAAGCGTCGGACCGGGACCGCCGATCGTGGTGGAATGTTGGCGGTTGCCCCAGGGGCAACCACCGCCATGGCGACCAGACGGTCTTCGGCACTCTTTCCAAACGGACTTACTCATCTATATCTGACTATCTCCAACAATAGGAAAAAACTTCAAAAACTATTCAAATGTTAATATAATTTTACATAGAAGAATTGAAATGATTCGAAAATGAAAGAACGTTTTTAACTGTATGCTCCTATGAAGAAAATTACTGCTGGAAATAATAACATTTTATTATTTTCTACGAAAACATTCATCTTCAATTATAATGAAATTTCATCCGAAGCCGAAAGCGCCATACAATATTCTAAAACTAATTTTCCTATTTTTAAGAAAATTTATATTAAAATTTTATCTATTTTTTGGTTCAGACGATGTATTAGATTAATTTCTGACTACCATTAGACGTTAGAAATTATTCTTTTTAATTTTAAACAATATCGAAAGCAATTATTATTTTGAATCTTAGAGACTTTAATGCGTTTCAATACTAGATTTAAAAATATAGAATGACTTTTAAATACATTTAATAGTTAATTGGAAACCTGGTAATCAATTAAATGATTTTAAAAAACGAAACCAAAACACTCTCGTAAACAATTGGTGCTGTTTAAAAACTCAGACTCTTAATCATAGAAAACAGAACATTGAAATAAATTTAATATTTCAATCGCACTATACATTTAATTGGATTTGACAAATAAAATTCATCAACCCTTTTTTCTGAATGTCTAGAAATACGAGTGAGGTTTTATCAAAGATGTTAAATGATGATTGGGGTTGTAATGCAATCAGAATATTAAATTATAGTCAAAATTGATTCGAAGCCTAAAGCGACGCGTAACATTTTAGAACAGTTTTTCTATTTTTAAGACAATTTATTTTAAAATTTAATCTCATCAATTGATCTGGGTGTTTTATCAAGTGGATCTTTTGTTAGTTTTAAACAGCAGAAATATTTTTTTTTTTTTTAATTTTAAACAATATCGTAAGAAATTATTGTTTGAAAATGTAAAGAGACTTTAATGCGTTTTTATATTAAAAATGTTTAATAATTTGAAAATGTATAATAGGAAAATAAGGACATGATTTTATATGTGACTTTTTTATTTATCACCCAACATTTCGTCGACTTTGCCGACTTCTTCAAATAGTCATGTCACACATTATTCTAAATTTTCTTGTTATCTTCGTTAACATTGAAGACCATCAGAACACAAATTTCAAAAAATATTTGGCACATTCACAAAAACAACTTTTCTTTCTTGTAAGATTGGAGTAATTTTTGGAGACGAACTGATAAGGGAAATTGAGTGGAATTGATTAGGCAGTCCAAAGCCCTGAAGAAGGAGGGAATAACCTCCGAAACGTCGGTTTATGAATAAAAAGATAGTATAAATTATATTCTTTTTTTTTGGACTGCCTCATCAATATCCACTCAATTTCTATCTTTGCTTTTTATATTAACAATTACATTAGATAATTGTTAATAAATTTGTGTTCTGATGGTCTTCAATGGTAACGAAGATAACGAGAAAATTTAGACGAGTATGTGAAATGACTATTTGAAGCCCTGAAGAGGTCGTCAAAATCGACGAAACTTTGGCTGATAAATAAAAAAGTCACACATCAAAATTTGTTCTTATTTTCCTATTATAAAATTTCAAATTAATACAAATTATGGACGGAAATGATAATAATAATGAAATGAAATTATTCTAAATTCATTTAAATCATATTATTCAGTTAATATTTTTGACAAATGAAAGTAAAATAATTTTTTCTGAATGGTTAGAAACACGAATGGGGTATTCATTTGTCAAATGTGTTTAATCATGATTGGGGTTGGCAGCTCCATCAGAAGGAGACAGAAAAGAGAGAGAGAGCAATTAATCGACGTTTGGAAATAACGAGGAGGATTTACACTTAACATGGACGCCATAAGACCAATCTACTGGATGCCGAGGAGGACCGCGCTGCTGCAGGGCCTGAGGATCGTCTCCTGTGAGCACGCGCGGATTCGGCGAGTAGCAACCCGAAGACGGCCTACCTCCTGGAAGTCAGTCATTCCGCAGGTGAGGTGAAGTCGCGACGTAACCTGGACTGGACATGAGCGGCACCCTCGGCGATCAGGTGTGCTCGTGACCCCTTGTTCCACGTTCCACGATCCCACAATCGAACCGCTTGCACCAGCCAAGTCACTTCAAGTGGAGGGCCGCCAACAATAACACCTGTTCTTATTGGGCCGAAGCGATGGGTGCGCGGCGACGGCCCGCGACCAATCGCAATGCGGTATCAGCCGCATCCGACCAATCAGAGAACCCACCGACCCCCTTCCCCCCACGCAACGACACTTTCAAATCTCAATTTGCATCCAATGCATACTGCAGACATTCATTCTTCTTGGTCTTTTGTTCCATCTTGCAACCTGAATGGACGTGAACCATATTATCAGCTCTAGACTATCAATCGCACTCATCTTTTAAAATAACAATCTGGGAACAATTCATTCTTGAATATTGTTAGACAGGGGCGTAGATAAGGAGGGGATTGAAGACTCAACCACCACCTCATTGAGAAATGAAATGAAATTTTAAAAAAATATAAATTTATTGGCCTCAAATCAATTGGTCGTAGTAAATCTTATATTATTAAATGAGCAATTTTGTTAAGGGAGAATGGTGTAGGTTCTTGGTGAAACATATTAAATAACGTAAAGAAAATCTTTTGAAAAAAAATTTATGGAACTTTTTTAAAAAAAAATTTTAAATATAAAATACTAGCTAGGTTTCAGATAAATAAAAGATCGGATGCTTGTTTAGCACGACTTAATATATATATTATATTTAGGGGTGTAAGCCCATCTTCAGGAGTTCACAAAGGACACTGAACAAGCATCTGATCTTTTATTTATGTGAAACCTACCTAGTATTTTATATTTAAAAAAAAAATTCTATACTTTAGATGAGCAATTCTTGTATATATATCCAATCGGGTTCTCGAAAACGGCTCTAACGATTTCGCTAAAAATTGGTGTACTTATCAAGTCTCATGAATTATTAGTCGTGTGTAAAATTGAATCCGATTGAAATAAAGGAAAAGGGTGTAAATTAGTCAAGTCGCAAAATAAATATTTTAATCGTTCATATCTCGTCTTTGGAAAGTCGCAGAGTCTTGAAAATTGAAACTTAAGCTATCTAGAGGCTACAAGAAGTACCACAAGATGGCTAAAATAAAAGTACCGGAAATTGATGTTTACGTACGTAAGAAAGTACCCCCCCCCCTGAATTTCGTAACCATAAATCCCAGAGCTACGAAATTCGAAACTTAAGCTCGATATAGGCTAGAAGGAGTACAAGATGATTTTCCTTGAAATCGGAACACCGGAAGTGGAAATTTACATGAAAGATTTTTCGTAATTTTGATTTTCTCAAAGGCGGTACTAAAGATTTTTTTTTTTAATTAGTTTACTTATCAAGTGTCATGTGTTATTAGTCGTGTAGATTTTAATCCGACTGAAATCAAGGAAGGGGGTGTAAATTAGGAGTGTCGTAAAATAAATATTTTAATCATTCATATATCGTCTTCGGTAAGTCGCAGAGCCTTGAAATTTGAAACTTAAGCTACCGAGCATCGCTCGGTGCTGCAGGCACTTATGTTTAAGTGTAGAATCGTTTATAATGATCCCTTATTATTTTATATATGACTTACCAAAAGTCTCGTTCGTAGTGATGATTCTACTACAAAACATGAAATCTAAAATCTCTCAACTTTTCTTTGAATAATTGTTTAGATATAATGTCGATAACATTAACCGACTTAATTAAAAATTAAAATAGATAGTTCATTTGTCTAAAGATTACTACATTCTCAATTAATCAGTGTCCTTTTTCAATCAATATCGACCTGAACCCTCAATTCTAGAAAAATTTATTTAACTTTAATCCAACCAAGATTCACTATTGTCTAATTTCTAGGCGCGAAGATAAAATATTTTCAGATATTCTATTTGGATCGAACGCCATGAAGATGTATTATCAGCTGTCGCTTCTGACCTCGCTTCGAATGAGAATCATTCCTCTGGGGGCGAAATCTCTAGCCCTTTTGCAGTGTCTCGCCCTTTTCAAGGCTCAAATCGATCTCTGTACGAATTTGAATCTGTGGGGAGAAGCCTCAAAGTATTCTCTCGCCACTCAATTCAGAGACGAGCTATCAGACTCGACCCTTACTGACTGCCTTAACTTGCTAGTCCATCGAACAAGTGACTATGTGCTATCTTTTTTATAGATACTTTCATGTGCATGTGCTCCTATGAAATAAAATCTACTTTTTTCCCTAAAGCTTGTTTTGTTCTTACCATAGGGATTGTCAACTCCCAATACCCCTTCGGTTTATAATTAGAGAAGTGCCGAACTAGTTTATTAGCCAATACGTCTATCCCCAGAATTCTAAAGACTTTAACTCTCTCCTTTCTGACTCTTAGGGCCGGTTGTATGTCGCAATGTAAATGCTTTTTACAACTAACAAAGGGTAGATGGTAAATGGAGAGACTGGGATGGCCACCTGATTAGCAAGTGAATTAGAACTAAAGCGGTGACTACGAACGGAAGAAGAAAATGGATTGTAAAAAATCGGGTAAGAGTTGGGTTGTCTACGGCGAATCCCCCTCAAATCATCCCAGTCCCTCCATTTACCATCTACCCTTTGTTAGTTGTAAAAAGCATTTACTTTGCGACATACAACCGGCCCTTACAATCTTAAATCGTGAAGACCCATGTTCACAGATGATAGCTTCATCTCCACCATTTCTCTTGATAACTCTCTTTTCTTCGGTAATGCAAGGGTCTGTCTTCGCGGTAGGCCTCTTCTTACATTCAAATACATTAAAATAGAAAAAAAGATGTTTGTTTTGTTTTTATTACATTCAATGTCACTTCTTTAGTCAAGTTTCTAAAAATATTATTGGAAAACTTCAGTTTTCCTCATCCTCCCAGAGTAAAACTATGCCTAAGTTTATGTTGTTATATATATATATATAAATGAATGAATGGGTAGAGGAATTATTCATTATACCTTTCTCTTCCATTCAAATATTGTTAACGTATGTCATTGAAATTTACGTAGTCAGATTTTTTTAATTAATTGAATTTTTAATCAGATAACCTTTTCCCGGTTTCGATCTGTTAACAAGTGTTGATTGATTTAGTGAGTATTAATTAAATCAGGCTATCTTAATTACAAAACGTCAGGTTAACGACTAAATGTGAAGTATCTTTTAGTGCCATATGCATGTGTATTCTCAATCAACAACAATCTGTTATAGAATTCATTGAAGCTTTAGCGGCTTTTCCACCTGATTATTGGATTTATCTCGTATAAACAACTCTGTAAAAATATACCGGATATTATCTGAAAAGCTTTTATTTTGCCGAGAGTAGCAGAATTGTTTATTCATAAAGAGAAATAAAGAGGTTGCCCTCTGCTTGATTCTGACTGGTTTACGGGCTGAGAAAGAAGAAATTTTTCAATATCCACGCGATACTGACCCCATGAAAAATAACCTTTATAATTAAAAAGACTGATGATGAGGGCCAATCCTTCGAAACTATAGTCTCAAAAAATAAATTGTATATATGCATATGTTTGATATATATATATGTTTATTTGCCTCAAGCAGAGTACAACCTCTTTGTTTCTATTTATGAATACCTGATATTCTCATTTAATTATTCAATTTCTTACAATTTTATTTTGTTTTATGGTGAAGATGTAAAAACCAGGCACGCATCAAAAAAATTACCCAAAAAAGTTTTAAATTTAGCGTGAAAGTTTACTTTTATTTAAAAAGACGCGTCAATATTATAAGGTATCCTTAATTAAAATCTAAAAAATTAAATATTACTAAAACTCAAACCATATTTACCAGGAAAAAAGTCTTTATTTTTAAGAGTGATGTGTTGCGGATATTTCAGGAAAGCTCGAAAAATAAAATTCGAATTATCATTTGGGGAGAGATCAAATGGTTGTATCTAATGAGCTCAAATTCGCCATACATTTTTATATTAATAAACAAGTTTCAATTATCTAATTCAACCCGTTCTCTGACAGAAAAATTTGCGAATCCCTAAAATTCGCAGATAGCGTACTGAGTCCTGAAAAAATGTTCATTTTTCCCTCAATCAGTATAGTTTTTATTAATTGAGAAAATATGTTATTATTTATTTTATAATATCTATATAAATCATAAAGCAAATAAAATTAATCTTCATTGAAACCTGGAATTGAAAATGGTAATCTAATATTTGTTAATATTATCAATAAATTCTTAATTTGCAAGTCGTGAAATAATATCATTTTCTAATCAAAAAAACTAATTATTTATCTTAATCGGTTTCGGTTGATATAATTAATATACATATAAGTTGATGGTTTATGTTACATATGAAACAAGATCTAACCATGCAACATTAAATAAAAAGATAAGGCGCGGTCTGATCTTCAAAAGTAGGAATTCGTGTTAAAACACAGCTAGAGATAGAATTCTTACTACAAATTGTCAATAAAATTTATCTTAATAAAGAATGCTGTTGAAGATTTGATAGTCAGATTGATTATTTGGAAAGTCTTTTTCAGGTTAGGCCACCCATCGTGAAATTAAAAATTGGAATAAAATTTTCTATTTTGGTCGCAAGATTTTAGCACCTACATTTACTGATAAATACAGAATTGATAAATAAATAGAATCAATTAAGACATTTGTTTTCAATCGTCTTTCATTCCATTTAATTCCGAATATCGATTCCTTGATTGATTCTCGTTAGACCCATCAACAACTTGAAAACTATTTACTTATTGAAATTTTGGTGGTCAGGTTGCAAACTAGAAAATCTTTTTGGGCTGGACCGCCCAAAGTGAATTCAAAAAATTATTTAAAATGTTGAATTATTGATCTGTATAAATTTGTTAAAAATGGTATAATTTGTATAGAAGTTATAGCCCTTTTAAAAGCTCGGTCCAATTACTTCCATGCTAAAAGGACAATTTTCAATAATGTATTTCTCGGTAATGGGACAGAGGATCAACTTCAAATTTCGGGAATAAATATTTAAGGCATCAATGATTCGATGGTAAAAATTTGAGAATTTTCTTATAAAATTGATAAACAGTCCCGAACCCCTTTAAAAATCGAAGTGTTACGAATTGGTAACTAGCGAAAGTTTGTAGCCGAGGGGTGATCCGCGATTGGAAGTAGGTGTACACCTCTTTGGAAGTATTTTGGAAGTACTTGGAAATATTTGGAAGTACTTATAAATTTTTGGAAAAACTTGGAAATATTTGAAAGTACTTTGAAATATTTGAAAGTACTTGGAAATATTTTCAAGTACTTGGGAATATTTGGAAGTAATTGGAAATGTTTGGAAGTGCTTGGAAATATTTGGAAGTACTTGGGAATATTTGGAAGTACTTGGAAATGTTTGGAAGTGCTTGGAAATATTTGGAAGTACTTGGAAAAATTTGGAAGTACTAGGAAGTATTTGGAATTACTTGGAAATATTTGGAAGTACTTGGAAATATTTGGAAGTACAAGTGGAAGTATGTGTACAGCATATTAGGTCGCGGTTCACCCCTCGGTTGTAGCCAATAGCCTTAATCTACCACGCAAGGTAATTAATCAAGTTCATGTTTGTACTAAGCTGCAATTTTCTAGCTCAGCCAGTTGATTGATATAAGAATTGACAAATCTCTAAAATTTGAGAAAAGTCTTGAAAAAGTTTCCATTTTTTCTTACAACTCGATATTCAAATCTTCTTCCTGAAGACGACTGTTGATGTTTCAAAAATACTCTCGAAGTAAATTAGCTTTTGATATGACAGAGGAATGACATGCTGATTTTGGCGACAGTTGGAACGGATGAGCAAACCTGGGCCACGTACTCGGAAGCTTCTGCAACTTCCTTCCGCAGTCAAGTGGTAGAGTAACCCGTAAGCACCTAGGTCCGCTATCCAGGGAGGAATGCCCCGAGATCATCCTGGTGAATCCGACTGCAACCGGAGACAAAATCATTTCGCTGTTGACACTGACACTGACACTCGCACTCTCAAACGACACGCAATTCTTCTAATTAACACTTCTAGTTAAAATTTAACCATAATTCAAAATATAAATTTATTTTGAAAAGCTAATTAATTGCCCTGGATGCAATTCAAAGGCTGCCAATAAGATTCCCTCTTATCTAGTTCAATCGATTCTCTACCCCAACGGGAAACTATTCACGCCCTTTCTCTTCTTAGGGTTCTGTTCAAAAATAAAACAAGGCCTTATTAGTGTCTGTCCTTTTGTCAAAGCATCGTGACTTGTAAACTAAAGAAGATACAAACTTGAAATTTACTAATTATATGTATTTTTTTGTGGAAATCAAAAGTATTAAAATTTTAATTGAATTATAATTTTATGGTCATTTCTAGGATCAAAAATAAAAAATATTTTTTTATCATGGAATGTAATGTATCCCTACAAATATTTCTTTGAAAAGGATTCCCAGACTGCACATATTGGTGTTCTTTTGATCATTCAAATAACGTGCATCACGGACCTAACTGGCGTCTTTAATTCATCGGATAAATCCTGATATACCTACATCCTAAATACGTCTTAACTTGCAGCAAGTTCTAAAATAAACTACGTTTTTTTGCAGCTTTTTTCCATCCACAAAAACGAAAAAAGGCGGTGAATCTTACGGAAAAAAAAATTTATCATTAAATCGACTAAAGACCTCACGGATTCAAGCTCTGAAGATAGCGAAAGATGTATACGGTCACCGTGTAATTTCCAGACTAAGGTTGGTTGATATATATAATATATCAGTGGCATTTGGTGACTTTTCAACCAGGGGATTCTGTCCAAAAAAGTATCATTCATTTTTTGAAATTTTATTTTAATCTTCGCTTTTTTTTTGCAAATTTCATCGAATACGGCATCATTTTCGTTATTTTTCAAATTTAACATTAGATTTTTTTAATATATTTTGGGACCTTCGCCCCAAATACTGCTTTGCGTGAGTGAGGGTAAGAGTCAGAAATTAAATCTTGTGACTTAATCTCCAGAGTCCCTGAGATGGAAATCGACCATCTTCCACGATGAATCCGCCGGTCCTATAAGAAAATCTTAAACTTCTCCTAATTCTATTGCTAAAAAAGCAAGCTATGACTTGTCTAAAGCACTCTTAGTTATTTCCGATCTTTTATATTGAGAGTTGTTAGAAATGGATTAGTCCAAAAATTCTTGTTTCCTCTTTATTTATTCTTTTTTTTTTGTATTATTACTATTTTAATAGTTCCTCAGCGAGAACAATTTTAATTCTACTAAAACTCGTCTGTACTTGTCTTTGACCTGCTTGAACTGGAAGATATCCCAGTCCCTTCAAACCTTCTATCCCATCCTTTTCATAAAAATGTTCATTTTAATTGCCCCTCGAAACTATGTGATAATTTTATTTCATTTCGACATCCTTTTTCAAACAAAAGTGTTTTTTATAGAAATATTTGAATTAAGGGATAATGATTTGAAAATTTAAAGATCCTCCTGAAATTTTGAAGTCGACCTTATATATTTATGAAAATACTCTAAATTTCTTAAATTTTAGGGATTCGCCTCATCCACAGCATCCATGGACCGCACACCACTGATATATATATAAAAATTTTCGTAAAAAGTAAAAAAAATATTTTAACAATTTCAAAGTTAATTAATTTAATTTAATATTATATTTCAAAGTCTTGTCTTTAAATAATTAAACTTCGAAATTCTCAAAACTTTATTTTTAGAAATTAAATATCCCAGCACACATGCGAAGATCCCGGGTTCGAACCCCGGCTGATCCTTTTGCCTATAATAAAAATAATATTTTCTTTGTTCCCTAAATTTAACTTTATTTTTAGCATTATGCGAAGATGTTGTCATATTTTTGTCTTAATTTATAGTCAAAATATTGATTAAACTTTACCAAATATTTTTTCCATTTTCATTTATTGATTTTTACTTTTAATTTTTTTTCTTGTCATGGGGGGGCTTCAGGTCCCTTAGCCTC
>JALMQS010000445.1:0-76226 GCA_024734495.1 Forficula auricularia | reverse complement strand
TCTTTCCTGGGGGGGGCTCCCTTGCCCTTTCCACTCCCCCCCCCCCCCCCCCCCCCCGTGGTTCCGCCAGTGTATATATCTAAACCATTTTTAAACAAATGCGTTTGGATTTTTCATCTAATTTTAATGGTAAATTCTTTTACTTAAAAAAAATAAATTAACCAGCATCTTTAGTGAATTTAATTAAATATTACTCCTTTAGAGAATATGACATTGTTTGTTAAGGAAGAAACTGACCCATATTATATACATATACTAATTTTGCTATTTTATCCTTCCTTCAACTAATTAAATGACAGTTTTAGTGTAGAAATAATGACCAGTATGGATTGTTTAGAACGTCAAACCCAAACATCAAGCTCTCTACAATTAGTGGGTGAAACGTTGTGTAAAGTATTTATTATATGAAAGAGCCGGAAAGGAACTATAGAATCATATCACTTGGGCATTATACTTCATTTAATCTAAAAATAAAGTAAATATTTATATATTGTTTGAAAACATAAATAGTATTATGTACATAAAATTCAAGGTTGTACTCAAAGTGAATAAAATCTAGTATTTTTATATTCACTTATACAGAATAAGTGAAATATTGGAATGGCTCTCGAAATGAACTATTTTAAAGTCTTCCAATTCTAGTATTATAAAATTAAATTTAAATTTTTAGAGTTACGTTTAAAAAATAAATAAACTGCAACGGATCGTTGCTAAACTTTATCCATATTCATTTGAAATATTAATATGTTCTTGAGTAAAGTACATTAAAATATAATTTTACTAAAAACTTTATTTAACCTTTTTTGTGGTCCCCAAGGTACTTAATTGGGATATTAAATTTCATCAAAATTGGTTAAGTCATTTTCAAGATATTTAGAAAAAACTAAAAAAGTACTGAAATAAAGTACTAATGTTTGTGGACCGATATGTACCAAAAACTAATCAGCGCTTCATTTTGTTAAACTAATGGTAGGTTTTCAATTTCATTTCAATCAGCGCAAAGGTGTGGAAAAAATCGTGGACGAAAAAAACAATAACACACATACATACATCCATACATACATTTATCCATCCGCACGCACTTCCAAAAAAAATGGCACTTTTTGGCCTCTCGACGTGATTCCAGGTAATTTTTGGCAAAACAGTCACGTGCTAAAATTCAATCTCATTGAATACTTCAATTTGTGACCTTAATTGAGTCTATGGGTTCCGTAGTCTTTACCTGAGGACCCTTTGAAGTCGCGCTTGCCTCGAGAGCGATTCCAATACTTTCTCCCATGCTTCGCATTGGATAAAGTAAAAATATATTGAACTTAATAATGCTACTACGTGCAATGAATGTATATCTGCCCGTCTGTCAGAGCATTGTAACCAGTAAACTAAATAAGATCTAAACTTTAAATTACAAGTTATATGTATTTATTTTTTTTGAATAAATTATATTAATCGAATAATTATTTTGGGGAGTGTCGTATTTTATGAGGGGTTGAAATTAAAAAAATATTTATTATCATATCCCTGTAAATACCTCTATCAAGTAGAATTAGACTATTTTTTGTGAATTTATTTCCATTTAAAATGACGGTGTGAGAGAGCCTTAAACTGGTCATTTTAGGTGATTATTATAACTGTGGGCATTTGGAAATGGATTAACAAAATATTATGGGAAAATCTACAAATTGCCTTATTCTTCTTTATCATCGACAAATAAGAACAAATTTGATATCTCAAGTATATTGGAAGTTTTTTTTTATTTTTTTATTTATTTATTGTCACCGGGAACAAAGCCCATTTAGACAGCACATCAGTAAAGTGTTAGTAGGGTTAGTGAGGGAGCCGAGTTTTAGCCGGTAGAAATTTTATATGCCAGCCAGGATCGAACCCCGGCCTTCCGCTCCAACATCGTCATCATCGATGCCGAAGCGGAGCTAGCGCGTTAGCCAGCTCGGCTGATCGGACTCCCCATTTTGGAAGTTATATAAGTATAAACTAGATTTCCATGTTTTGCAAGTTTTGTCACATTTCAGGTTTTTAACTGCACGTTTTTTTCATATTTTGAATTTTTTATCTATACTTTTTTCAGTTTTTTGCTCCAAAAAAATCCAGTCACTAGTTAGGTATGGAAGCCTCGATATGGGGTCCGACTCGCACTTGGCCGATTTATTGAATTTTAGTTAAAAGTGTACGATAACTTTTTATAGATTGAGTGCAATCTGAAAACAAAAATTTTTGTGATATAGTAGAGTCGAAAGAGTGCCCCAAAAACAATTGGTCTCTATGTTTGTGATAACAATAGCTCCAAACCAGTATATCTCAGGGATTTAAAACTTAAGTTATAAGTTCGTGATAACTGGGTAAAATTTTACCTCAAATGGCCCAGCCGTAAATACTCATTTACTTTTTTTTTTTTTGTGTTTTTAAACGATTTTTTTATGTAAATAAATGAGTATCTATTTGAGAAAGAATGATTTAATTTTTTCTCAAAACTTGTGATATATAATCAATTAATTTTACGAACATGAATTTAGGTCGTATCAAAGATTTTAATAGATATGTTTATATTGCATGTAGGAGGATCTTGTCCCCTCGGGAGTCGAACCCAAGCACTAGTAAGCTTTCCGAGCAACTAGTCAGAAAGCTTACTAGTGCTTGGGTTCGACTTCCGAGGCGACAATACCTCCTACATGCTATAAACATATCTATTAAAATCTTTGATACGACCTAAATTCATGTTCGTAAGATTTTTTTAATTTTCAGAATTTATCAAGAATTTCATGTTCTTTGTTGACTATAATTTTTATTATAATTATATGTCTGGGAGAAAAGCTTATATTTGAAGAGATTTATTAATCTAAAGAAAATTGTTTAAAAATGCGTCCTTCAAAAAGAAAATGTAACTAAACAAATTTACTTTTAATTTGATTACCTTTTAAAAGTATTTTTAATTCTATTTTATTTTAATGTTGGTTTAATATCAATGTGGAATAAGTGGAAGTGAAATGATCATAATATCAAGATTTTTTTTACGAAAATTAAAATAATATTTATTTATAAATGAACTAGTTCACTTGTTGATTTAACTATGATGATAATTAATCAAGAGCTTCTTATTTCAAAACAAACTTGAAATTTACATGTTATATTCATTCAGTTTCCCCGAAATCAAAAATATTTTCAAATTTTAATCGAATTATTATTTTGAGGGGAAATTTCGGTTATAAATGCCTTAAGATGAAAAATTCTACAAATTCCTTCATTCTCTCCTCATTAATTACAAATAATAAGGAATTTGATATTTCAAGTATTAGCTGCTATCAGGTACGCAGGGGTGGATTTACAAATGTGCCGCCTTTTTAGACTGAACCAAATCGCCCCCTATGCTATATTTTTTACAAAAGTAAAAATAGGTAATAAAATAAGGAATACGAAATTAATGTAAACGTTTATTAGAATCACATAAAATGCAGCAAAAACTTTTTCCAACAGAATATAAAAACTAATTTATTATAACAGCCTTTGAAAATTTGTCGCCGCAGGCTATAGCCTTAATAGTCTAATTAGAAATCCGCCCCTAAAGGTACGGAACCCCTCAGTATGCTGGCTCGATTAGTTCCTCTATCTGTCTGTTTGTCTATGTGTCTATCTTTTTTGAAGTACGATATCTAAGATAACTCTAAAAAGCAAAGTCATAGAAAGTTCATTCTTCGTATGTATTTTTAAAAAACAAAGAACAGATTAGAAATTCGGCTTTTTAAACTTTCAGTTTAAAAATACATAAAAATAAAAACTCAAGTTGCTAAATGGATAGCTGTAGAATCTTTGTTAAGTAATGAACAGATAGTTTGTATTACAAAAACAGCAGCACCTCTGTGCTAAGTTTCAACTTTCTAGCTCAAACCGTTTTCTGACAACAAAATTGCAAAATTTGTCGTATGCATTTCTAAAAAACAAAGAACAGTTTAGAAATTCGGCTTCTTAGTTTCAAAACTTCCAGTTTAAAAATACATAAAAATAAAAATTCAGTTGTTAAATGGATAGCTGTCGAATCTTTGTAAGTTACGAAACAGCAGCACCTCTGTGCTAAGTTTCAACTGCTCTGAATCACCACGTAACTCCTATTAACAACATAACGTCCCCCACTCGGTAGGTCAAAGCCGTTATCATACCAGAGTTAAGAGGCTTCGGTTCTTTGATAGTAAATTACTAAACAATACGACACCAGTCTCAACCCATCTCATCCCTCTGTGCTAAGTTTCAACTTTCTAGCTCAAACTGTTTTCTGACAACAAAATTGCAAAATTTGCCTACCAATTCTTGAAAAACTTTTCAATTTTTCTTCCTGTTTTATTTAATTTTAATAAGTATGTTTGTTCGTAGATTTGGATTTAGTCAACTCACATAATCCCTTCTAATTGGCAAATAGCTCTTGCTTAATTGGTTAAAGAGAAATATTCTTAAAATATAGTTTTAAAGAAGGTGGTAGATTTTCAAGAGAAGAGAATCGTTTTGACCCATGTCTAAACGTCATACTATTTCCGTTATTGTCACCATCCTGATTGTGATCACCAGAAGTAAAGTTCATCTCAGGTTTCGGGCCGTTGCTTACGCGGAAGTGACGTATACCGCATGTCCCCAAGTGGAAATCTACCAAACATCAAAGAATTACTCATCAACCTAACCGCTCTTTTAATCTCATCAATAGATTATTTTTTCAAAACTTTTCAAATACTGTCTACCTGATATAATTATCTTTAATATGATACAGAAGACGATTTATGATTTCTTTGCTCTGAGGGGAATTACCTAATTAATCTTTTCTCTCAGGGGGGACTGATTTTTGAATAAAATCGATTTTCTTAATTGTCACTAAGGTGATTCCATCTAACACCTTGAAGCTGATGAAACGTTTAATATAAAATGTCGGGTCGTTTATCGCTAATAGCATTCCTTAAGTAATCGAGAAAATCATTATTTTCCTTTGATTAAAACTAAAATAAACTTGGTTTTTGATGAGACCGAGATAATAAGTAGTTTGTTGACAGTTTCCAGTTTCGAGAGGAGGAAGGGGCCTGTTTTATAGATTCCATCCATCAATGAAGCGAGTTCCGAACTGAGTTTGCTTCTGTCCTCGGAATATCTAAACAGCAACAGGCCCTCAGGAGCAGATAATTATAACCCTCTCTGTCACCTTATTTTCCTGGAGGTGGATTGCTCCAAAACAAAAACCCTATTTTTTTATAATGACGGATAGTATTTCACGCAATCTGATCTAAGATAATCAATACATCGTGATTCAAGTCAACATGACCCTTTTCGTGTCTTCAAGTAATACATAAATTAATTCTATAAAATAATTGGCATATACAATTTCCACGGACGAAATTGGCTCGTTGCTTAAGAAGTGGACGCATGCATGCAAGTGCATGAGCGTGTGCCTCGGCCGTTTGTCAAAAAGATGTTCGCCCGAGGAATCCCAACACCAATTCACTCACCTCTCTTTCGAATTCATTTCGGCCACTCTTGGATACCGATTCTTATCTTTACGATCTCAACTTGCAATGGGAAATCAAACCACATTAAATTAACAATCATATTTGAAATAATTAGTTAATCAAAATCAACATGACATTTTAGTCTTAAGTTCAAAAGAATTCGATCAGTGACTTCTATAATAAACCTCGTAAAAATGATATTTTATAGATATTAATTATTTAAAAAAAAAGGATGTCATATGACTAAATGTTAACTACTAGTACTTAGCCTGTTCGGATTTCATCTAAAATTTAATCCCCACTAAATCTCAATATAAAACATAATATAATTATGAAATTTGGTTTTGATTTTTTTTATTAGTTTTTGGAATAGATTATATATAAATTTGACCACTCCCGGAAAAACTTGCAGACATGTTATAATAATATTAAAATAATTAATATCACTTATAATTTTTCAATTTTCACTATTATAAGCCTTTTTGTAGATAGTTTTTAAGGAATTTGGTGTTGGTACTTGGTGAAACATTTTTTTAAATTATTGGATAAAAAATACTTGGTATGTTTCACATTAAGATATAAAAAATAAAACGAATTTATTTTTGGAGAATCTTTAATCTCGATATATAATATATTTCGGGTGACTAACCCATCTTCAGGAGAAACAGAAAGTAACTGAGTTAACGTGTTCTTACAAGTTAAAACGCGTTTCACTGAATAACTTTGTGGCAACTAGAATTTATTGATATTAGTTGAGTTTGTTTCAAAGGTCTAGAATCTTCATTTTTGACCTTTCGCCTCAATTTGGGAGTTTATTTTCAAAAATGTTTAAACAAAAATATCAGAAATTACATCCTCTACAACTTTTCGTTTAAAAATTTTTGAAAATAAACACCCAAAATGAGGCGGAAGGTCAAAAATGAAGATTCTAGACCTTTGAAACAAACTCAACTAACATCAGTAAATTCTAGTTGCCACAAAGGTATTCAGTGAAAGCTTTAACTACTAAGAACCTGTTCTTACTAAAAAACGGGTTTTTACTGCAACATATATATGTAATTTCTCTGAAACTCTCCTTTTTGTTTGATGAAGCCAAAATAAAATTGGCGAAACGTCGTATAAATCGATGAGAATTGTTTGATTTGCTACTTTCCTGTCCAAATACCTGCTAACATAATTAATTCATTGTTAAAGATAAAAGTAAATAAATATTATATGCAATATTCATTTACTATGAGTTAAGGATTCTAGGTCACTTGTTTCACATTAAAATTCATAGTAAATGAATATTGCATATAATAGATTAAAAATTCAGAGTTCATTGGACATTGTTTTTTATTGAAGCTCTTATTCAATTTTTGTACAAAATTCTACTATGTCTCAATTATTTTTACTGTTATCTCAACCAATGTTGCTCTAACCAATTTAGTGCTTGAAAAAGTCTCGAGAGAGACGAAATGTTGTACAAAAATTGAATAAGAGCTTCAATGAAAAACATTGTCCAATGAACTGTGAATTTTTAATCTACTAATTATAATGGACATTAATCAACATAATTGCATATAATATTTATTTACTTTTATCTTTATTAAAGATGTTTCACCTTGCACCAACACCACAATCTCTACTAATTATTGTTTTAAATATTTTTGAAATAGTTATTAAAAAAATAAAATAAACTAACAAGAACACTTTTTCCTTAAGCATTTTATTGCTCTCCTTTACTTCGTATAATTGAGTAAAAATTTGACTTCTTATTTCTCAATGGATGATATTCCCTGCCCATTCTTCGTTTTAGTGTTCGATAATCGGTTCTGCGTGCACCAAGAATGCGACAAGTCATTCAACACGCGGACGGTGTTTCTTTTTAACCTAACCTTTTATATACAGGTATATAATACATATTAGCTTTTTCTTTTCGAAAAGGTTCTAAACAAGAGCCATATGGTTTCCATTACAAATTTTGACTTTTTTCGCTTCTCTCACATATCATATTGCATTGTGGTAGAAGTTTGTTTATTAAAAGTGGAAAGCATATCGAGATGCTCTGGCTGATGGATTTGCAAACAATGGCCTATAGGCTCCATGAACCTATGAGCTCCAAGAGTTCGATGGACAGATAGCTAGAAAGACCCCTGTAATTTGAAAAAGAGGGCGGAATTATTAATGAATTTAAACGAATGAGTTGTTGATCCATACAACGATAAAATAATCCTAAGGGGAAATTATTTTCTAAACTCCATCCGGGTACACAAGTTTATTTTTTTTATTCTATCCTAATATTCAATTTGAAGATGATTCTAATCAGACTGAAATAGAAAATAGAATAAAAAGTTTTAGATAAAAAAAATAACAAAAGAAATTACTTTTTTTCATACTATATTACATGGTAATGATACTTTATTTCTATATTAAAATTTATTAATTCAATAATATTTATTTACTATTTTAACTCGTTGTTGTCGATCGGATGAATCAATTTAAAAGAGAAAATTATGTTCCTTAGGCTAATACTGACTAGAAATCACTAAAAATTTAAAATTTTTGTTTCTTTTTTGTGTTAAGAAATGTCTGAAAGGCGGAGAAAAATTATTACCAAACATGATTTTTCTGTCACTGTACTTATCTGGATTTCGATTTGCCAATGAAAAATAAAAAAGGGAAAATCGTAGAAAGTTCATTCTTGTGGTAAAATGTTTTTATTATCTTATTTTGGCTTCACATCAAAGCTTTAAAAAGGTTTGAGAGTTTTCCCTCAAATTGTAGTAATATTGTAGTTGGTAGAATATAATCCACATCCTTCCTACAAATGCTAGAGTTCCCCAAGGCCCAGTAATTTCTTCCATGGTGTTCCTAATATCTACTCTTATTAAACGAGCAAAAATTGTATATTTATTTATATATATATTTATTTATTTATATATTTGTATCTTGGTTCTATTTTGAAAACGGCCCTACCGATTTTGATGAAACAAAATCTATTAACAAGTTTTGAGGATGAAAAAACGATCTGGGTAGGTCTGGACCTCATCAAAATTCATCCTAATTGATTTTTTCTTAATTAAAGTAATTATTGATAGATGAAAATCTCAATAAAAAAAACGATTTGCCTGATGTGAGATTAGAACCTGAGACCTCTTGCATCAGAGGCAGAAATTTTACCACTGGACCATAGAACTATTTTAAAAATCTTTGGTTTTTACTTATACTAAAATGAATATTTTTGAATTAGTATTATATATAGCTATGTATTTTATAAATAGAATTTATTGAACAAATTTGAAATATGTATAATTGAATTAAGCTGAAAGAAAGACACCAATTAATTTTAAATCCAGAAACATTAAATATATTAATAATTATTCCTTTGCCCTCCCCCACTCTTCTAATTAAAATTAAATATTCAATTCTCTTTTCTCCGGGCAATTATCTTTGAAATTGTCTTCCTAAAAAATATTTGGTTGGTGAAAGTTATCACTTCTGTCGCGCGTCCCGAGAAGCACACATTTTTTTTAATTTTATGTTTTTATTTCAGATCCTATACGATTATTTATTTATTATTATTATTTTCCTATTTATTTTTTTATAATGTTTATCAATATGAACGAATGTGGGCAAATTGGTATACGAGTAAACAAATATACACATAATATGTGGACAATTAGAAAGATAGAAATGCAAAAACTGGGCCGGGGGTGGGGATGGATGTGGGGGTGCAGGAGGTGGGGTGCAGTTGTGAGGGATCCGGGTGGAGGGTGGGGGTCCAGTGTTGGGGGCGAGGTGTGTGGTTTCGGGAAGGGGGTCAGGGGTTACCGTGCATCGCTCGGTGCCTCCAGGTACTATATGTATAAATGACCTAAATAATAGCAACAATGTTACTTTTTCAATCAATCTCGATATATTCCCTCTCTAGAAAAATTGGATTCTCTTAGTAAGCTTTAATGCAAACAAGAATCATGTCTAGGCGTGAGATTAATTTTCCAGATATTCTTTGGATCCAGTACCCTGAAGATTTGTGGGCTCTTCTCGGGAATTCCCGGGATAGAGATACCAGTAAATTAGTCCGCTTTTATAATCCCCACTCCCGGGATTCTTGTTATAAAACCTGGGAATTTAGTTACTTCAGGTGGAATTCAATTCACTTCATGATAAACTTCTAGTCGTAGTCTTTTAGCTATAATCTTGTTAAAAATAGACTATCATATCTCTAAATAATAGTAAATTGAATGAAAACAAACATGCTCATCTTCTCGGACTTTTTGAATAAGAACAGTTTTATTTTGGAACTATCGAAGACAACGTTTTTTTCTAAAAGAACTCAATAGTACAAGCATTAATTTAGCAACAATACTACTACAATACTACCAACTTTGAAAAATTTGGAGAAAAAACTTTTGGGAATAATATTAGTTTCGAATTCTTGTTATTGTTGTATGTTAACAATTAACATGAGAAAATGGATTGTAGAATTCTGGAGATATAGGAATTTGAAATAAAATTAATAATGCACTCATCATTCCTCTGTGCAAATTTTAGCTAATGAGACTATTAATAAATTTTATTTAAATTTTTTTAAAACAAATGGAATCGATTTATTCTAATTGAAAACTTGAATCGGTTTATCAGAATTTGAACAACTGAATTGTAAAAAGTTAAAACTTGGCAAAACGGTGTAGTTTTATAACACAAACAGTTCATTAATTATAACAGTACACTAGAGCCTCCAATAAGAAAATTCATTTTTTTCTATTTTTGCATTTTTTTAACCGAGGTTTGAAGCTAGAAAGCTCTAAATAAATTTAGCTAGTTCTTCTTTTGAAAATAGTTTGGCACAAGAACGAGCTAATATGATTTTTGGTTCATGAGTTATCACGGGTATCGGAATCCAGGCGGATATTAAAAAATAATACTCGAAAATGACTTTTCCTCACGTTTCAGACATTTCTAAACACAACAAGCAAAGAAATTCTAAAGTAATTAAACAATAGGAGTATCGAATGTAAATCTCAAAAACTCGTGGTCCAAGGTGTTGCAGCCCCTATAGCCCATTGGTGGATCCAACCATGGTTCTTAAGGCCATAAATCTAACATTTCATTTAAACTGCTTTCTGAAATCATAAAATTAGCCTTTGCCTTTGTTAGAATCAACATTAGATGTTTGTTCCTTGGGTCTTATTACCCCTTGGCCTGATAATAATCATCTTAAGCAAACTTTTATCATTGCTTTATTATCTGGTTAGAACTTAAAACTATTCAGGTGAGTGCATATTTTTGAGAGCTAAATGCAATAAACATCCATCGAGAAAAATGCCAAAAATCGGAGCTAAAATGTTATGTATATAAGAGAAAAGAAAAAAGAAAATTTGTCTGGCCACACTATTTGATGATAGTCCTCCAGTCGGCTTTCCTCCCTTTGGTACCCACTTGAAGTCTGGGTGGTGCCGACCCTAAGGTAAATGTTGAAAATATCTTACCGGGCAGGAGAATCGAACCTGAAATCAACAGCCAGGGAAAGGTAGATAGATAGCTGGATACACTAGCACTAGGCCAATAGATCCTAATCTTTTAAGGGTCACGGACCTCTTTTATAAACGATATAGCTTGAGCGACCCCTAATTTCAGATCCTTATAATTATCTACAAATGTACAAAAATAAAAATCATTTAATTAAAGTATGAATTTTTATTTAAATCACACATAATTAATTATAATTATTTATTGAATACGAACAAATAATACAATATAACTACGACGTTTCCATCGGCTTATAATCAGAGTGGGTGCTCATACTTAAGAACGATCGCAGAATAAGTCGATCGAAACGTCGTAGTTTTATTGTATTTTTTGTTCGTGTTCAATAAATAAATAAAATCAATTGTGTGTGATTTAATAAAAATTCAAACTTTTTAATCAAATTATCACAAAAGTATCAGCTTCATTATCATTTAATTAGTTTTTAGAAAATTGTATTTTTAATGATTATAAACGTTTTCCTAAGAATCTATTCTGTTCCCAAACTTTAGTTATTTGTCAATTTTTCTTCAGAAAACGCTTTGAACTAGAATGTTAAATTTGGAATAATAATAAAGGAGCAGTTTGTTAACAGAAACATGTGTCCAAATTTCAGCTTATTAGTTACAACAGTACGATAACCCCTAATATGATAATTCAAACAATTCATCTACTTCATGAAGTTTTGGATATCAAATTGTAAAAAAAGTGAAAATTGGAGTAATCTTTGGAGACGGACTGATAGTGAATTAAGTGGAGATTGATGCAGTTCAAAAAAGAAGAAGATAATTTACACTATCTTTTTATTCATAAAACCGACGTTCGAGTGTCCCTCCTTCTTCAGGGTTTTGAAAGTCAGTGAAGGAAATCCAATCGTTCTCTGTCTCCTCTTTCAGTGGCAGTAACAATAATTATCTTGTATTTCATTCTCAGCAGAATTATAATGTATTACATTGTAATTACATGTAATTACATTATAATTCTGCTGAGAATGAAATACAAGATATTATTGTTACTGCCACTGAAAGAGGAGACAGAGGGGAATGCCGCATTGGATTTCCTTCACTGACTTTTCAAAACCTGAAGAAGGAGGGAATAGCTTCCGAAACGTCGGTTTTATGAATAAAAAGATAGTGTAAATTATCTTCTTCTTTTTTTGGACTGCCTCATCAATATCCACTTAAAAGTGAAAATTTTCTCAAGACTCATAATACTTTGCACAAATTTTATATCAGTTAACCGTTTAGAGTTAGAAAGTTCAAATTTTCAGGACAAGTTATTATTATTGCAAACATTTTAAGTAATTAATTACAGCCTGTCAATAACTGTTCAATAGTATTTTCTTTTATTCTTCAATCATTCACCAGAAAATTTCATGCCAATCGCACCCCCCCCCCCCCACCGGTTAATAGATTTTTTTTAATTCTATTAAACATAATTATTATAATTTGTATTTTTACGTCCCTATAAAGTTGTCTCGCAGTGTGTCTGGGCTCCTACTGTATATAAAAGGCACGAGCACATACTCGTACTTGTCACTTTTATTTTTTATTTTAGACAATGTTAGCTTAAGGTAGTTGTTTCACCATATAGGTTTTTCTTATGATTTTGTTGAAATTTAGAGAGATTATTATTTAAATATTTCTGCATCGATTGGTGGCAAAACAAAATTTATTAACAATACAGTTCCGGAGATATTCAATTCCGGAAGATAGAGTTTTTCAGAATATTATACATTGCACTATACGGGATATCGGAAAGTTTACATACATATTTAATTATAATTAAGAAACTCTTCTTACCATTGTTATAAAAAACTAAACCATCATTAAACAATAACTAATACATTTTTTAAGAAAATTTTAATTACATAGTTACAACACAGTTTCAGAGATAATAATGGATAAATAATGAAAAATATATAATGAAAAATTTAGACTAAAACAAGCTGGCAACAAAGCATTTATTTAACCTAAAAAGTGAGTGAGAAACTTTAGTACTTTTTTGACGTTTTTTCGCTTCAGGCATTGTCGCAACAGCTTATAATCGCTTATTAAGAACTTTTTGTTTTATAAATCTTCCATTATAATGTACTTTATCTGACATTTCTATGATGAAATATATACAAGCTCGGACAGTGTTGCCAGATTTGTATAATCAGTCACGGGATTGGCTAGTAGTGGCACATAAACAGCAAAAAGTTTTGGTATTATGAATTATGAAGTCTTATTGTCTGTTCTACGAGGTTTGTTCAAAAGAAAAGGTGAATTTTGAATTTTCGCAGGCTGTGTACATTCGATTATCGAAATTTTTTGTTGTTATGTTGGTACACATGTGTTAGTCATATGTTGTCATTATCAGCCCATTTGGATTAGTAGTTTGTTGTTGACAACTAAAATGTTAGTCACGATTGTGTGTGTTCTTCGATTTTTGACTTTTGAAAAAAATGGATCAAAGAATATGTATTAAATTTTTCGTTAAAAATGGAATAAAGTGTCTACAGGCACTTGACTGTGGCATTCGGCTATTCCACTTTTGTCTCAAAAAAGTGTTTATAAGTGGTACAAGTGCTTTACAGAAGGCCGAGAAGATGTTGATGACGATGAGCGTCCTGGAGTTGCAACCACGTCAACAAGTGAAGAAAACATTGAAACAGTGACAAAAAAATTGTTTTGAAAAATATCAATAACTTTTTGTTAGTATTGTCGCAAAAACAACTACCTTAACTTAAATTTTTTTTTCATCTTAAACACGGATAGTTTAATTTAAAATGTTTTATTTTCTTATGACTTGAGGAGTGTTGACCAAACCCTTGAGCTGTAACTGATAACAAATTAATCGCAAAGGAGTTAAATAATTAATCGCACTTGACACATCAGTGGTCTCTAATAATATTGAGTGTTTTCTATCAAGTGGATGGTTATTTTATTTCTGTGGACTCGAGTTCGATTCCCCTGTCCTGTTCGAAATTTTCAACATCTTTTCAAGAACAAGGAGGGTAAAGCCAGCTAGAGAAATATCTTCATGCTGTGTCGTTGGCAGATTTATTTGTTTGTTTTGCTGTTGTTTTTTTCTTTTAGATACTTAACGTTTCTATTTCCGGTGTCCTCATCATGAATTAATTATTACATTGAGAATTAATAAAATAAAATTGGTTCCTGAAATAGTTGTGTGTGCTTAAGACCACACAGAGAACTGAAACCATCTATAGCTATAGTAATCGATTTGAAATAATATATGACGCACTGAGAACAAAAAATGAGACAAATATTTAGGATATTCTATCTAAATTATGTCATTTTTGCTCTCAGCGAGTCATATATAATTTTTTGAGATTTTTTCACTCATAAAACTAAAATTTTACTCCCACTAAAATGTTTACCTCAAAAAAATACTGAATGAAACACTGAATCGTTTTTTGTCTATGGATTTAGATAGTTCAATTGATTATCGATTCAAACTACATATTTATTACCTAAAAACATACTATAGTGAAGAGTCGAATCGTCTTGTATTTAAAGGAAATGAAGATTTTTACAAAAATCGCCAAGTTGTTTGCATATTTTGCTGATTTAGCGATTATTATGTAGGCTGATATTTCGGCCAAAAGCTTAATCTTGGAGCAAGTTGTATCTTATTAATACAAAATTGTAGCAAAATTTCAGCTTTCACCATTTAAGAGTTCTCCTGATCCCACGATTCAATTTTTTTCTGATATTTCATTTGGAAGTTCGGAAGCTAAGATTTAATCAGTTCTTTGATTTGGAAATACATATATTTGGACACTAGAAAAATGCTTCTACACTAATTTTTAACCCGTCGTGGGTATCGGAATCCGGTCAGAGAAAAATAAATCCCTATATCATGCTCGAAAATGAAAATCACGTTCCAGGGCTTCTATTTTTAATCACAAATAAGTAACTACAATTCACCCATGTCTAGAATATGTTGAAAATATTTTTTTCTTGCCTAGAGTGGCAAAGTGAAGATGAAAGACAAGCCTTCGATACTATATAATCTTTAACAAATAAATTGTATACCTATATTATATTGAATATGTTTAATTGTATCATGCAGAGGTCAACCTCATTGAATTCTCTTCTAGAATATTTGTAGAGAAAGGACCTTAATCATTCCCTTACCACTCTGGATACAAAATTCAGAGACGAGCAATAAAATTTATAGAAGATTCAGTCTTGTCTCTTGTCTTACTCGTTCGATTCTCTGGTCCATCGTAGATGCATTTCTTCTGATGAGATAAAGTCCCTCCCTATCTGAACAAAAACACAATTTTCAAATATTAAACAAATTGGTAACGAATTAACAAAGGGATTCGCCGACTCCTTTATACCCATGATTTCTAGAACTTTTAAACTGACCAGACGTCCGATATTTGGTGGGACTGTCCCACATTTGGGTTTCAAGTTCCACAAAGTGTCCCACAATGGACAATCTTTTGTCTTGAAGATTAAAAGAATTTATATTTATTAATTATTTGTATTTTTACAAAGTCTCTGGACGAGACCCTATGTATTTTTTGTAAACCCATCACATTCAACCTAAATGAATACTACAATTTTTGACTTTGATTGAGACCAAGGGTTTCGTAGTTTTTACCTGATGATTCTTTGAAGACACGCTTGGCGCGAGACCGATCCAATACTCCATCTGCTTCGCATTGAATAAATTAAAAATGAGGAAATGGATTCCCCCTTTTTTTTGTTATACCCTTAACTGATTTGCCAATTCAGTTGTCTAAATATCAGGGGCTCCCATTATACGAGGTGTAGGGATTCTGCATAGAAACGTTGAAGGCTATATTGCAAGTGAAGTGCAATTTCTCCAATACTTGTGAGGAATTTTGTAACAATATATTGATATCACAAAATGATGAATTAGTGAAAAAAAGTTTATATTCCATAGGAAAAGTAAAAGTGATTATATCTTTATTTGTCATGTTAATGTTTTAATTTTATGTGTGACTGCTTTTATTCCATATATGATAATAAAATAATTATATACATTCAGATTCATGTCCCACATTCAAGTGTAAAACATCTGGTCACATAAGAACTTTGTTTCTGGCTTCTATCTTTTCCCCGCACTGATTCAAGACTCGACTCCACAGGTATCTTTAACTCCGACTCAACTACTGAAATTTCATTTTTTTCTTTTCAGGCTGCGTCGAATTCTAGGCGTTGCACTTTCTTGCATCAATATCATTATAAAAAAAAAAAAAAATGAACCAGAATTTTTATTAAATTCAAAACGAAATTTTACATGATACGGATAACAAGAAGAGGATAAATGTATTTTAAAAAATTCAAAAACTAATGCTTAAGGTAGTTGTTTCGCGACAATACTAGCAAAAAGTTAATGCTAGAGTATATAGAACAGACAATAAGGATTCATAATTCATAAGCGCAAAACTTTTTGCTGTTTATGTACCACTACTAGCCAATCCCATTCTCATTTGACAAATCTGGCCACACTGTCTGAGCTTGTATATATTTTATCATAGAAATCTCAGATAAAGTACATTTTAAAGGAAGATTTATAAAACAAAAAGTTCTTAATAAGCGATTAAAAGCTGTTGCGACAAAGACTGAAGCGAAAAAAACGTAAAAAAACCCACTAAAGTTAACCCACTTTTTAGGTTAAATAAATGCTTTGTTGTCAGCTTGTTTTTAGTGTAAATTTTTAATTATTTATTTTTCATTATTTATTCATTATTATCTCAAAAACTGTGTTGTAACTATGAATTAAAATTTTCTTAAAAAATGTATTAGTTATTGTTTAATGTTGGTTTAGTTTTTTCTAACAATAGTAAGAAGAGTTTCTTAATTATAATTAAATATGTAATTAAATTCCGTATAGTGCAGTGTATTAGAGTCTAAAAAAACAAAAAGTTCTTAATAAGCGATTATAAGCTGTTGCGACAATGCCTGAAGCAAAAAAACCTCAAAAAAGTACTAAAGTTTCTCACTCACTTTTTAGGTTAAATAAATGCTTTGTTGCCAGCTTGTTTTTAGTCTAAATTTTTCATTATATATTTTTCATTATTTATCCATTATTATCTCTGAAACTGTGTTGTAACTATGTAATTAAAAATTTTCTTAAAAAATGTATTAGTTATTGTTTAATGATGGTTTAGTTTTTTATAACAATGGTAAGAAGAGTTTCTTAATTATAATTAAATATGTATGTAAACTTTCCGATATCCCGTATAGTGCAATGTATAAGAGTCTGAAAAACTCTATCTTTGGAATTTAATATCTCCGAAACCAAATTGTTCATAAATTTCGTTTTGCCACCAATCGATGCAGAAATATTTAAATAATAATCTGTCTAAATTTCAAAAAAATCCCAAGAAAACCCATTTGGTGAAACAACTACCTTAATTAGTTTTTCCGCTCTATTTAGAGTATGATTGGATTCAATTCACATCAAAACCAATATATTATTTATTTGTTTATTTTTAGTCATTCTTTAATTATATTAATATATTCATAGCTAAATAGTAGTTTTCAGTTAAAAATATAAATCATTTTCCATGTTTTCGGCTGGAATGTTTTTTTTTATTTGATTTATCGATAATAAACGGGCATTCTTTCTCAAATGTGATTAATAATATTTATCTATTCAATTTTCTTAGTAAACTTTTGTGTATTCGATTTTAGTGAATGAAATGAACAAGGGTTTGAAAAGGTGAAAGAGAGAATTGGCCACGAGCAGGGACGGTTCCGATGTTAAATGAAATTTTATTGAAATTCCAAGCGATGTTATCTGGCGGCCGAAGGGCCAGGTCTCAATGGAGGCGAGGGACCGGCCTGCAGGACACCCAGGCAGACCTCTCAACACACCTCACTAACTATAATTTATATTATGGAGATCATATTTAACTAGAATTAATGTAACTTTAGATTCACCCCATCCTTGACTATCTTAGACATCCACCTAAGTAAATATTCGGTGATAGAAAATAAACATTTATCTTAATTAGAACCGTAACTTGACACTTTGAAATCAGAACATTCAACCGTACGGGAGGAAGAAATAAAAGAAATTAAGAAATGTTTTTTTCTCTCTGTGTGTGTATGTGTAGATACCTCGAAAGCAAAATTTAATCCAACAAAGGGTAATAAATTTAAACACAAGTAACTTGGAAAGGGATGAGAGAGAAGGACCGATATAAAGAGCATGGACGTCAATCGTCCGTCTAAATTGCTTGCCATATACGAACACAGACGCAGATGAAAGACCCTTTTCGAAGACATGGATGGCATTGATTCAGTCCATAACTTAAAAAACACATATTTTATTCACATGTAAGAAGTTGAGTTCTGTAGGATATATGTGTCATCGCAGCCACATATGATAATTTATAACCAACTCATTTTCGCAAGACTGTGTGTGACTCCCTATAAATCTTGGAATGTAATTCCATTAAAATTAATTGCCAATTGATCGCTATATGACCCCGAAGCAAAGGGTTACAGCAATCGTTTTGTCAGTCTTAGATGAGCAAATTCTTCACGTCGATTTAAAGAGACATTCCAATAATGAGAAACAATCGTATGGCTCTCCTTTGCTCGACCTGAAGCAACGCTTCGTCTAGATCAGGGCTGTCCAAACCGTGGCCCGTGGGCCGCATGCGGCCTAGCACTGCAATGAGTGTGGCCCAACATAAAATCATAAATTTCCAATATCTACATAATAAATCTCAAAGTTTTAGGAAATTTTATAAATTTATATTGGGCCACGGGTTGGACAGCCCTAGTTTAAATCGAACGGGATTAAAGAAATGAGAAATGATAATTTATTTTTTTAAAAGGGTCACAGATATAATAATCTCAGATATAATAATCTCTGACTATCCATTGCTATTGAAATGTGAGAACGTGCAAAGATCTAAAAGACAAGTCCTGACAAGTTTTAGTCCAAGAGAGGAATTATCAATTAATTGTGATTGTTCTAGAAAACCCCAATTCCTTGTCTCTTTGCACTAGAATAATATAACTATAGACTTGGTTAGTGCCGTAGCATATAAATTACTGAAATAATAAATATTTTAGAAAATGAAAATATGAGAAGAAGAAGAATTTTTAAATATTCGAAACTTCATTATTTTTTTTTATATATAATTGAGCTTATAATTTTGCTTTTAGTGAATTTTATTCTTGACAAAAGCTTCACGTATTGTACAAATGTACATTCATATTTCAAAAAAGGGAATAAATATATCTCGACATATAAATCTTAATGTTTTAAGGAAGTTTATGATTTTATTTTGGGCCACAATCATTGTAGTGCTGGGTCACATTCAGACAGCGCCCTGTTCTAGACTACAGTTTAGAATAGGGTTCGGCAACGTGGTGCCCGCGAGAGTATTTTAAAGTGCCCGCATTCAAATATCTAAATTCTAAATTTTTCGCATTCTTCAAATTTAAAAATGGTATTTGAAAATTATTGCATCGAAAAAACTGTAACTCATCAATTTGCCAAACATTTCGATTCTTTTATTGGAAGAATTTAATAATCGATTTGAAGAATTCTATAATTTAGAAGCATTTATAATATTTTTCATTAACCCTTTTGCTCAAATTGATGACGACGTTACTAATAAAATTGCAACATACCTACTTTGATATTTCAAATAAGAAGGACTTACAATTAGAAATTAGAAATATGAAAAATGATATCGAATTAAAGTTACATAATTAGGAAGAAAAATTTTGGAATTTAGTTAACAAATGTAATTACCCATTGTTGAAAAATTGTGCTCTAAAATTGAGCTCTTTTTGCGCATAGACATATCTTTGCGAATGTTTGTTTTCAAACATGAAGTATACATAAAATCGAAGTACCTACCGATCAACGCTCACCGATGCTCATTTTGAGAACTGGGAAGTCGACTTATGTCCCAAATTACAAAAATTTAGCAGAAAATTTGCAATATCAAACTTCGCATTAAATTTAAATTATGTGCAGTATTTTGGAATGTAATAAATTTAAGTTATGTTAATATATGTATTATTATTTATATTAATATAATATTTTCATATTTATAAATTGCATTTCAATCGGGAGTTCGGCGGTGCCCACCGAACTTGTATTTTTCAAAAATATGCCCTACTAATAAAAAAGGTTGCCGACCCCTGGTTTAGAAGGTTTGACCTTCATCATCAGTCTTTTTTAACCGACTTCAAAATAGGAGGAGGTTCTCAATTTGACTGAATTTTTTTTGTCTATGTTACCTGATATCTTCGCCAATTGTGAACCGATTTTAATGATTTTTTTGCATTGGGTTCAGTCTAGTTTCCGATTGGTTCTGTTTTATGTTTGTTTGTAAACAATCCTAAAAATTGGAAGCAACCGAACAAGTATTTTCATTTTAATTAATGCTTCTCCGTGTATATTGCGTTATAGGGGATTCCAAGAATACTTTTTTTTAGACTTGCGTTCAAACGAAAAACGGGACCACTAGCAAATCTTTAATGTGCCGGAGCCAACAACGCAGGCGGCCAGAATTATAGGGGGCCTAAACCCTCTTTGTCTGTACTTTCTCTTTTTTTAATTAACAAGATAATACAATAAAAATTTAATGCACCATGAAAAGGATGAAAAATACATTGAGTATTGTAATTAGAACTGTATGAAAAGGATGAAAAATACAGTGAGTATTGTAATTAGAACTGTAGAGTTTCAATCGGTTCTAATAAAAATATCTCGTAATTTTTTATTTTGTGGTAGGGATCCGAATAATATTTTGTATGGGGTCCAAAAATTTCATGTTCCCCCACTGAATGGGACACTATTATTTTGTTCTTTGGAAAAAGTTAAGCTCTTATCTAAATTTTTAGAATTTTGCTATACACCAAGTGCAGATTCTTCTTTCGTATTTTTTAAATTAAAATTAATTCTTCCTCGTTGGTTAAAATACGTTCTATTTATTCGAAATTTCCCTGGAAAGTAAATTATTTCTAAGTTTTTAAAAGCCTCTTCGCCAGCTGTGCAGCCAAATTTAGATCTTGATTATAAGGAACAAAATTTGACTCTTTTAGCCACTTTAACACGTTTATTGTAATACATTCGAACATCGCCTATTTATTTGTAGCAATTCTCCTGATATTTCACTTTTAAAATCAGAATAAATCTTTTTCTTCATATATTCTTAACATCCAAAGTAATCTTGACTCATTAAAGAGTGATATCGTTTCGAGTTACAAATTCAACTTCAAATTTTGCAGGTTCGAGTGAATTCAGAATATTCTTCAGAACTTGAAAATGTAGTAGATCAATTATATAGTATGTGTGAACCGTTCAAATGAATGATCTTTTATCAATTTGGTCAGTTTTACTAATATGCTAATCATATTCACCAACAAATTATTGTTAAAATTAAATTATTAGATGACTTAATAAACTTTAAAAACTTTTTTAACCCCGGATTCTTAGCCCCGTGTCGAATCCGGGATTGAGGTTCATTAACACGCGGTTTCGAATCCTGGTCGAGTGGGGTAAAGAAACTATAATCCTCCAGCTAGATCGATTCATTTACATTTAACCAACACAGCAAAAGGTTTCATTTAAAAAAAATGACAATTTTACAACACAATACATTAAAGAAATCCATTTGGAATAAACTTTCCGTTAATAAAATCATCAACCCAATTTGCATATCGGTAAAGAATTTGTCTATTTCATAGATTCTGTAAAAATTCTTTTTTTTTTTTAGTTGCTTACCTCGCCTTTGGAGAGATCTGCAGCGACCGCTTTATGTTCTGTTTTTCAAGAACAAATAGAGAGTAGAATTGTATCTAACCCAAGAATTGATCTAATGTTTACTGTGAGAACACGACGTCACAGTGTATATTTACTAGGCATTTACAAATATAGACAAGATAAGTATTATTGTATACCTTTATAAATGGATAATAGTTTATATGTAATCCGCTGATTCTGAAATCTTTAAGGTCTATCTGTTTTAAAACATAAAAGTAAAATATTCTAAGAAAGCAGTCTCTCTTTAAAGCACTTTATATGTTACAATCATGAAATTATAAGAAAAAGTGAAGACTTTTTCAAAACTCGGCATGATTTATGCAAATTTCGGTGATTTAGTATAATTGTTTATGAGCAAACTGCTTGAGCCCGGCCAGCAGAAAAATTTATTTTCAAAAAGCAATTAAAATTGAGTACAAGAGTGAGTACCATAAAATGAATAAAATATTTTTTTCTATTTATCTAAACACAATTCTCTCATTAAAAATCGTATCTTATTTTTTCCTTAATAAGGTGGGGTGAAGGCTAATCGGAGGCGGAGGAAGTGGTTCTGGGGTCGGGAAGAGGGTTCGTGGGGTGGAGAGTGGTTGGAGATAGTGAAGGAAAGAGGGTTCAGGGGAGGAGGTGGGGGTCCAGAGGGCGTAACCCCTTGGATAGAAGAGGGCTGCCGAAGACGGGCCTTGCAGCTAGTATTAATATAAAGGGAGCTCCTGAATTGTTGTAGCTAATGAGTTGAAATTAGGGACAAAAACTTTTGTATTTGTATAATATACAGCTGCACCCTTGTGGTAAATTTCAACTTTCTAGTTCAAACCGCTCGCTAACAAAAAACATTACCAAATCTACAAAATTTGTGGAGATTTAACTGAGTTTTAAAAAATTTCACATTTTCTTCTTATTTTTTTTATGTTATTTTTTATTTTGGTTTTAATCCAATAAATGAAAAATAAATGTTTATATTTATTTAATGAAAATCGTGGCAGCCACATTTATAAATCTCGCTCAACTAAGCCCCTAAGAGATAGTCAACTGAACATACGCGGACATACCCTATAAAGAAGAAAACTTAGATTTAAATATTTTCCCCATATATGAAGGTTGTGAGACTTTTAAAGTAATTAACGAAATGCCATGAGATACGGTCGAATGGAAAGAGGTAGTTTCGGTCAAACCAGCCTTGCGAGAGTTATTTAGAGTTTTGAATACTTTTCCTATATCTTGAGTCTAATATATGGTAAATGTCCCACATGAATATTTAATGAAATTTTAGTAAGAATTGAGAATTTCATTTCATTGATGGTAAATAATAGGGATGTTACGGAGCTTCGACTCCGACTCCGAAAGGTCAGAACTTCCAATTGATTTTACACCTCCGGCTCCAATAATTTTGAATCGGAGGTTATAACGAAGTTCAAAAGATTCGACAGGGGTCAGCCAGAGCGCGGATCTACAAGTTTTGACTTGTTTTAATTAAGCATATTTTTCTATTCTTGCATGTTATTTACGTATGTGTATTATTATTTATATTTGACTGATTAAAGAGACTGATTACTGAATTATATTTCTATTATTTAATTAGGCCTGCCCTTAACAGTTAGTTGAATACTCTCTTCTAGTCCGACTCCAGCTCCGGCTCCGACTCCGACTCCGATAAATCAAATTTAAAATCTCCGGTTCCGGTAAACCCTCCTCCGTAACATCCCTAGTAAATAATTCCATTCTTTTCAAAAAGTAAATTCACTTCTGGTTCTATACTTTTTCAACATCGTATTTTGGGACTAATCACTTTCAAAATGAGAATAAACAAATTCAAAATGAGTTTAATCACCTTAAATGTGGGTTTAATCAACTTTAAAATGAGATTAATCAATTTTAAAAATGGGAATAATCACAATCATTTTTAATAATGACTATTCCCTGTTTCAAAATGGGAATAAACACATTAATTTTCATTTATAAGTAAAGGCCGAATTTCTAGGCCAGTGTTTCTCAAAGTGTGTTCCACGGAACCCTGGGGTTCCATAAAAACACGCCAAGGGTTCCGCAAAAAAAATCACTGTAGGTGAAAAAATTCTAGCGTTCAAAAGGAAGGTGAAATTTTGGATTAGTTGTGTGAATCGCAGAGATCTCGAGTGTTTTTCAGCTATGAAGGACATTTTGGAAGAAGATCTAAATACCAGTCAATATACCAAAATTGTTCATCACTTGGAATGTCTGAATAAATCAATCGAACAATATTTTACTGATGATAATTTCAAAAAACTGGAAAATAATTCTTGGATGAAAAATCCTTTTGTTTATAGTGAAAAGCCATCATCCTTTTCACACCAAGATTATGAAAAATTTATCGAAATATCTTCAGATTCTTCACTGCAGACAGCCTATAAAACGATGCCTTTGTCAAAATTTTGGTGTAGTTCAACAGGCGAATATCCATAGTTGACCCAGAAAGCTGTTTTAATTCTCTTTTACCATTTGCCATTTTTATTTGTGCGAGTCTGAATTCTCAACTTACTTATTAACAAAAAATAAGTACCGCAATAAGTTGGATGCAGAGTCGGACATGAGATTACAACTTTCATCAATAAGACCTGATATAAAGTATTTATGTATACACAAAAAACAGGATCTTTCGTCCCATTGATGGAAATACCTATGAAATGTTGATGTGTTCGAAAATGTTTTTTTTTCTTTTACTTACTGAAGTTTTGATTTAGTTACTGTTTAATATAGATATAGTGGGTGATTGTATAAATAAAAAAATAAAAATATAAGACAATAAAAGTAGTGTTTCTTAATTAATTCACTCCATATAACTATATTTCAAAGTCAAAAAAAATGTTTCCATAACAACGCTTTAATCACACTATTATCAGGTTCCACGCTTACCTTTCAAACGGAAAAGGGTTCAACATTAGATAAACTGCAACGGATCGTTGCTAAACTTTATCCAAATTCATTTGAGATATTAATATATTTTGCTGGCTTGGTGTGTACTGGATATATTAATTATTTATCCTTTAAGAATAAAAAAATAATATGTTTATTCCTTTATTATTAATCAGATATCACTTGCAATTTGCAGTTCATGTTGACTTTAATTCAAAAATAATGATCGATTCTCATTTAATAGTCGAGGAATAACCATTCTACATTAGATTTTTGACGCTTCGATTATTATTGGTAACCATTGCTGAAGTCATGAAGGAAACGGCTTAAAATCAAAAATAACGATCAATTCTTATCTAATGCTAGAGGAATAACCTTATTGCATTCCATTTTTGATGTTTTGACTATTAATGGCAAACCTCTACTGAAAAACGTGGAAGAATCGACTTAAAAATCAAAAAGACTAAATTCTTTATGGCAAACAACTCAAACTTGAGCTGTTTACCAAAAAAGAATTTAGTCTTTTTGATTTTAAGACGATTCTTCCACGTTTTCTGTAGAGGTTGCCATTAATACTCAAAACATCAAAAATGGAATGCAATAAGGTTATTCCTCTAGTATTAGATAAGAATCGATCGTTATTTTTGATTTTCAGTCGATTCCTCTATGTCTTCAGCAATGGTTACCAATAAAAACCAAAACGTCAAAAATCCAATATAAAATGGTTATTCCTCAAGTACTAGATGAGAATCAATTGCTATTTTTGATTTTAAGTCGATTCCTCTATGTCTTCAGCAATGGTTACCAATAAAACCCGAAACGTCAAAAATCCAATATAGAATGGTTATTCCTCAAGTACTAGATGAGAATCAATCGCTATTTTTGGTTTTAAATTGATTCCTTTATAAAGGTAACGGATAAGAAAAGAACGCAGTTGCTATGGTTACTTATAAACTTTCTTCCCAAATTTTTAGCATTTCACAGAGAGAAGCCTATCCACTCTTCGCATTGGATAAAGTAAAAAAGTTTGAGAAACACTGTTCTAGGCAATTATGTACATGTTTTTCTTTTTAGCTCCCATTCAAGTTTAGATCTAATATCTTTACGAATAAGGCATACTTACCCTATAAACATTATGGTTTAAATTTTATGTTACATATTTGGAAGTTTTTGCATATTAAGCCATTTTCTCAAAAATTAATTTTAAAAATATATATCCAGCATATTAGGGCCATATCCGGACTTTAATTATAAGTATTCCAAATTTGAAATTTTTTATTCTCAATTTCTAATTAATTAATCCTAAAGAGAAACAAAGAGTGTCTGTCCTCTGCTTGATGCAAATAAACATACACACATATATATCGAAATTTTATATCTGTATATATATTATTTATTTGTTTGAGACTATAGTTTTGAAGACTTGGGCTTCATCATCAGTCTTTTTAATTATAAATATTATTTTTCTTGGGGTCAATATCGTATGAATATTGAAAATTTTTGAACTTTACTTAGCTGGGGGCCATTTAAAAAATAATTAAAAAAGACTGATGATGAAGGCCAAGTCTTCAAAATTATAGTCTCAAACAAATAAATAATATATATATATACAGATATATAATTTCGATATATAAATGTGTGTATGTTTATTTGCATCAAGAAGAGGACAACCTCTTTGTTTCTCTTTATGAATCAACTACTCTGCAACTCTCGGCAAAACAAAAACTTTTCAATTAATTAATCCTATTTTGAATTTAATCAATAGCACTTTGAATTGGAATATTTCCAATTTGAAATTGTTCATTACCATTTTAATATTGATTACCTAATCTTGATTTGAAGTTGAAAAGGAATAGTACGAAATATCCAGGCTCAGGTATTTGCTCGAAAATATTTTGGACTTTATCTATTACAATGTTTATTATAAATGTCTAATAAAAGGTAAAAGAGTGTAAGATTCATCTACAACTTCGTTTCTTTACCCCCTCTCCCCGACATCTTTTATCGAAATGCCTAATGAATAAGAAAGACATAATGCATTAATTTACCAGATAAGATAACATACTTACATGCAGATAGAAGTAGAAAATGACGGGTTCGTTCCGAGTAAGAATTATTTTGGACAAGAAAGATTTAATAGAAAAAATTAAAAGCTGGGTAAACAACTTTTTTTCTAAAATGCTACCTTCTTCGGGCATGTTTCGTCGTCTTCCTACACACGCTTGCAAGGATCAGTTTCTTTTGCCTTCTGAAGAGCTGCATTCATCCAGTGCAAACATAAAGTCGTTCCGCTGTTGGTCCTCCATTTCACCTGAAGAGCAAGAGATATTTACCAAAAATGACTTGACGGGGGTGATACCCTCCAAGTCCAATGGCTCAGACAAAAAAACGCTTAACTATTGTTCCCTGAAACAAGACACGCTACTTACAAGAAGAGCTCATTTGTTTTGCACCGAGAACAAATTCGATTTTATCAGATTAACTTGAGCTTTCACTATGTGAGATTGAAATAAAATGATTTGAATCCGCTATTTATATTTCTTTTCTGACCACGGCTGTTTCCAAACAGAAACATGAAAGGCAATTTGCAAACCAAGAATTCCTTTATGGAACAACCGCATTGGCGAAACGAGTACCTACCTACCTTTAAAGTTAAAAAGTCTTGGACATTATTTAATTTTCATCTTAGGTATAGATGTAGCATAAACAGATTATTTATTTAGTACCGGAGCCAACTGAAAGCGAAAAAACCCCTAATTTAGATTTAATGAAAAAATAGCTCAATTTGAGGATATCCAAATCAATGAAATGAACCTCCCCAAATTAGAAAAATCTATGTGTTTTAATTCTAACCTAAAATCAGCGTTCTAAAAGTACATAAAACTAAATCATATCACAGTAAAATAAAACCCTAATCATTCTCTACAATACTCTATCTTTATAAAGTAGAAGGTCTTCTCGTTTAATCCCCAAATCACGAGCAATAGTCACAAAATACAATTTTTGATCACTGTTAAAACTTTCGATCATCGATTGATGCGTATGCTCCAGCGGTAAACTAAGGCAATAGAATGGAGAATAGTTCCACTTCACTCTGGTAAGTCTTGTCAAGCCTTGGACTGAGAAAACCCACCACCCCAAATGAAGTGACCTCTCCAAATAATTCGTAGTTACCCTACTGAGAAATTATTTCGGTGATGGCCCATTTTTCGTTTTTTAATTAAGTATTAAATAAAGTTTCAAAAATGATTTTTTATTTGATTTTCGTGGATTGCTATTTATATTTAACGTGGCTTCGGGTACGCTTTTGGTAAATCTAATACATATGATAAGAACCGATTTTAGTAAATAATTAGATTACGTATATGTGTTTATTTATTTTGACCTGAAGATATTATGAAAATTAAATAAAAAAGGGTGAAAAGTGTGAAACTTTTCCAAGAATATGTGCTCTTTCAACAAATTTTGGTGATTTGGCAATTTTTTATCAGCATCTTGCGGGTAGAAGTATTAATTTCACTCGATTTTTTTGAATTTCTAACTTCTTATGCGAGTTCGGGAGGCCATTTATTAAATATGTATTGTTTTCTGTGGAAGGCTAAGACCCAGAGTGGAAGGTCCAGGATGAGGGAGGGTGATTAAGGGTTTTAATAAGAAAGTACAGAAGGCTTCACAAAAGAACGAATGACATGCCAGTGATTTTTTTTTACTTAGGGAAAGTGGTGTATGTTTTAACTTGTAAACTCCTGATGATGGACTAATAATCCGAAATATATTGAGTTTGTATAAACATCTTTGCGTTTTATTTCATTCACTGTGAAACTACACACTTATTTAATACTTTATTAATTGATGTTTGAATTATTTTAATTTTGTAAATGTTTTATTTATTTATGATTTTTAATATTTTCTGGGGCCTGACCTCTCCTTGTCGCCAATAACTACGCCTTAGTTGAATCGATTTAATTATTTTTATATTGTCATACAGTGGCCTAACCAGGATTGATTTTGTCCTGGGGGGGGGCTAACACACACCCACACACACATTTACCAAATATTTTTTTCATTTTCATTTGTTAATTTGTTAATTTTTACTTTTACTTTCAATTTTTTTCTTTGTTCTTGGAGGAGGGAGGACTTCAGCCCCCTTAACACCCCCCCCCGTGGTTGAGCCTCTGGTCTCCATAATATCATCATGCAAAAATAAAAATAATACAATATTATTATTATTTCAAGACCACTAAACTTTGAGAACATTCTAAATGAACTTATTCAAAGTCATTGATCCCATATGGGGTCTTTCAGGACCAGTATTCTCATATCGGAATACTATGGTTTAAATCAGTGGTCCCCAACCTTTTTGTATCTAAGAGCACATTCTAGAATATCTGTCGGGCGGCGGACGCCATATATTTTTTCAAGGCGAATTAATTTATAGTTGGACATAGATTTAAGGTAACAAAAAGTTGGCCAGCAAAAAATAGTTATCATGAAACAAAAAAAATAATCAAAATATATATTGATTTTATAGTGAGAAAATTTGACATTATTTATTTAAGTTTTTGAAAAATTGGACTCTTGAAATGGTTGACTCATTTTTTAAATGACGGTGAAACTATAAAGTTTTTCAAAAAATTATTTTCAAACAAATAAGCTTATATTTCTTTAATTAATCACTAAATATTAAAAAATAACATTTTATTTGAAAAATTAAATTATTTTACAGTGGTCGTTTAGCGTTGGGCAGACGTAAAATGCTCGCCAGGCGCCATAGTGCCCGCGGGCATAGTGTTGGGGACCCCTGGTTTAAATGCTGATAGTGAAATGTTTAAAAATTATTTCATTTATTTAAATATACGATAATATAATATATTAAATTAATAAAATAAATAAATAAAATAATCAATGATACGATTATCACATACTATTAAAGGGCATTGTGCCTGTATGTATATATATATATATATGTATATGTTGTCATAGATTGCATGTCATCCTGTTTATCTTTCACCAATTAGCTTCCTAAATAATAAATGTTTGATTAAATAATTATTCTTAATGTCTATTTTGACTTGCAATAAAAATTGATCACATGAACTGTGACCAAAGACTCGTGTTTTTCTTATTAATAGCTTATTGATAAATATATTTAATAAAGCATAATTTGATTTATATCAAAGAATTATAATAAAATAAGCGATTTTGTGTTGATATTTGCAGTCGCTCACCTCTTTTGATTGGCTGTTAGCACATAATGAATTAAAAAAAATGTAAATAAATGAGTATCTATTTGAGAAAGAAAGATTTGAATTTTTTCTCAAAATCAACTTGTGATATGAAATCAATTAATTTTACGAACATGAATTTAGGTCATTTATCAAAGATTTTAATAGATATGTTTATATTGCATGTAGGAGGGTCTTGTCCCCTCGGGAGTCGAACCCAAGCACTAGTACGCTTTCCGGGCAACTAGTCCAGACCCTTGAGACCATCACCTCCAAACATGCAATATATAACGAAAGCCAAGTATTTTCACTCCATTCAATTCGATTGGAATAGTAAAAATTACTGCTTAACTGAAATAAAGATTCAGCATCGGACCACCAATGCAGAGGCAAATTTTTGTAAAGAAATGAGTATCTATTTGAGAAAGAAAGATTGAATTTTTTCTCAAAATCAACTTGTGATATGAAATCAATTAATTTTACGAACATGAATTTAGGTCATTTATCAAAAATTTTAATAGATATGTTTATATTGCATGTAGGAGGGTCTTGTCCCCTCGGGAGTCGAACCCAAGCACTAGTACGCTTTCCGCGTAACTAGTCCAGGACCCTTGTGACTATCACCTCCAAATATAAACATGTCTATTAAAATTCTTGATAAATGACCTAAATACATGTTCGTAAAATAAACTGCAACGGATCGTTGCTAAACTTTATCCAAATTCATTTGAAATATTAATATGTTTGTTCCTTTATTATTAATCAGATATCACTTGCAATTTGTAGTTCATGTTGACATTAATTAAAAATAATTCTCATTTAATAGTAGAGGAATAACCATTCTACATTGGATTTTTGACATTTCGGTTATTATTGTAACCATTGCTGAAGACATGGAGGAATCGACTGAAAATCAAAAATAGCCACCGATTCTCATCTAATACTTGAGGAATAACAATTTTACATTAGGTTTTTGACTCAAACTTGAGTTGTTTACCAAAAAAGAATTTAGTCTTTTTGATTTTAAGTCGATTCTTCCACGTTTTCAGTAGAGGTTGCCATTAATGGTCAAAACATCAAAAATGGAATGCAATAAGGTTATTCCTCTAGTATTAGATAAGAATCGATCGTTATTTTTGATTTTATGTCGATTCCTCCATGTCTTCAGCAATGGTTACCAATAATAATCGAAACGTCAAAAACCTAATGTAGAATTGTTATTCCTCAAGTATTAGATGAGAATCGATGGCTATTTTTGATTTTAAGTCGATTCCTCCATGTCTTCAGCAATGGTTACCAATAAAAACCGAAATGTCAAAAATCCAATATAGAATGGTTATTCCTCAAGTATTAGATGAGAATCAATCGCTATTTTTGGTTTAAAGTCGATTTCTCTATGTCTTCAGCAATGGTTACCAATAAAAACCGAAACGCCAAAAATCCAATATAGAATGGTTATTCCTCAAGTACTAGATGAGAATCAATCGCTATTTTTAGCATTTCACAGAGAAAAGCCTATCCACTCTTACTTAGTTAGGTTAAATGAGTCCTATATTACCATAAACAGATCAAATGAATAAATTTTAAAGAATTCAAAAATCTTACTTTAGAGTAAAGTACTTTAAAATATAATTTTACTAAAAACTTTATTTAACCTTTTTTGTCGGCCCCAAGGTACTTAATTAGTATATTAAATTTCATCAAAATTGGTTAAGTCATTTTAAAGATATTTAGAAAAAACTAAAAAAGTACTGAAATAAATAATGTTGTATAATACTAATGTTTGTGGGCCGATATGTACCAAAAACTAATCAGCGCTTCATTTTGTTAAAATGATGGTAGGTTTTCAATTTCATTTCAATCGGTGCAAAGGTGTGGAAAAAATCGTGGACGAAAAAAACGATAACATCCATCCATCCATCCATCCGCACGCACTTCCAAAAAAATGGCACTTTTTGGCCTCTCGACGAGATTCCAGGTAACTTTTGGCAAAACCGCCACATGCTAAAATTCAATCTCATTGAATACTTCAATTTGTGACCTTAATTGAGTCCATGGGTTCCGTAGTCTTTACCTGAGGACCTGTTGAAGTCGCGCTTGCCGCGCGACCGATTGCAATACTTTCTCCCATGCTTCGCATTGGATAAAGTAAAAATTGTGAATTAATAATAAAATTTTTGATAAGAAATTATTTTTTTATAAATTAAAATACTAATTAATATTTTTTTTTTGTTTTTATTCTACCAAAGAGATATCTTCATTTAAGAATAATTATAAAGAGATAAATATAATTACTAATTGAATGAAATTGAAATTTGCTATATTTGTACTTGAGACGTTGCGCATATCAAGTGAGAGCACACCAAGATTTATGTACCATTTTGTAATTCATATAATTTTGTATATTATGATAAAATCTATAGACAACTCTGCCTGCGGACAATTTATTTATAAAATTAATTGTGTCGCTAATACTCTCTTAGGAACTGATGATGTCATTATTTAATTAAAGCCGAAACGTTTTCCATAATTGGGAGTTTTTTATTCAGCAGAGGCTACCCATTGGCTGAATCCCTCTCCATTACTTAATTATATACATATACAGCCATCAAAATTGTATCAATAAATATAATTACTTCGGTCGATTTTTAGAAAGGTATGACTTCACTTGATATACATATTCACTTATTTACAACAAGCTACAGAGGCGGTATTTAACAGCACTCTTTCTTTATAGAAGAGAAAAGAATCGATATTTAAATACATCTCAATTACATGGTTGTCATATTATCTCCTTACTGCAATTTCTAATTGGATTTAATAGAAAGAAGATTATCTAAATGAAGAAAGGCTTTGAATAAAAAACGGTACCCTGAAACCATTTCTTAATTTTCTTCAAACTAGATAATTTAAATTTAATGGCTCAATTACTTTTTTATGTTAATATTCCATTTTATCGAGACTATTAATGTTGTTCATTTAATAGAGACAATTAAAAATTAAACAGCATACATAATGAATAGACTTTAGCTGAGTTCCATCCCACCACCCAAACTCAATGGAATTTCGTCTTTGGACAAATTTTTGTTTGCTAAGAAAATATCAAATGCTTCACGTGATGGAAAACTGAAATTTGTTGTTTGAAACTTTACTGAAGTAAATGTTAAAATAAAGTTGTTGTTTTTTTGTTTTTGTTTTTTGATCAAATCAGTGCCTTTTTTGTTTGACGGCACACTAAAATATCTGGAATCATATGCGGCACATCTAAATATAAAAAAATGAAGTAATTACAAATACTATTTCAAAGTTACAAAACCTATGAAATTTTAATTATTGTCAAAAACGCTTGTGATTTTTTCACGACCGAAGTAGGTACGTGTCGCCAGTTAGAACAAGTATTTTTTTCACATTATTGTCTGAATTTTATTGAAGTTCAATTAAATATTTGCCTTCTATAACGAGTATAATTTTGATCCAAGAGCAAATTCCTAGAATAATGATCCAAGAGCCATTCCTAGAATAATAGAAATTAAAAATTAAATATTTGATAGTCTGAACAGGTCTTGACTTGTATTTAACATAAGGATGTTAAATACAAGTCAAGACCTGCAAGGACATTTCCTTCGCATAAAGGAAGAAGTTAGATAATTCTATCCACACTTTTTAGTTATTTTCCTCGGGATCGGATTCTAATGAAAGAATCGCTCCCCGCACATTTATTAATTAAGGAAAAAAGTGAAAAATTTCCAAGACTGGGATCGCTAGATATATGCGTAGTAATTAATAATAAACATAAATATAAATTGTTTATTTATGCCTCATTATGACTTCGCACTAAAATCTCACAAAAATTTTTCTTTTTGCATTTTTGAACCGAAACTTTTAGAGTTAGATCAGTGTTTTCAACCTGTTTTGGTTGACGACACACTAAAAATATCTGGAATCATTTGAGGCAAACCTGAATATAAAAAAATGTAAAAGTTGTATGATACAAGAAAAAATCGGAGTAAGTAATTACAAATACAATTTCAAAAGTTACAAAAGCTCGCGGCACATTTGACAATCTCTCGTGGCACACTGATTTGCCGTGGTACACAGGTTGAGAAACACTGGATCAAAATACCTATATAAAAATTAAAATAATCAATACCTGGATGGTTCAATTGTTTAGAACAAAGTTTTGATTAAATTGAAAGTTTTTTTGCCGAGAGTAGCAGAATTTTTAGAAACTATAGTCTCGTTATAAATAAATTAAAAAATTTATCATTCCAGCAGAAGACACACTATTTTATTGTCTCCTTCAACAAAGTTGTGGCTTAAACCACTGTGATTGCACATTTTTAAAAACATATTTCCATTAAAATACACAATGATTTTTCCCCTGATTCTGAAGTTGTTTTTAAGTACCAGGGAAATGATGCTTTGGATTAAGTTCATTTTTAACCGACTTCAAAAAAGGAGGAGGTTATCAATTCATCGGAATCATTTTTGTTTAGCTTGAACGATTTTACTACTACTTTACTTTCTTTCTGAATTTTACCATCTCACGCAGGCAAGAACTCTTGGAGAGAGTGGGCTCAATTTATTTTTAAACTTCAAGAAATGTAGATATTTATTATAACAGGGTGGGGCATAAAGATCTACCACATTTTGAAGAGGTAGAAAAAATGAAAAAATTTAGCTAGAAAAAACTGAATATATTTTTGAAAAGAACATAAACTATTTTTTTCTAATGTTTTAAACATAATCAGACAAAAAAAAGGGGGGGTTCAAAAATAAAAATTCTAGCCCTTTCAACCAAACTCAACCAAATTTTGTATACATATTCTGTGGATCCCAAAAAGACTATAAATTCAAAAACTAACCACCCAAAATGGGGGGAGAGTAAAAAATGAAAATTCTAGCCCTTTCGACCAAACTCAACCAAATTTTCTATACATATTCTGTGGACACCCAGAAGGCTAGAAATGCAAAAACTAACCAAATTTTGTATGCCTAGATAGTTTGGTCGAAAGGGCTAGAATTTTCATTTTTGACCTCCCTGACCCCCATTTTTGGTGTTTAGTTTTTGCATTTCTAGCCTTCTGGGGTTCATAGAATATGTATACAAAATTTGGTTGAGTTTGATCGAAAGGGCTAGAATTTTCATTTTTGACCCCCAAAAATGAAAATTCTAGGCATTTCGACCAAACCATGTATACAAAATTTGGTTAGTTTTTGCATTTCTAGCCTTTTGGGGGTCCACAGAATATGTATTCAAAATTTGGTTGAGTTTGGTCAAAAGGGCTAGAATTTTCAATAGGTTTTTTTTGGATTTGGATATGTTGTGGTAGCTAAAATGATTTTGGGACGAATACGTGCTTCTGGTGCTCCCCATCCTTCAGGATACGATCTTGTTATTTTAGATTGCCAGATACCAAAATTTCTTAACCTTCTCAATATGTTTCAATCTTAACTACTATGGTTTTTAGAGACAGCTAGGGTTGACTTTTACTCATCAGCATAGATCATAGAATATACAGTCCTAAGACTGGTTTGATGCAATCACCCGCCTCCATTCTGCTCAATTGATCACTTTATCATTTCTCTAAAAGTTCTTAAGTTTCCATTCTTCAATATTTGAGGAATACATTCTAATTGCAAATTTTTTCTAATCTCAACGAACTTTGTTAGAACCGAACTTGTTAGTATTTACTTTTCAAATAATTTTATCCAGATTTTATACAGGGTGTGGCATAAAGATCTACCACGTTTTGAAGAGGTATAAAATAATGAAAAAATTGAATATATTTTTGAAAAGAACATAAAATATTTTTTTTTAATGTGTTTTCAACATTATATCAGACAAAAAAAGAGGGGCCTGGGGGTCAAAAATGAAAATTTTAGCCCTTTCGACCAAACTACAACCAAATTTTGTTTACATATTCTGTGGACCCCAAGAAGACTAGAAATGCAAAAACTAACCACCCAAAATGGGGACAGGGTCAAAAGTGAAAATTCTAGCCCTTTCGACCAAACTATGTATACAAAATTTGGTTAGTTTTTGAATTTCTAGCCTTCTGGGGTCCACAGAATATGTATACAAAATTTGGTTGAGTTTGGTCAAAAGGTCTAGAATTTTCATTTTTGACCCCCCCCCCCTCCCTCCTTTTTTTGTCTGATAATGTTTAAAACACATTTACAAAAGACATATTTTATGTTCTTTTCATAATATAACATTATTTAGTTTTTTTCTAGTTAAATTTTTTATTGTTTATACCTCTTCAAAATGTGGTAGATCTTTATGCCACACCCTGTATTTTCAATTTCTGTTCGTTTAGTTTCTTGATTTAGTAAATGTCTTCGCTTCACTTTGTGACGTTTTAAATTATCCAAATATGCTTCGAAATCAATGATCATTATTATTTTCTAAGAAACACCACTAGAACTCCTTTTATTTGTAAATTATTTGATTGGTGAAAACTTATTTATTATAAATAAATAAAAAAATATAAATAATAATCCATAAAAACATAATATAAATTTAAGAATTTTAGAGTCTTTTGGCAATCCTCTTAGGGGGAAAAAATATTTGTATTTTTAAAAATTTAATAAAATATGATTTATTTATTTGTTATTTTGATATTTCAATTATGTATTCTTTGTATTTATTAGGTTAATCATGTTAAATATATTTTTTTAAATAGGTATTAAAAAGATTGATAGAATTTATTCTATTTATTTATTATTTTAATATTTGATATGTGCTTTTTGTCTTAATTAGGTTAATATAGTCACATACATATAGATAGTATATATATTTTTGTAAATATCAAAAAGGTTAATCAAATATCAAAATTAAGCCTGAATTTCACATGTCGGGATTTTGGCTTGTCGGGATTTCCGACTGTCGGGATTTTGACTTTTCGGGATTTGGGGCTAATCTAATCTACGTCTTCCCCTTGCCCGTTTCTTTCCCACTTCAGCCTCTAAAATATCCATAAACAATCCTCCAGGTCTCAACTTTTGCCCTATCATCTGAGTTCTACCTACAATTTCCAAGATTCTTAAATCCTATCCAGAACTTATTCTTTCGAGGTTGACTAGGAAACTACTAATAATGTCAAACTTACCTGGATTCATAAAGAGAAATAATGAGATTCTCCACTGCTTGATGCAAACAAACAAAGTATTTTCAATTAAATCTGCCTGGATTCTATTATTCGAAACTCGCAGCCACGCTTGCATAGTATAATTCATCCATGATACAAGTGCATTTCTTATACGATATATGGTTTGAGGCAAATAAGGTAGTCTAAAGAGCGGCTTCAAATAAGCGAGAAGATGCATGGTTGAGTCGCCTATTGGAATTTCAATGGGAAAATAAATCACCTACGAAAGAATTGATCTAGAAGGAGAGACAATTAATATTGTAATAATTTAAGAATGGATCAGTTAAAGAATTCAAGGGAGACGAATGACAGGCCCTGTGGAACAAGTGGGACATGGGTTGTCGAACTGGAATAAATTAAAATACAACGACACTGAAAGGCCATTAATATTCGGAGGGGAAGATTAAAAAATTGAGATTCATCCCTCAAATAGAACATCCGAACATGAGAACATCAGAAGCGGTTGGGCCGCCTCTATAATGACAGATAAGTAGGAGCTGTTCCAACCTGGCCTATATTTCACACGTGAGCGATGGCCCCTGAGGTTAGTTTTTCCAATGTTCGGGATAAATTTTCAAAATTACGACCTGAAAGAAACTTCTTTCCTCCCCTTGGATTATTAGAATCCAAGTGGGAGATCATCATTCAAATCGGAAAGTTTTCCAATTAATAGTCAATACGATCAATTTTGTTGGATCATTTTTATTTTAAAAGATTTCCAAGATGAAAAATCTGGCGTGATTTATGTATGCACACCATGTGATTTTACCATACACCTGCCCCCATTGAATATTTATATAACTACTACCAATAAATTGATATTCTTATTTATTAATCGAAATATATACAATTCTTTCAAATAAAAAAAATCATCAGAACATTTAATTTGAAAATAAAAATTTTTGGAAAATTTTCCCTTTATCACTTAGGAATTTTAAAGAGAGGCTTCCAACCAGATTAATATTGTATCATCTCCCTTTTTCTTATTTTGTTTAAATTCTTAATTTTTAGTGACTTATTTGTTGTACAACACTAGGCCAGACAAAAAGCTCATATATTTATATGCATCACAATTAGAAAAATAAAAAATAAATTAATACAAATATTTTTGAAAATTTTGACAATGTTTAAATTGTCCTGAATATAAACATTCAAAGAATAATAACAATTTTTTCCGCAAAAATCTTTTTTAAATCGAGCTTACAGGCTGACTTCGCTATCTTGTACATATTGATGGTGTATTTTAGTGACAAATTTTTGACGACCATGTAAGAACGTGATCCCAATGGAGCGCTTATATCTCATGAACGAAGGGCTATAGAAAAAGACGTGTTGCAGAACTCTTTTTTCAAAATAAGAAAAAAGAAGAGTACAATTCAACTATCTTTTGATAAAATAAAGAAAATACCACATAATAATCACTAAAATGTTATTAAGCTATTGCATAGCTTTTATTTAATTATATGCTTATACACTTCGTTAAAAAATAAAAATGTTAAAATCGCCTTTTTATGTTTGTTATATATTTTTACATGCTCTACTTTCGTACATTTCACATTTTCGTACACATTTCAGTGAACCAATAAGGTACGAAAGTCAAGGACCGACTGTATATTTATTTATTTTTTTCATTGATTGAGTTTTTATTATTTAAAATGTTTATTATTCCTAAAATTAATCGTTTTTTTTTTAATTTTTTCTTTTAAAGAATTCCAAATTGTGTCATTAAATGTGCTGAGTGGCTAGCAGCTGATACATTCAGAATTTCTAAACTCTCAATTTACCTTTAAACGGATCCCTATTAGTGTTGCTGCATTAGCTGTCTGTCTGTCTTATTCTCAGGTTTATGTATATATCTGTGATTGTATTGTTTTGTAGTAAAAATAAAAATTTAATTTTTTCCATTATTATGCAAGTAAATTGGTCCGGTCTTCTCGCCGCGAGCCGGATTGAAGTCATTCCATTCGACAGCCGCTATGGACACGCAAGCCATAGTTTGGGGAAGTAACATACATATTGTATTTTGAAAATAATAATATTATTTGTAATGTTCTTTATGATCATATAATTATTGTAATATAATCGTCAGCTTTGTACTGGCCGGTTAACCTATTTATAAGTCAATACAGGGTCATGCAAATTTCGAGAGTTTTTGACCCCTTCCACCTCTATGTCACAAGTTGTCACATTCGAGTTAGCCCTCCTTTTCTGTTGTGATGTCACATCTTTTACAGCTTTTAACTTATAGCTAATTTTGATTTTACGATTATCATTTTTATATATATAAAGCGGTTTGTTCTACAGCATGCATTATCATTTTTCTATTTTTAAATATTTCAGAATGTGTAACAAATTAGAGTCAATCTAAAAATAAATAAAATAGAATATTTTTCTCACATTTTCATTGGCTGTAATCATGGGTGTAGTTGGGGGGGGGGGGGGCAAGGGGGCAATCCCCACCCTAAAAAACTCATTGCCCCCCCTCTATAAAAATAGAAACTCCATTATTAACGAGGCAAACACTTATGCATTTCACATTAAATTATTTCTGCTGCTTCCAAAATATAGACTATTGAGTATTGATCTATCAACAAATAAAAATATGTTTCTCTTTTAATAAAAAAATATTGTATTTAATAACATTTTATTCACATGTGATAGCAAAATAAGTTTCGTATTGTATATGAACAGTTTTAAAATTGTATATACATTACAAGTTGACTCTGCGAGAGTCTCTCGTGAACTGATTCTCCATGGTTCAATGGAATTTTTTAGCAACTGAAGAAGGGTTAGTTTTCAAATATTTAGTGGTCCAACATAAAAATTTGTAATTTGTTATTAAAGAAATGTATTAATAAGTGAGCTACAGTTGTCGATCTTTCGCCGCCTGAGCAAGAATACGATGTTGCAGCCCTTTAAAATTTCCCTAAATATATCAAATAAAACAATCAAAATCGTTACATTTATCATTAATTAATGCATTTAAATCCATTTTAAATGAACTTGTCTTAACGATTTTAATAATTTAACAAAATAATTATTTAATTGCTTTGCACTGATCTCTGGCCCTTCACCTGGAAGCCAGACTCATTGCTATTACGCGTATATTTAAATTATATTATTTATTTATTATATTATATACATAATCCTTCATTTAAATAATCCGACATTTAAATGTATTAAATTTAAATAAGTTAAAAGATATTTCATTAGTGTAAAGGAACTTATTGAATCCATAATAAAAAATAATGTGTCACTATGTCAAGAGACGTCCCAACGTCTCGATAAAACAGACCAAAAGAATTATAGAGATAAAAGAAGGAAATCGATCTTATTTTATCGATTTAATTTATCTGGAGGTTCACAATATCTTTTTAATATAAGAAAATAGCATTTTAATTAAGAATTTTGTAGTTTTAAAGAAATCGTATGAAAAGATTCAATTTCTTCTTTCCGCGATCGAATCAACTAGAAATGGCCAAAAGTTTTATTTTTTTCTCATTGGAAATTTATTCAAATCTATTGAAATTTCATATCTGTGTGTTACTTTCATTTATCTTTTATATCAAATAATTATTATTAGGAAATTTGCATTTTAAAAGGTAGTTTATTTGAAGTCCAATTTAAATAAACGCTAATAACTCTGTTGAATTTTTTTTAAAATATGAAATTAATAGATATTATAAAACAATTAATTATTGATAATTAAATTAATTTTAAACGAAATTTATTAGGTACTTTTTGAGAAAATTGTCAAAAACCCCGAAAACAGTCTAAAAACGATGTTTTTTAAAGCGACGAGATGCCTTTGAAAAAGGTGAAAAAAGTCATATGAAACAAAACTTTGATTTGTGACATGGTGGTGTATTTTTAAAATGTTTCTAAAACGGCCTTTCATAGACCGTTTTCGGGGTTTTTGACAATTTTCTCAAAAAGTACTGATTCGATTTCGTTCAAAATTTAAATAAATTATTAATAATTAATTTTTTTATAATATCTATTAATTTCATATTTTTAAAAAATTTCAACGAAGTTATTAGAGTTTTTTTAAATTGACTTCAAATAAACTACCCTTTAAAATGCAAATATTCTAATAATAATTATATGATATAAAAGATTAATGAAAATAACACATAGATATGAAATTTCAATAGATTTGAATAAATATCTAATGAAAAAAATAAAACTTTGGCATTTCTAGTTAATTCGCTCCTAGAGAGAAGAAATTTAATCTTTTCAAACAATTTCTTTTAAACTACAAAATTCTTAATTCAAAATGCTATTTTCTTATATTAAAAAGATACTGTGAACCCCCAAATAGATGATATCGATAAAATAAGATCGATTTCTTTCCATTGGTCTCTTATATCGAGAGGAGTCTCGCCATCCGAGACATTTTTTGTTATTGATTAGGTCCATTCACTATACAATATTGGAATATCTTTTAACTAGTAAACTATTGATTTTAGACATTTTACTTACATTAACTTTTCTGTTGGAAATAAAATCTTCTTTAAAATAGATCATTATATAAAGTTGTGTACCTCAAAGAAATGGTGAAATTTAAGTGGAAAGTTAAATTCTCCATACAAAACTCATTGTCCACCTCCCCCTTAGAAAGCTCCATTATTACGAGGCATCATTTTTATATTACTCATTAAATTATTTCGTTACTTCCAAAATTTGTCAATTCTTCTAAAAAGTTAGTTGATCTCTAATCGGATGACCGAAATTGAAACCTCGTGGGTGGCTAATCAACTGGCCGTGTGCCCCCTCTATTTAAACTCCCTAACTAAACCAATGGCTGTAATCATATTCAAATTTTAGATGGGATGTCACAATTACACATTCCCGTTTTTTTTTGTTTTTTTGTTTTGTTTTTAAATTTTTTTAAATGGAATTGAATGCAAAAAAGTCGTACCAGGAAGATGCAGCCCCTATGGCAAAAAATTAGAAAAAAATTGAATAAGAAACTTGAACTACTTATAGCTAATGATCTGAAATTTGATACAATAGATCAGTGTTTTTCAACCTTTTTCATGACGGGACCCCCTTAGTATGAAAAAAAATTTCACGGGCCCCTACAACCCGCTGTTTGTAACCTGTATTTTATTGTGTTACAAATATCAAATCCGTACTTTTTAATAATTTTTATAATTAGGTATCGGCTAAATTAAGTGCCTATAACAGACATATTTTTACATCGATTACATCGCCAAACGTCTCCATGGAAAAGAGATACGACAATAGTAGATTAATAACAAATGTCCTTTAATTAACATTTTCTTAATTAAAATATATTTTTAAACTTTTTTTTTCTTTTTTACTGAGGCTTCGCGATCCCCTTATATTATACAAAAGAGTATTCCTATGACCTCCAGAGACTGGAACTCGCTCCCTGCCACCATCTTCCCCGCGACTTATAACCTTCAGCTATTTAAGACTCGTATCCACAGATAACTTCGACCCCCGTCCAGCCCATAAAATTCTTTCTTCTTCTTTTCACGATGGAGGGGCCAACCCAGGCCTTTAGGGGTTGCACCTTTTTCGTGTAACTCCTTCTCTCATCATTTTCGTAAAAAAAAGAGGCTTCGCTACCCCCTTATAGAGGCTTCGCGACCCCTTATAGAAGCTTCGCGACCCCCTTATAGAAGCTTCGCGACCCACAGGTTGAAAATCACTGATCTATATTTATTAGCGTATGTACGTACGCACTGACCAATGGATTTTGGTCACTTTTGGGCCTCTTGAGACTACAATATTAGGTTATATGTTCTAAATCCGGTTTCAAACTATTAATAGCATCGATTCCTTCCACCTAGAAGTCACAAAGTGAAATTAACTTTTTCATCTCTGAGATAGAAAGTCTCAAAAGTGTCAGGACCTCGGCAGGCGATCGCAATACTCACATTAGATCTTATATCATTACATGAAATAGAGAATATATATGTAAAAGTAAAAAGTGTTAATTAGTAAAATGGCATGAGTCTGTGACAAATGACATATTTTCAATTCACTATCGTCTCAATAATAACTTAGATCGACCGGCTCTTATTGGATGAGGACATCCACCAGCTCTATTCTTTTTACTTTATTTTTTCTTGGTTTAGTAAATAGTATCCACTAAATAACACAAAAGAGGCTTTCGCGGCCCACAGGTTAAAAAACACTGCAATAGATAAATAAATGACCATTTAGAGAGCGTACTGAGTCTTGAAAAAGTTTTCATTTTTTTTTCTTTCTTTCTTTCTTTTTTTTATGTATTCCTGCCTACGCATTGGGGAGGGACAATAATAATAATAATAATAGACCACCATCACGATTAGAATGAAGCAGCTGCTTTGTTCGGCACGTGCTGCTCTCCCTCTGCTCTGTCCTCAAGAACTTGTGAAGGATTAGCTAAACAAACAAGTGGTTATCATTCGAAACGCTTTAACTTTAAGAATTTGTGTCTTTTGACCTTACCACAATCAAATCGGCCATTCTAATTCAACTTGACTAAATCAATCAGGCCATGTCGTCCTGGCTAAATCTCTATGGGACTAAATCGGCCTAAATAAATTGACTCTTCAAATCGGTATTGTTAAGTTAACATTATAAAGTGATCTGGCCCAGTGCCGGCCTAAGACATTTTGCCGCCCTGGGCTAACTTTTTAAAAACTGCCATTCTTGACAAAGAAAAAATCGTTTTTTCCAACATAATAGTTATGATATGTGTTAAAAGTAATATTTTATTTTGTGAGAAGGAAGTTTTTAACAAGACACAAAGCGGAGTGCTCTAAACCTTCGAACAAAAAATCTCTTTTAACACGTTAGCGTACACTATTATTTCTACAAACACTATTTTTTAATTTGTATTTCTAATAGTTTTTTGACATATGACAAAAATGTCAATTTGTTGTTCCATTCGTCATTTTTTTTTTTTTTTTTTTTAATGCAATCGAATGCAAGAAGGGGTGCGCCAGTAAAGATGCAGCTCCTATGGATCTCGAAAGACCCTTGCATTACCGAAGAGAAGGGAAAGTTGATTAAGTGAGAGGGTGTAGACGTAGGTGTCTATGCACCCCGGTTTTGAAGGTTTGAAGATTATAGGTGCTGGGAAAGATGGAGGCTGGGAGAGAGTTCCAGTTCCTTGAAGTCATGGGGATATATGTATTGGCGAATGAAGTGGTCCGGCACTTTTCCAGTTTGACCGCGAAAGAGTGTTGGGAGTCGGCAAAATGCGTGCTACGTGCAAAGCATGCTTTGGGGGGAATTATTGATCTTATCTCATCAGAGCACCTGCCGTGATAGTATCTATAGAAAAGGGAAAGGGCAGAGACATCTCTTCGATGAGCCAGCGAGTCGAGGGAGTCGGTGAGGGTAGAATCGTTAATTAGCCTGATGGCGCGTTTCTGAATTGCATCCAGGGTAGCAAGAGAATATTTTGAGGCTCCTCTCCACAGATGTGAGCCGTATTCGAGACAGGGGCGGATTTGGGCCTTGTAGATGGTGAGAAGTTGTGGGGCTTTGTAAAATCGCTTGGACCTGAATAAGAAGCCAATCTTCCTTGCTGCAGATTTACCAAGGTAACTAAATCGCTTTTAACATTAGTGTTAAAAGTAATAATGGTCTGTCACTTTGTAACACTGGTGTCATAGTGATTTGTAAAAAATAGTACATTAAAATACAAGTTTCATAAGACATGATTTTAGCGCACACGTCTTTCTTAGCGGCTACCCGCTAGTTTTGCAAGGGGACAAGTGCGCTGAAATGTCTTATGAAACGTGCATTTTTACTATTTTTTCTATTTTGGTCCATTTGTCAAAAAATATTTAGGTTATTTCATAAAGTACATATTAAATTTGTCAAACGAGCACGGGATTGTCTAGTAGTGGTACATAAACAGTAAAAAGTTTTGGGCTTATGAATTATGAATCCTTATTGTCTGTACTATATACTCTAGCATTAGCTTTTTGCTACTATTGTCGCTTAAGCAATTGTAAACAGGCAGATCTTTAATCTTTTTTTCATTATTTTTTTGTATAAAAATATCTGTTCAAAATAGTGTAGGCTTGTAGAGAGTTGGTGAGTAGTGATGCCAACGCCAGAAATGGAGTGAAATCTGACTGGCATTGGTAACAAGAGGTCTTTGATTTTGGCTGAGCAAAGAATGAAGAAGGGTGAAGAAACCGCTGTTCGATGGTGCAGGGTGCGTTGTACATGCCAGGCGATCATGATGGTGTTTAAAAGAAAGATATTCACCAAACATCCCCACAGGATCACGAACATAAAAGCTATTTTTGGATGAAAATATTAAGGATAATAAAATTGTATCAGAATTTCCGTTCCTTTTCAAGTGAGTGTGATTCGGATGATTAATAATTTGATAACTGGTGTTGACAATCAATAGGATGTTAAACATTAAAGGAGAGGAATGCTCGTTCCACTTTCACCCATTGTCTTAATAATCTAATTTCAATCGAATATATAATTTATTTTTACTCTTGTTTTTGTTGTTAATTGTTTTACACGAACGAATCTTATTTCTTCTTATCAAAATCAGCTTTGATGAGATAATGGCAAAAGTCATTTGGATCATCCGCAGTCTTTAGTATGCGGAGTCCGCCGTGTTATTACACGAAAAAAGTCTTGACTGCGTGTCTATTATGAGGAAATGGGTTGTCGTGTTGGCTGTGTTAGCGTGGGCCCCAAGCATTTGCATACAATCCGAGGCTCCAGGGGCCCCGGGGGCCTCCGCCCCAACCCGCGGCTTTGTGGTTCGGACCCGGGCCCATTCCGAGATGGTTGACTGCCCTCGCTTCCTTCAGGGATCATTTGACCAGGTGGGCTTCATCAAAGGCACACCAACAAGCTACAAATACATCCTAAGATTGTATTATAATTATCAAGACCATTCAGCCAAGTGTTCAACAAAGGGACAAAAACTCGGGAAACACTATTTATTCTAGTATGAATCAAACTTATGTCAGAACGAGGAGAGGGAAAGGGTGTTATAGATTCTTCATAGAGAAAACGTTTAGACATAAATGAGCATTTCACATTGCAGTTGGAAAGCTAAATAAAGAGTTCGCGAGTCCCAGGTTTTGCTGGCATATTTCGTTCTTCGTTTATAAGCCATTCCGCTTGTTATGGCAAAGACTACCTAATCTATTCTATCTAAATGCAAACAACATTAATTAATGGCCATAACTTCTGCCTTTACTGACAATGCTCATCTGCCCACAATTATTGTATTGCCCTTCATAAAATCAATTCAATCGACTTTAAAATTGTCGACCAACCGCCATATTCTGATTAACTCTTTCCGAACTCAAAAAAGTAGCCAAATGCGAGTCGGGCTCGTATACCAAGATTTCCTCACTTCATATCTTTTATAATACTTGAAATATCAAATCCGTTCTTATTTACCAGTGATAAGAAGAGAATGGATGTATTTGAAAAAATGTTCATAATTGTATGTTAAGTGGGCGTCCCTAAATTACGTGAGGCGATTTTGGCGATTTTTCCACCCCTCTCCCCCTTGGTGAGATGTCGTGAGATTTGGCTCGACCCCCACCCTAATCTCACGGGATTTTTCAAAATGCGTATTTTTAGTGTAAATACGTTAATATGTGCTTGATTGCGTTGAATTTATTTAAAAAACATAATTTGCTTAATTATTTTTATTTAAGACTAGTTAAGACTAGTATTTATGACTACTAAGAACGTAGTCTAGAATCACAGTGAGAAAATCGAACAATAAAATACTTAAATAGGAACTACTAAAATTCGTAAAAGAAATCAATTTGCACTTCAACTTAAAAATTCTAGATTAAAATTGTCTTAAATACATATGTGTACTTATATCTACATATATTATATAATAACGTTTATAAGTATGTTGAAAATTTTGGTTAATTTTTGTACTTATTCATATATATAAACAAATAAAAGGGTACCCCCACCTTAAATGGATTTTTTGTCTGTACCCACCCAACATTTTTATCCTGGCGCCGCCACTGGCCCCGTCATATTCTTATATTTTACCCCTAATTAATTACTTATAGTATATTAGCCCAAAATTCACTTTTATCTTGAATAAGGCTCAAATTTATGGAGAAGGGCTACCAAGAATTCTCTTGCAGCCCTGAAATTCAAGATTTAGTTTAAGCCAATTTTTTGATTTCTTGAACATTTTAGATCTGGCCTTTCCTTTTTCATAACAAAGATGTCATCATGGGCGTAATTAGGGGCCAAGGGGGCAGTACACCCCTACAAAACTTATTGTCCACCCCTAGAAAAATTGAAACTCCATTATTACGAGTCAATACTTATGTATTTCTTATTAAATTATTTCATTAATTCCTTAAATTTGTCAATTCTACTATAATAAAAAGTTAGTTGATCTCTAATCGGATTACCGAAATTGAAACCTTGTCGTGGCTAATCAGCTGGCCGGCTGCCCCCCTAGGAAAACTCCCTAACCACCCCAATGTCATGTGTTAAATAAAATAAAATAAAATATTATTTTTAAAGCATCAAGCTCAAATACGCATTTTTTAAACATTAAATAAATTAATTGGATATCGATGAGGCAGTCCAAAAAAAGAAGAAGATAATTTACACTATCTTTTTATTCATAAAACCGACGTTTCGGAGGCTATTCCCCCTTCGTCAGGGTTTTGAAAAGTCAGTGAAGGAAATCCAATGCGACATTTCCTTCACTGACTTTTCAAAACACTGACGAAGGAGGGAATAGGCTCCGAAACGTCGGTTTTATGAATAAAAAGAGTGTAAATTATCTTCTTTTTTGGACTGTCTCATCGATATCCACTTAATCCACTTATCAGTCCGTCTCCAAAAATTACTCCAATCTTATTAAATAGATTCATTAAAATTCAGATTTACTATAAAACTAACCGATCTATTAATAATTTAAGATTATTAAATCTTATTTAATCTTATTAGTATTTTTATAGCTTCCTTGATCCTATAGCTGGCTCATGTCCTTTCCCTTTTTTATAAATACTATCATGGCATTTGTTTTTATATTTAGAAGAGTATCAGCCACATTTGAGAAATAATATGCCATTTTCAAACAGGCATCACCTCTTTGCAGCATAGAAGAGAAATTGATTTAAGAGGTCGATTTTTAAGGGGATGAAAGTGACGTACCCATGAATTTCTTTATTCGGAATTTTATTCTTCATTATCCTTGTACTGGATGTCAACAATTCTCCAGTGAAAGTCTACCAGTCCGTCCCTCCAAAAAAGAAAATACTTCTAATATATATTTTAAATACAATAAATGTTTGAAACTTACCTTAAAGAAGTTTTCCAAAATTTCTTTAGAGGAAAAATTATTTACAAAAATTAAAGCCAAATAATAAATTCAAATTCTTTCCAGAAAGTAAAATTTAGGAAAAATAAAATTATTTTTTAAAAATTTCCTATGTATTTTGATCAAAAGTTTTGAATAAATGTTTAAAACTTTCTTTAAGCTAGAAGTAGCCTTAACGAGAGGGGGATGAGAACGGGTGAATTCACTCAGGGCAGAGGCGTAGCCACGGGGGGGGGGGGTTCTGACCCCCCCCCCCCCCCCAAGGCAGGCCTCATGGGATGAGTAACAGCAACGACAAACCGTTTCTTATGACAAACTAACCGTAATTAAATATATTTCATATATGTTTAAAAACAAGAATTATGTTCTTTTTTAATTTCTTAAAGTACCTTTTTAGTCCAGTTAAATTGTTCTCTAAAGGCCCATCGCGGGAAAGTTTTGGGGTAGTTGTAATTTCTTCGAGCCTATATGTTTTTGGGTGTGTTGAATTCGAATCTGAGGTTTGTTAACAAAATTTTGTGACGGAACATTGGCAAAAATGGAAAAAATGGTAAAAAATCTTATTTTTTGGCGGCTTTTTGCTTATAACTCGAAAACTATCAACTTTTCGTAAATAATCTTCCTATGCAAAATGAAAGTTCATAAAATTTCCTACAAATTTCATTATTTAGGTTTTTTTTCTCCGACCAACCATTCGGGCTCAAGCGCTAGTAGAAAATTGGCGTTTTTTTTTCTCTTTCCGCAAATCCCAAAAACTCGCACTTTTTTCGATTTTTTCCCATTTTGACCATGAAAGAGCACGTTTTCGACAAAGACCACTCTATACATTTTTAAACTATATTAAATTTTCTACAATTCAAACAAAGTTTCATCTTAATTGGATAATGGTAACCCTTGCCGCAATGAGTTTGAAGTTTTGAAAAACTGCAATTTTTTGCAAAAAAAATCGCAGTTTTTCCTTCATAAAATAAAAATCACTCATCCTAGAAACTTGATTCCTATCTCATTCTCTAGGAAATTTTGTTGGCTTGAACCATTTTTTTATTAAAACTCTTAGATTTATAGATATCCAGCATTTTCCATGGCAGGAAATGATCCGTTTTTTCAAAAATTGAAGTTTTTCCTTCTTAAAATGAAAACCACTCATCCTAAGATCTTGATTTCTGTCTCATTCTCTAAGAAATTTTGTTTAATTGAACGTTTACTTGGACCACTTTTTTTATAAAACTCTTAGATTTATAGATATCCAGCATTTTCCATGACACTTTTGAGGATTCGGATAAAAAAAAACCTAAATGATGAAATTTGTAGGAAATTTTATGAACTTTCATTTTGAATAGGAAGGTTATTTACGAAAAGTTGATAGTTGTCGAGTTATAAGCAAAAAACCGCCAAAAAATGAGATTTTTTACCATTTTTTTGCATTTTTGACAATGCTCCGTGAGGAAATTTTGTTAACAAACCTCAGATTCGAATTCAGCACACCCAAAAACATATAGGGTCGAAGAAATTACAACTACCCCAAAACTTTCCGGGTAAAAACACAATTTAACTGGACTATTTGTTTTAATAAAAAAAAATTCCCACTAAATATTTTGCTTTGTGGATTGACCCTCTCCCCATGAAAATTTTCAGGGGCTCCGTTTAAATTGAAAAAAATGTGCTGAGAGCCTATTTGGAGAGGTTACTAGGCAATTATACTCTTGGTAGGTTGCCATTAGTTTCCAAGAGGAGGCGACTGAAAATATCTATCTGCCGAGACTCGGTCTCGAACCAGCGATCTTCGAGTCAGCGACCCAACACTCTATCCACTGACCCACAGTAGCCTAGTAACCTCTCCAAATTAGGCGTTCGGAACCGGCGTTACTTTTTAGTAGGTCCCATATATCTCTGTAAAACAACTAAACACATTCAGCACAGGTATATGTGGAGAGGAGCCGACAGCCGTTTCGGGTATGACAATCGAAGAAGAAGAGAGCCTATATTTATTTAACTTGGGACCCGTAGAATTTTCCCTCCTGGGCCCGGATTTTCTCTCCAAGACCCTGGCTCGAAGATTCGCAAAATTTCGATTGTTAATATTGCTAATATTGTTCATAATTAATTCACACTTGAATTCTATGAGTTTTTAGTTGTATTATTACATATAAAATAGAACAAGAACAATATCTTGAGAACTGATTTGATACAAAATACTACTGTGACTTGCAAAACTTATATCTCAAAGGGTTTAATTCAATAATAATAAAAAATTGGGTAAAATTGCCAGGTGGGTTACACAAAAAAAAAATAAACTATAACGGATCGTTGCTAAACTTTATCCAAAGTCATTTGAAATATTAATATGTTTATTCCTTTATTATTAATCAGATATCACTTGATATTTGTAGTCCATGTTGACTTGAATTCAAAAATAGCGATTGATTCTCATCTAATACTAAAGGAATAACCTTATTGCATTCCATTTTTGATGTTTTCAACCTTGAGTTGTTTACCATAAAAGAATTTAGTCTATTTGATTTTAAGTCGATTATTCCACGTTTTCAGTAGAGGTTGCGTGCTAAAATTTAACATAATTGAATCCTACAATTTGTCACTTTAATTGAGACCATGGGTTCCGTAGTCTTTACCTGAGGACCCTTTGAAGTCGCCATTGCCGCAAGACCAATTGCAATACTTTCCCCATGCTTGGCATTGGATAAAGTAAAAGATCATCTCGCAATTTTACCCAATTTTTTATTATTATATAAAAATGTTTCACCTAGAACCAACAACTATCTCCTTAAAAGTTATTAAATGGGTTTAATTAAGCCCCTACTCGATCAGCGACAAAATTAACAAACCTTCAAATAAATTAAAATAAAATTACTAATATATACATAAATATATATGTAAATCATACTAGATGCTAGTAAATAATTCGTACCTTTAAAAATTGTCAGTAGTCTGCGAAATTTTAAATTGTAAATTTAGTGGTCCGCAATATCTAAAAGGTTTCCAACCACTGCCCTAAAGAAATAATAACTCTTTTTGCGAAATTTCCTAGAAATCGATTAAAGAGTCTAGGACTTATATTGATAATTCTATTTTTGAACCTCCCTACCCCTATTTTGATCCCCTAAAGAAAAAAATTACTTTTTATTATAGGACCCTTTTATAGTAAATTCCATTTTTCTTTGGATTTTTTTTTTTGTTTTTTTTTTTACTTTTAAATTTTTTAATTTTAATTTTTTAATAACCTCCCTCCCCATTAATTTTGAGTTCAATTTCAACGAAAATCTAATCAGCTCTTAAACTCAATACAAAAAAACTACTTCTGAAATTTCGTTTTGATATTCCCTCTAGTCTTTGAGCTAGAGCGTATACAAAATTTGGTAACGTGTACTAACAGGCATTTTGACAAAATAATTAAGATATCTCGTAAAATATAATTTTTTTGATGTTCACTCTATAATCTTCCTTGTAAACCAAAATACCATGATTTTTCTTAATTTTTTTTATCAAAATAGTTTGAGCAGTTTTTGAGATATTTCGAAAAAAAAAGAAGTAAAAAAAAATCACTCTTCTCCTGCAGGGTTACAATACTTGACGATACCCTTGTGGTAAAGTAAATCTGACCAAAAACATAAATGTGAAAAAGGGGCCAAGTTCGGTACAAAAGTCGTTCGAGGTTATCGGCGTCGCCGACAAAAAAGTTGAGATCTAAACGGATACCAAGTTCCATAACAGTTCCTTAAATCAAAGCTATAGAAATGTACTCTCTTCAATTGATTTAAAATGAAATTTGTTACGGTCTTTGATATTGAATTTACCTAGAACTAATACACAATAAATTACGTTTAACGTGATGTATTTAATACAAGCTTAAAATTTAGATTTGCTAGTTGTTCTATTTTATACTTCAAACAAGAAAATCATAAGATGGTGTCATCTATTAAATCCGATGGAATGGAATATTTTTAATTATATGTCAAAGGGGTTGTTTTTCACCCCCTCAGGGAATCGAACCCGAGTGCCAGTAACAGCAATCCGGGCCACCTGGCTCACCTGCGGGATACGAACCTCTCTGACATATGCAAACGCGTAAAATATTTTACTCAAAGATTGTTATCTTAATTTGTAAAATTTCTTTGAGTAAAATATTTTGCGCGTTTGTATATGATCAGAGATTCGTATCCCGCAGGTGAGCCAGGTGGCCCGGATTGCTGTTACTGGCACGACGGGTTCGATTCCCGAGGTGAAAAATTTAACCCCTCTGACATATAATTAAAAATATTCCATTCCATCGGATTTAATGGATGACACCATCTTGTGATTTTCTAGTAAATTTGAATCTATTACCATCGGCAAATTAATATCTTTCATACTTCAAACAATTTAATTGGATATAAAACTTGCCAAGTTATAAATTTAATATCAAAGAAGGTAACAAATTTTCTTTTAAATCAATTGAAGAACATTGTACATTCCTATAGCTATGATTTAAGGAACTACTATGGAACTTGGTAGACTAAAAAGTAAAAAAATTATATTTTAAAAAACTAGAAAACACGCTTCTAAAAAGTACAAAATAATGTAATACTTAATCAAAAAGCGTGGAGCACTATGTCGAAATTAATTAAAAGTACATGTTTCTACGCCTCACTTTTTGATCAAGTAATACATTTTTTTTTATAGGGCCTCCACATCTCCCCTTATAGCCATCCGATCCTCCCACTCAGGATCCGGTTGAGTGGCTCAGGGTGTGGCCACAGCAGAACGGTGTGAAACCTTAGTATGCTGCGACCAAGAATAAAATAATAATAATAACAAAAAAAAGGGAATACCGCATGTCGTCCAAACAATAAAAATAATTATATAATATAATAGTTAGAATATGTCACTGGGTTTGAAGAAATTGTTGTTAAATTATTTAAAAATAAATAATTTAAAAAACAGATAAATAAATAAGTAGACAGGAAGTTGCCGTAGTCAAGGAATAAAAAATAAATAAATAAATAGGCAGGAAACCGCCATGGTCAAGAAAAATAAATATTTGACTGGGAATATAGGCTACTGGGTAAAATATTAAATAAATAGATCAACGCTGAAAATTAATTACAGTAATATTTTGTACTGGTTTTTCACATTGTATGTTTTTGGTCACAGATATCATTAGTTTTGAAAAGTTTTATCCGTTTATTTATCTAAATAGGTAATTACATTTAAACATTCATATTAATAATTATTAAATATTTCTCATAAAATGATCTGTTAAAAACCCGGTCGGTTTTCATAAATTTCACCCCTTCATTTCAGGCCCCGGAGAAGGGAAAGCTTCGGTATTTCAATTTCCTCCTTTATTAATGTGTCCAAGCTTTATCAAGTATGACGAAATTTCAGCATTCTAGCTTGAGTGTATTTTCACTATATGTTAATTAAGCCTATACTTTCAACCCCTTTATTTTAGGTCCTGAAGAAGGGAAAGTTTCACTTTTTTTATTTTTTCCTTTAATTGTAGCCCAAACGTTACCAGTATGCCAAATTTCAGCATTCTAGGATCAGAGGAAATACTCTACGTTTTTGATACGTGAGTAAGTGGGACAGTCAGTCAGTGTTAAAAATGGCACTTTTCAGACATTAATAACTCAATAACTATAATAGGTTTATTCATGAAATTTGGGATTCTAGGTGTTCAAGAGGGCGTTATTAGACTTGCAAAATTTCAAGTGTGTATGTCTAATAGTTTTTGAGTTATGGGTAGCTCGAAATGTTTCTTGTAAATATACACATGGCCGGTGCGTCGCCTGTTCTTTTCCGAACTTGGCTGACACATTGCCGTGTGTCTTGATATATATATAATTGCTCATTTGTTTAAATTGTTTTTCAAATTTTATTCTTTAATTTATATTATACCTGGTGAGTTTTTTATCTTGAGACAGTCTTATAACTCAAAAACAGTGCATTATATGGAAAAAAGTTTCAAATAAAAGTTTATTTATATCGAGGGGAAACTAAACTAGGCTATTGTTTGTCGACGCAGAACAAGCTTTCAAGGGTATTTTAAGGTCAAGTTCTGTTTTTAAATGGAACCCTATATTTTTCTTTAAGTCACTTTATTTTACAAAAAAAACTGAACAGCTTTCATAAGAACTATTTTTTCATACGACATCAAATAAACAAAATACATGAATCAATTAGATCTCAAAAAATCTTAATAATTATTTTTAACAATTATTTAACTTAATTATCAAATAATAATGATTAAATTATTAATTATTAAATAAATAATTATTAAATTGAAAAGTCACAACAATGAAAATAAGTTTATAATGATCTTAAAACTTCATTATACACAGATTATTTATGAGATTACTAGTATTTTCTACTTAATAGAACTACTTAAGATTCTTGAATTTAAAAAAGTTTATTTCTCGTGTCAATCCAGTAGATAGTTATATTGTATTACCATAATAAAAATGAAGCATTTTTTTGTTGAAGACAGAATTGAAATGGTCTTAATTTATGCGGTGAATGTGGAAGAAGTGTTAGGGGCTGCCATTGAAATGGATGCCGAGCGTTTTACTTATAGGAATACACCCTCACAAGCTTCATTTTATCGTGTTGTAAATCTGTTAAAAAAATAAGGAAATTGGAACTGAAATTCATTCAGAAGACTTGCAATACACTCTGGAATGTCACAGAACATAGTCGGAAAATTATTAAATTATTAATTATTATTAAATTATTTATTTAATAATTAAATATTTGATCATTATTATTTGATAATTAAGTTGAATAATTGTTAAAAATAATTATTAGGATTTTTTTTGAGATCTTATTGATTTAATATTTTGTTTATTTGATGTCGTATAAAAAATAGTTCTAATGAAAGTTGTTCAGCTTTTTTAGTAAATTTAGGCAATGTAAAGAAAAATATAGGTTTCCATTTAAAAAACAGAAGTTGACCTTGAAATACCCTTGAAAGCTTGTTCTAGGTCAACAAACAATAGCTTAGTTTAGTTTCCCCCTGATATAAATAAACTTTTATTTGAAACTTTTTTTCATATAATGCACTGTTTTTGAGTTATAAGACTGTCTCAAGATAAAAAAACTCACCCGGTATAATTGCTCATTTGTTTAATGTTTGTTTAAATTGTTTTTCAAAATTTATTGTTTAATTTATAATATTATATAGGAACTTATTATATAAAAAAAACTTCTAATCTCAGCATATTAAATAGTTTCATTTTGATAAATCTTGTCTGTATATATTTACTAAACTTTTTTTTGTCACATAAAATGAGGGTGGAAGGTTAATATTTAAGAAAATAATCATGTTATTAAAAATAATTTATTAAGTGTGAATACATAAACTTTGACACATATAGTAATTTTATCGTGAGATTATTATAATTTCGACAAAGTGTAATAATTTATAAGGAATAAATCAAAGAGTGTGTCTTCTGCTTTATATAAATAAGTATACACTTGTAAATATTTAAATTTAATATTTTATATAAATATTTACATATATATATTCTTATTTATATCAGTATACACTTGTAAATATTTACATTTAATATTTTATATAAATAATTACATATATAAATGTGAAGAAGAAGACGCACTCTTTGATTTATTCCATACATATATTTACATATAGATATTTTTATATATATATATATATGTATAGTTATTTACATCAAGCAGAAGACGCAACCTTTGATTTATTCCTTATAAATTAAACAATTCTGCTATTCTTGGCAAAAAACCTTTTTAAAGTGTTATAATATTTATAAATACAAAAACATAGAAATAAACTAATATTAGGTTGATGCAGTCAAAATATATTCATGTATTATATTATATATTCCAATTGATCACAAAAATTAAGCAAAATAAGCGCGGCTGGTAGAATTTGTTTGTTTTTTAATGATAACGAAGCAAGTAGGCTTACACCCAGAAGGTGCAGCACTGTGAAATATTAAAGTAACGGTTAAACCCATACAGGATATTTGCCATTGTTTGTATAGACAGAGGGTGATCGGTATTTAGATTTTTTTATTGTTAGAAGATGAATATTTTCAGAAATTAAGATAAACATATTATCTATTTGATTTATTGATATCAAAAAATCAATTTTTAGGTCACAAAAAGGCCTTTTTTTAATGTTTGGATCAGTTTTATCCATACATTGTTTCCAGTATATGACTAGTTCCATTGCTTCTAAATACTTCACGCATGTTTAAACTTTAGTATGGCATATCCTGTTCATTTATTTTATTCCACATTCGCATAAATAGTCGCGTTATACCATATCGTGGGCTTTTTGCGAAAAGTCATTAACTAACATTTGAGATAACCCAATTTCAAACTTAGGATTAGTTTTAAAAATACTTAAGTATCAATTTAATTGTTTAGCTTTTTGTATTTATAAATATGTTTCATACCTCACACAATTGAATAAAATACTTTACATATATATTTTTTTTTCGCTCTGTAAAATCAGAACATTGTGCACTTAGTGAAATTGTTTTTTTACGTTTAATAGGGTTTGTGTTATTTTGATTTCCTTAAAGTATTTTTATATCGATAAATATGATAGGAACTCACAACTACGTACTATTAGATGTAAATCCACCAAAAGTGTACTTAATGACTTCTCGCAATAAGCCCACGATATGAGGTTTGATCTAGAACCAGTGTCATAGAAGGTTATTTTCTTGCAATTATTTTTCCACATTTGAATTAATCACAAAAATAAAAGCTTCAATAGCTTCATTACTAATATTTTTTCACAAGTTAATAATTGTTAAATCCTAACATCTATGATGCATGCAGGGCTCAGAATGTTTCATCTGTATTTGCAAGATATTTAAGAAGACCTTGTGAAAAAATTTTACATCAGACTTGTAATAATTCCATTTTTTTTCCTTTGATTACGAATAAAATATATAAATACACCGACCATTAACTATGTTAAATGTTATAAATACTTTACAATTTCTAATATACAACATAGATGTATTTCAACATCGCTAAGTTTATTTATTAAAATATAACAAAACAAAATGTACACATAATTAACAGTTTCTTTGATGAAATCTAGTGGTGGATTTGGGTGTTTGGGGGCTCCGGGCGGTAAGATATAAAAACGGCCCAATATTTATTTGATAAATTTTCCAATACCTTTTATAAGATCCTTAACAATACATATACATAAAGACTACATTCAAGTTTTAATTAAATATAAGATTATATTTTAATATCTTGGTTTGGGATTCTGTGGGCCCCGGGCCGCCCATTAAGTCCACCATTAAATCCGCCACTGATAAAAACGGTTCTTTTTAAGAGTAAGGATAGGTAGCCTTTTTTCGTTTCATGTCATTTTGGAATTTGTATGTTTAGCTGATATCAGGCTAGTCTTATGGCAAATTTCCAACACAAATACATTTTGTTCTCATCAAACAGGTTGGAAACTAGGTTTTCTTTGATTCCGAATTTCTTAGAATACCCACTAAATGAAGAAAAGTATGTATTATTTTGATAAAGGATATGTATATTTTTTATTCACTAAATCTCAAAAGATCTTGATATTCAATTTATAAAGATAGTAATTATTGTTATTTTTTTAATATTTTACTCTATAAATTTGTCAGAGTATACAGTCCTATCGCTGGTTTGACACAATCACTGATTATTGGATTAAAAATATTTGGTAGGTTTCACATTAAGATATAAAAAATAAAACGAATTTATTTTTGGAGAATCTTTAATCTCGATATATAATATATTTCGGGTGACTAGCCCATCTTCAGGAGAAACAGAAAGTTTCTATTTCTCCTGAAGATGGGTTAGTCACCCGAAATATTAATATCGAGATTAAAGATTCTCCAAAAATAAATTCGTTTTATTTTTATATCTTAATGTGAAACCTACCAAGTATTTTTTATCCAATAATTTTAAAAAATGTTTCACCAAGTACCAACACCAAATTCCTTAAAAACAATCAATCACTGATCACCATTTCACTCTATTCCATTTCTCTTTAAGGCTAAAATCCCATATCCTCTATTTAAAATTAGTAAAGCCATAATCGTGTTGACCAGCTATTAAATGCACTCACTCTTCTGCCAAGGTAAAAACTTGCGTATATTAAAAAAAAAAAAAAAAAAATTGATAATTTTTAACTTTCAAAGTAGAGAAGTTATTTTTATTATTAATTTGTGTTAATTTGTTGAGTTCTATTTTCTTCTGGAAAATTGGTTCTTGTTATTTTATTTTTTTAAATAAATATAAAGAATATATTTATATTATTTGATTTATTTGTCCATTAAAATAAATGTTTCTTTTAATTTAATGCCCCCCAGAGACACCACCCCAAAAATCTTAAATGGAAAAGGGGGTCGAGTGAGACATCATTTTGAAGGGTTTTTTATTCTCTACATTTTGATGTGCCATTTATTAAATTTGAGTGCTGCGTTGCCAAGTTAGGCGACTTTGAATATTGCAAAATTGAATTTTTGTAATTATTTGTGTGATACATTAAACTTATAAATTCTCATTAAAACAGGTTTACTTTAGTTTTGGTGTTTTCAATTTTGACTTTGTTGTTTTACAATTTTGTTTTGTTAATCATTTGCAAAATAAATGTACAAGAAGAAAAACGAGTTCTAATTTGTTTGTGATTTACGTTAATCTAGTAGGTATGATGCTACTTTACTATAAAAATTGATTTATTGAAACAACGTACCACCGTCAAAACCTGTTTTAATGAGAATGTATCACACAAATAATTACCAAAATTCAATTTTGCAATATTCAAAGTCGCCCAACTTGGCAACGCAGCACTCAAATTTAAAAAATGGCACACCAAAATGTAGAGAATAAAAAGTCCTTCGAAATGATGTCTCACTCGACCCCCTTTCCCATTTAAGATTTGGGGTTGTCTCTTGGGGGCAGGGGGTGAAGGGGGCGATCTAATTTATACGTCAAAATTCTTCCCCCTCGAATACAAATTTGACGTGTCCCAGAGATTTTTGAAATAATTCGCCAGTTTAGCGATAATAGGGGTGGGAATTTTTCAAATTGACACACTGTATATTCGTTATATAAAAGTCAAAAAACTAACACCAAGTAATAATAAGAAACATATATTTAGATTGTATAAGGTCCATTCGTACTGTTCGTATTGGATTTAGTTAATAAAAACTGGCTTATTTTCAGGACTATGTGTATTTTGTTTACGAGTTTGTGCATATTGGTGTAGCTTTCAACGGATAACTAACAGGTCGATCCTGGTAAGCGCCAGCCTGTATTAAGTTCATTATTTTAATATAAAATTTTAATACTATTATTTTAATTAATTTTTTAATCTAAACGAATCGTAGGCTACCAATCTTTGATTTACATTTCAAGTATAATGTGCCGTTGATTATGAAAGTGGTCCAAGTCAAAAATATAAAAAATAAATTTATCTCATATTTTGTTTTATATTGATTTAAAATTTTTATTAGATATGCAACTGTTAACGCTTGTTTTTGTAATTGAATTTATTGAAGGTTAATTTTTATTTAAATAATACATAATTGAAGGAGACTATAAAAGAGTGTGTCTTTTGCTGGAATTATAATTTTTTAATTTATTTATAACGAGACTAGTTTCGAGAGCTTTGCCCTCTTCATCAGTCTATTACAATTGATTCACAGGAAATAATGTATGTATAAATTAAAAATTTATAATTCCAGCAAAAGACACACTCTTTTATAGTCTCCTTCAATTTATAAAAATTCTGCTACTCTGGGCAAAAAGAAACTTTCAATTTAACACATAATTAATTAAAACTATTTATTTATCACAACAAATAATACAATATAACTATGACGTTTCGATCGGCTTATTCTGAGATCATATAATACAATATTTTGAAGTCAGTTTTACAAAAATCGCAAAAAACTAAACGGTTGGATTTAATTTATAGTTTTATAGTTGTATCAATATAGATAATTCAAATTTTGTTTATTTTGCAAAACTTTAAATATCTCGTATGGGGCCGTGCATAAAGTATGTAAGCACAGGGGGCTTAGATATATAGTGTTACAATATGTAACGAAAAGGGTGGAGGGGATCAGAGCAAACGTAAAAATGTAAATTGATAGATACATCAATTACATTTTTATTCTTTCAACAACAATAATTTATTTATTTTAGGAATTCTTTATAGCTGTAGATGTATTAATTTAGTAAGGGTTTAAATAAGAGACAAAAATTTAAAAAAAAACCACAATTTTATGGTAACAATCTAAGATTTTAGTAGAAAATATATTGCATGTCAATAATTTTATTTTTGACTTTTACGTCATAAAATAACGTAATAAGAATGCTAAATGAACCCTAATGATTTCTAAAACTTGATATAAGGGTTTTCAAAATTCTAAATTTGTACTGACAAAAGTTATTTTCTTTTAAAGACGTTCCCTAATAATCGATTTTCTTGAAATCCTTTTAAAACTTTGAAAAGACATATTTATAAGTGTCCTTTATACGTAGGAAATTTTTTTTCAATAGTCCTTGCGGCACTAAATTTGTAAATATTGACCTTTGAAATTTGCATATTTAACACGCGAACCCTATCCCGATTGATGTTAAAGCGACTATTTCATTAAATAACAATCGTAATTTTCTTGAAATTATTTTGAAAAACTGAGAATCATTAACTGAAGATATAACAAATATTTTCTGTTAAAATAATTGTATCAGGCGGTATTCGTTTTGTATAAAAAATGTTAAAAGTTAGGTACTTTTGATGGTTTCCATTTTTTACTTTACCATACAGGGAATGGTCAAGTATTGTAATCGTGCATGAAAAAAGTGGTTTTGTTCCTTCTTTTTTTCAAAATATCTAAAAAACGACTGAAACTATTTCGATTAAAAAAATTGAGCGAAACCATGGCATTTCTTTCTGCAAAAAAGCTCTAATAAGTGAACATCGAAAAAAATTATATTTTTCGAGATAATAATTGTTTTGTCAAAATGTCTGCTAAGTTAGTTAGTCTGTGCGTTACCAAATTTGTGTACGAGCTAGCTCAAAAACTAGTGTGAATATCGAAACCAAAATTCACACGTAGTTTTGGTCCATTGAGATTAAGAGCTGATTAGATTTTGGTGCATATCGGCCAGATGGCCCGGATTGCTGTTACTGGCACTCGGGTTCGATTCCCGAGGGGGTGAAAAACAACCCCTCTGGCATATAATTAAAAATATTCCATTCCATCGGATTTAATAGATGACACCATCTTATGATTTTCTAATAAATAATTTTATTAAATATTAAATATAAGTGAGGGGCCAGGTTGTATGGTAAAGTCAAGTGGATGGCCACATCATAACACGTCAGTTTATTCTCTCATGGCAAGGCAAGTGAGAGATGGCGACTTGGCAACGTCGCACTAAAATCACTCAATTTTTCCATATCTAAAAAACTTCTGCAGCTGGTGCATTTGAGATTTTTAGCTGATTCTCTCAACATAACTATACTGTTCTCATCTGGAATTTCGCATTGAGCTGTTTCATGAAGTGTTTTTTTTTTTATTCTTTGTCTTTTAGCGTCCGTAAGAATTCAATGTTTCCAGATTCGAGAAACGACGCAGTGAAAATATTTTGGCCTTTCTGCGCATGTGAGAGTAGGGGAAAGAGCGAACTGCTTCTGAGCTATATTAGGGAACGTCCTTAAATAAAGATGATGTCTATGAATATACTTGTATTACTGAAATTTATAAAAATCATCATTTTTTTTTTTTCGTTTCAAGAGAGGCTGACCGGTGTATCATGACATAATTATAGCTAGGGAGCTCTACAAAAATGTAACGAAGAACTGTGACGAGGGGGGGGGCTGGATTTAGCTTGACATATTTTATGGACGGCCCCAAACCAACAATATATTACTTAGACCACTTTGATAATCACCTTCTTATTATAATTATTTCATTTTTGGTTAATTATTTAAAATGATTTTTTTTAGACTAATTAAATCAGTCAAAATTTAGGTTCAAAAAAAATGAAGTGAATATAGACTTTGATAGGGAAAAAATAGATAAATGTTAAATTAATATTTCGACTGCATCTACTAATACCAACTAAATATAATCTTTGAATGGAGTACAAGTGAATTTTAAATTAAAGTACTATAGTACTATTCTATATTTAAATTTGACCGAATACATTTAATTTAAAGAATATTTTTAATAATTTAAAATTATGGGTCAAATTTTATGTGTGTCTATATTTGGAGTGTTTTTTTTTTGTTTTTTTAATACTAATTAATAATAAAAATGATTAAAATAATGATTAATCTTTTTTTTTTTAGTTTTTTTAGCATTGTTAAATAAAATCTATATTTTAAAATCCAATTTATTTTAAACTTTAAAACTTAATAACACATTTTTGTTGATAAAATTAATAAAATTTAACTTTAACAATAGAAAAGGAAATTATTCTAATATTTTCACTGGGATAATGTTAATAATAATTATTAGTTATTATTAAAGTAATAACAGTGAAATTTTGTTTTTAAAATAATTATAATTTTTTATTGTTACCTAAACTTAATTTAAATACTTTCAATTGGTTCAATTAATATAACCAAATGAATAATTTTCATAAAATATAAATAATCAATATAATTTACATATTTAAAAGATATTATTTAATAAGATTATAATTAATACATTAATTTAATGACTAGTAAGTCAAAATATTCAATAGATTCTCATCTTTTAGATAATAAAATAAATTAACAAAATTTCACTGTATATATATATAAGAATTTACCTGTTAAATATTTAATCTCAGCTTTTTATTAAAGTTTTATTATGTTATTTGTTTGTGATTTATCTCAGTCCTTATAATACTTTTTCCATCATCAAGAAATCACATAATTACAATTCAGTATATCGAGGCTGGGAAAGATTGAGTGGTGATCCATCCGATTCTTTCGAAAGTTGTATTAGAGCCATTGCTCCAAGCCATTTGGAACTTAATTCTTCATCTGGTGTTGTACTTTTTTCGATTTCACTTGTGGATCCTGCCATTATTAAAACCGTTGGTCTTGTAAGATTTTCTCGTTTAGGTGGATTTTCCCGTTGTGGTGGACTTTCTCGTTGAGGCGGTTTTTCACAATGAGGTGTTTCATTTTCACATTGTGGATCAGGCCAATTAATGGGTTGAGCTAGATCATGCCATAAAGCTTGATCTTTTGAAGCTTCCCGAAGCCATCTTTTTTTAGGTTGTTCTTTATGATGATAAGTATTCTTTTCTTCTTTGACATCACATTCTTTTATTGTAATATTCTCTCTATCATTATTATTGGAAAAATTATCCGGTGACTCAGATGACCAATTTAAAATTTGCGATGATCTTGAAATATTAGTTTGTACTTTTCTAGAAAATTTATTTACATTTTCTTGCTCCATTTCATCCATTAGAATCTTTCTAAATTTTTGTTTTTTCACTGGAGCTTGAGGAACGTCGTTCTCACTTTCATCATCTTTTCTATTCTTTTTTTTCTCTGATTTCCCAGAAGGTGTTTTTTCTTCACGTTCTTTTTTGTATCTATGAAAAAATAATTTAATAAATAATTAATTTTTTGCAACGAAATTTTCTCTGGAGAGAGACGGACTGGTAGAAATTTTAATTGAATGTAATGGAAGGCAGCCCAGAGGTAGTGAGGAAAGAAAAAATTAACACAAATCAAACAAGGTGTAATTTATTGGAATCCTTCCTCCTTTCCTTTCAAACCGACGTTTCGGAGGATTTTCCCTCCTTCTTCAGGGTTTCAAAGGATTAATTAAGAAAAGGAAGAAAAAAAAAATTGTTTTTCTATGCCTTTGTTAAAAATGAAAGTTTTTGAACACTACTGTGGAGAGAAGAAGGAAACATTTTATTTGTTTCATTCATTGACCCTTTGAAACCCTGAAGAAGGGGGAAAAATCCTCCGAAACGTCGATTTGAAAGGAAAGGAGGAAGGATTCCAATAAATTACACCTTATTTGATGTGTTAATTTTTCTTTCCTCACTACCTCTGGGCTGCCTTCCATTACATTCAATTATAAATAATTAAAATTGTAAATGTTATTTAATAATTTTAATAAGAAAAAAGTTGTATCTTTCTAGCCACCTAATAACTTCATTGGATTGTTCTGGATTAGAGGCAACTGGCCTTAAAACAAAATCATCACATCTTGTGAGAGCTAAGTTAGGATGTTCAACACAACGGCGATTTGCATGAGTGAACCGTATACCACATCTGAAACGAAGTTTAATGATTTATATAAATATACAGTCGAAACTCGGTTAACGAACGCCCTAGTTAACGACCAAATCGGTTAAGGAACTTTTATTTTGTCTCGGATAACCACCGAAATTCGAATAACGAACGCAATCATAGCTAAGTTTTTTGTTTTCAATTTTAGTTGTTGTTAGACGTACGTGGGGTAAAAAGTGCTTTTCTGAGTGTTTGTGTTAAACTTATTTATTTATTTTTTTATTTTCATTTTTGTGATTTGTTACTTGTATAGTAAATCGATATGGCGATCGATAAAAAAAAAAGTGATAGTTTCAGTAGAAAACGTTTTAGTGTTTTACTAAAAGAAATGATTATATTGGAAAACACCAGAATGTGGCAAAATCGAATATCTCTACAATTTCCTATATTTTCATAAAAGAAAATTCATTTTACAAATAAAATTACTAAAATTTCCGAGGCTAGAATGCTTAAATAGTATTTGCATTAATTCCTAAAGGGAAAAATTAATTAAGAGAGTCGTGGAACAGATTAAGTTCATTGTTACGCAGATGACAGCAGTCACCATAACATATTGAGAAAAAAAACCCCTAGACATTGCTAGCTTAATTAATTTAGATTTATGCAGAGTTAAAAATTGGGGAGTTCAAAACTTAGTTAATTTAAATGCAATCAAAACACTATGTCCCCTAATCTCTAGGAGCGTCGATAGGAACCTTCCAGTCATATCATTGTATCTCACTGGAATTTACTGATAAGATTTCAATATTGAGTGTTACTCTGGGTCTGAGCTATCTTGGAATGACCAAATCACGTTTCCTGCTAAAGCTGCGGCGTGCAAGCTTGGCTTTCTATTCAGGTCCAGACATTATTTTACACCCAATCAACTCCTACCCTATATAAGCCTCAAATCCGCCCATGTCCCGAATACGGTGCTCATCTGTGGAGAGGGGCCTCCAAGAATTCTCTTGCCAGACTAGATGCAATTCACCAGAGAGCAATTAAACTAATAGGAGACCCGGCCTTATCAACTTACTCGACTCCCTGGCTAACCTAGAACCATTTCAGACCTTTCCCTGCACTATAGATACTACCATGGTGTTTGTTCAAATGAACAAATCAATATGCCTTCCAAAGCCCTCTTTCTAAGAAACACGCGGTTTTCAAACGACCAGCACCCCTTTACTGTCAAATTGGATAAGAATTGGCCCAATGCATTTGTCAAATCGTTTATCCCTATGACCTCTAAAGACTAGAACTTGCTTCCCGTCAACCTCTTCCCCGCGACTTCAGGCTGTTTAAGAGCCACATCCAGAGATACCTTCGACTTCAGCAAATAAAATTTCTTCTTCTTTTCATGATGGAGGGGCCAATCCACACCTATAGGGGCTGCGCCTTCTTGGTGTAACTCCTCGCATCAATATCATTAAAAAAAAGTTCCTTAACCGAGGTTTCTTAAAGTTTCTAAATATCTTAAAATTAAATTTTTAGTAATTTACAAAGAACGCTTACTTATAGTTCTATCCTGGAGTAAGAGAACGATTATAGGTGTTATAAACTTCATAAGATTGCCTGAATATCCTAGAAGCAACGTATTATATTTTCCAAGGAACGAGTTTGTTTGTCTAGTAGGGATCTTGAATTGCTAGTGTATATAGATTAAATGGCTTGCATGTTTCTTGGGATTGTAACGTTTATATAAGGGTTTATATTGGTTTAAAATTTATTAAATGAAAGTGTTTTTCGGTGTGCAGTGAATCCTGGGCCCACCAAATTAATATGTAGCGGAAATGAACCTACCTCAACCTAGCCAAAAAGATTAAAACATTCAGCCTTGTTTTGAATCAAACTTCTTTCTAACTGAACCCAACCGAATTTAATTAAGAAGAAAAACACAACATATCAGTTCATGATTGCTTCCGCTATTTGGACATTTTTTGAAGTTATTTTAACTAATAAACTAGGTGCATAGTTGCGTTGGTCAGAGGAAAAGCTAGATGAAGTAAGCGGTCTCTGTGAATTGGCCAAATATTTTTATCAACTTTTAAATAAAAAAAAATACCCTTGTTGAGAGCAGATAAATGGTTTTTCCCCAGTATGCAGCCTTTGGTGAGTTTTAAGATGTCCACTTTGTGCAAAAGATTTCGTGCAACCAGGATAATCACATGTAAATGGTCGTTCTCCTGAAAATTAATAAACATAAGTTATTTACATTCTCTTATTAATTAAAGTTAGAATTTATTTTTTAATATAATAAATGATAAAAATAAAAATAATCTAAAAAATTCTAGTGAATCTAGATTTTTAAAAGATAGAAAAATGTTAAGTAAAAATAATCAAGAGATGTCCCTGAATAAATAATCAACTCTTGATTTATCATAAAAATAAAATATTAGTTTTAAGATTAATAAAAAAATAAATAAATAGATTTGTTAAATTAAAATTAATATTTATTTAAAATGAAAAATAAATATTTACTTATAAAATATTTATAGATGGTTTTAATAAAAACGGCATTTTAAATTTTATTGAAGATTGTTATAAATATACTATTTAGAAGAAATGAAGTTAGTAAAATCCTTCGAGATTAATCAATAACATTAAATATATATACATATATATATTGAACGGTTGGTAGTTTTATCAACCTGTCACTTATTGAACCAAATAGACATATATATTATCCTTCGCAATTCATTTTTCCCCTAAATAACTAAAACTGAAAATTCTTTAAATCGTTTAAATTATATTTATAATTAAAAAATATGCTAAAAGCTGCTACTTGATTATTTAATTTCAAAAATAAATTACGAAGGACGATTATATTTACAATCAATATTTAAATATTATTTTTCAAATTTCAAAAACGCTGTTTTTGCTTTAAATATTTGAAAAATGGAAAATTATATTAAATTAAAATACTAGTTCTAATAATAAGGAACACAATTTTTTAAATACTTATAAAACGTTTGTTTAGCGCAACGTTTTTCGCCTTCACTTTCTCAGGACTTGTATTCCTTATTCCCAAGAACTAATTTTTAAATTGGAGGATAAAGTGCAAGTTTTTCAAGACTATGTATGCTGTCAGTTTCTGTGAATCAATAATTTTTGACGTAGAAAGATTAATTAATGACCGCTTTTTCAATGGCATGTTTTTTAAGACTAACCCCTACCGTTTATTCTCTTAAATTAAAACTTAATCAAAAAATAAAATATTTATTTATTAAATGGTAATTTAAAACACACCTATTTTATTTTTTATTTTTTACACTAGAAACGAATTAAAATATCTAAAAAATTTATTCAAAAAAATATCATTTTTTTGATCAAAAGATCAGGAGCTAGAAAGTCAAAAAGTCTAATCAGTTCTCTGCATTAAAAATACATTTTAGCATAAGAACGAACTTTCTACAACTTTTAGTTCTTAAGTTATCATGAGTTTCTGAATACAGACTAATAGAAAGGTTAAAAATAATGCAGACAATATAAACACTATATTTAAAAAATTAAAAAGGCTTTTGAGAGTAATTAATAAAGTAAAGGAGTGTAGTTTCAGTGCATGAAATAAAACTCAAAGAGGTTTATACAAACTCAATATATTTCGAATTATTAGTTTTTAATCTGTAAACTCCTGATGATGGACTAATAATCCGAAATATATTGAGTTTGTATAAAGCTCTTTGAGTTTTATTTCATGCACTATGCAACTACACTCCATTTACTTTATTAATTAATATCATGTTTCACCTAAAACCTACACCACTTTCCCTAAGTAAAAGCTTTGAGAGTAGCAAATTTGTTTAATTTATAAGAAATAAATTAAAGCGAGTATTTTGCATGCTCAATGTAAATAAGTATACATATTATATTATTAACAAATAAGATATCTAATTGATGAGAAAATTCCCAGTTTTGAGATTGCAAAATGGATTCCTATATGCGCGATTTTAAATCACTAAATGGAAGGGTCTTATTAGTGACCGGCAAATCAGGAGGTCACTAATAGTCCAAATACTCTGTCCATAGCTAGGCTCTTTTGTCCCCAATGCAAACTTAGACTTTTAGCATAAGAACGAACTTTCTACAACTTTTCGTTCTTAAGTTATCATGAGTATCTGAATACAGACAGATAGAAAGGTTAAAAATCATGGATTAAAAATAATGCAGACAATATAATCACTATATTTATAAAATTAAAAAGGCTTTAAGCCTCCTCCTGCATGAGCAGCTGTTCCAAAGGTCTCTAACGAATTCATCAGTAAAACATTTTCATAAAATCTTTTTATTTAAATTAAATGTATATATCGAAGATAGTCAGGTCCCAGCCATAAAGTTGGTACATTTGTAAGAATACCTTGAAATAAATATTAGTCATTCAAAAAGCAATATCAAATATTTTCACTTTAATTATTAAGGGCCGGTTGTATGTCGTCAGCAGTAAATGCTTTTTACCACTAACACAGGGTAGATGGTAAATGGAGGGGTTGGGATGGCCAATCAGATGCCAGGTACTGACAGTGCCTGGCATCTGATTGGCCATCCCAATCCCTCCATTTACCATCCACCCTGTATTAGTGGTAAAAAGCGACTACAACCGGCCTAAAGTATTGATAAGTTATAATAAAAAAATAAAAACAAAAATCTTAAGTACATATAAAGAAGAATATACATATATAAAAATTATTGCACCAGGGACATTTAATATATATATTGATATTATTTAAAGAACTGCATTAAAGCAAATATAAACATTTAAATAGAAATATGGACTTAATTGGGTGGCCTAAATTATTAAGAGCACCTATGAAAAATTGCATTTTCACTGATAAACATAAAATAAAGACAAATTATGTCTGGTTTACACGTATTAAGTGATTAACTAAATATTAATTTCATTTTAAGTGAGTATTAGTAAAGTTGTAAGTTAAGGATTAATTGATGCAAGTAGATAATAATCCATTCTATTTTTTGATTGACTAAAGGTGTGCGCACATCCTTATGTTATGCAGTTATTTTTTAATTATTACTCGTTTTATTTAGAACATGAAAACAGCATATTAGTTATGAATATCTATTTATTTATAACATTTAGGGAAAGCGGTGTTGGTTTATAGTGAAACATATTAAACACATGAGTTTTTTAACGGGTTATCGTGGTGTTTCACAAGTAAAAATAAAAATTAAATGTCTTTTGCTGCAATTACGACTTCCTGGTGTCTGGGCATCTTTCTATGCAGACTTTAATGTTTTCTGGAGATAAAGTGTCTGATTATACACTCTTTTTGGGAAGTTTTATCATTTGAATCTTGTCATTCATTACAGAAACCCCATGAGGGAAATATCCGAAAATATTTGATCAACAGAATAAAGCCGACCCCGAAATACAAAAGAGAAAGAATTAAATTTTCTTCAACATACCAAGGAAAATATTATATTTCTTTAAGAAAAAAATTATGACATCATTGTTTTAGACATGAAGTTTAAACCAAATTCGATTCATTGAAATGTCATTAGGTCATAACATATCTCTAAAAATTTGTGATTTTTATGTTGAACGTTTAATAATGAGTATATTTACATAATTTACTATTGGCCATTTCTGTGGGCCCGGAAATCTGCGCCCTGTGGGGATCTATGCACTAGTTAGGTTCTGTCCTGACATCCAACTTAAACAAAAAAGACATATAGAATAAGAAGAAGGAATGCCACGCCAAAGCTGGAAATAGCTTCTTTCATCTCGATTGCCTTCATCTGTTAGAAGTTCAATTGGAGAGAAGGGCCTGTCTGGATCAGACTTTTGATCCAGAAAATGTCTCAGAAGCCAAGCCTTAGAAATGTCCATGGATGGCGATACTTGTTTCATTCATTGTCTCCTTCTTTCTTGAAAATTTTAAGAGTAATACTTTTCTTTTCTTTGATTTGAAAGCCCATTATCAGTGCTTTGATTTGAGCCTATGGTTTTAGAATACTCTGTGAATACTTCAGGTCTACTATAAATATTTCATACGAATATTCAAGTGTTTTTTTAGTTAAAAATTGAATTGATTTCGTGAGGGTAGTCTATGATTCCATCTAACTTCATCATTCAGTTTTAAATCTTAGAAACTATATTCAGTGATCAAATTTACTTAGTGGGCTGAAAAATGAAGCCAGAGCCATAAATTAATTCAAGTATTTGCAAGTGGTGATTTTTAATTTTATTCCTTATAAATTGTTTTTAGAGACTGTATTTATTTTAATAAAGAAAATGCAAGTAGCTTGGATTTTATTAAATAGATTTTGTATTCAAGTTTGTTTCTCAACTCGTTTCAAACACTTTGCACAGTGGTCCTTCTACAAGAATATAACAGTATTTAATTGAAAAGGTTGCCATTTTTGCTGAGAGTAGTAGAGTTGTTGATTCACAAAGAGAAACAAAGAGGTTATCCTACTGCTTGATGCAAATAAACATACACATCTATATATATATATATATATATTTAATAACCTCTTTGTTTATCTTTAAGAAATAACAGACTTAAAAACGCATAAAACATCTTACCTTTATCGTCTTATTTGCAAATAACATAATTAAATATTGTTTATTGTAGGTAAAGAAATTTTGCAAAATGATGTATTTTCATTAGGTGAGAGATTAAGACAAGATTCTATGCATTTTTAAAAGGAATTTATTTTGAAGTTTAATGAAGACACAATAAATTTTTTATTAAAACTTCGACATACGAAATAAAATGAATTAAAATTTGTATAATAAGACCCAAGCTACTTCTTTTAATCTATTAAAACATTAATATAGCTATTATTTTGTTCATAGTCAATAAATATAGACATTTGATTGAGAAATAATATGTCAATCCTTGACACTACATTCTAAAAATATTATTATATGCTGAATTTCTAGTTAAGAATTTGGTGACCAGAACAATGAGTGAATAGAATGGTGAATTTATTATATTAATTAAAATTTTCTAGTATTAGGACGTTTTGGACTTTATTTCTTAAGCTAGTCTTCAAATTATGATAAATGTAGCTAGACCAACCGGATTCAAATCATCGATCTGTTGATATCAAAATGCTGGGGCTGATGATCATCGAGAAAAATTCAATTTTAGGCATGAAGATTATCTTATTAATCCTTGAGCTACATTGATCCTTATTTGAAGACAGTTTGAGAAGTACTAGTAAGCGAAATGTTAAAAAAAGATTAGAAAACTTTAATTTCATTATTTTACTAAATAAATCTAAAATATTATTTTATGATTTTGATTAATTGAGCATATCCATGATCGTTCCCAAACAATGGATGATTTAAGGTTCGAGGACAAAAAGATCTTGATAACATCTTCTTATCCTATCTAAAAATAATAATTGTTTAAGAGGTTGAAATTAATCATAAAAAAATATTTCAAATACCTGTGTGAGTACGGACATGACTTTGTAAAGACTTTTCTCTTGGAAATACTCGGTTACAATAAGAACATTTAATTGCACTGGGAGACGTAGCTCCTTCGACGATTAAATGGGTAATAGCATCGGCCCTTGGTCGTCCACGTTTCGTTTCATTTCGTTTCACAAATTCTGGCGAGCTGCATGAGCTCACTGGACTTAAACCCAAACGATTGTCGTTATCCGATTCTGACCAACACGTTCCATAATTAAAAGAATTCCATGGATCTTCATTTTCCTCTTGGCATTTCTCTTGTTTTGAATTCGTATAATCCATTTTTTAAATGATCCTTAAAAAAAACCCTATCATAAAGACGAGTTTAAATACCAGCGAGTGTAACAGTTTTTAAGCATAAATTCTGTTGTTCCCGCTGTCTCGCTATTCCCGCTAAAAAATCATGAAATTTTAGCGGGCTTTCCTCGGGCGTTGATTGGCTGGCCCTCGGACCCTAGGGACCGGAATCGAACACACCATCCCAGCCAGCATGCTACATCCTATTTGGCCTATTTGGTAGCAAAAAAAAAAGAACAAAAACAACACAAATTAAAAAACATTCAGTAAATAGATCAATCGATGCTTCTTTCTATTTTATTTCTATTCAGTTTTAATCTTTTTATTCAACATAATTTATTTTATTTCTATAATAGGTTTTGGTAGCGAACGATATTTATTTATCAAATTATTTGAAATATTTTTAAAATAAAATAATAAATTTAATTTAAATACTTTCTATATAATTCAACACAAAATCTAAAAAATCTAATCTTTTAATAATAATAAAAATGATTTTAAAATCTAAAATATATACAATTAAAAACTATTTAATCAACTATTGTTATTTTTTTTAATTTATTTAAAAATAAATTAGATATAAATAATTATTACGAAAAAAATTTTGCTCGATTTATTTATATGTATATAATATTAAGTACCTGGAGGCACCGAGCGATGCTCGGTAACTTCTTCCTTCAGTTAAAAGCTTTATTTTAATATTATTTTTAATTTATAATTCTGATAAAAATGTCGATTTTTATTTGAGAGCCGTTTTCAAATTAAAAAAAATACAAAATATATATAATATTCAGCCCACTGTACCCACCCCTCACCCCTCTCGACCCCCCGGGTCCCCCACCACTGCACCCCACTTCCTGCACCTGTTTTGATTCAACCATATGATTCCATTCTTATTCATCCAATTGTATGACAAAAAAACTATCAAAATGTGTTATTTTTCAGAAAAAAATTGAGTTCTGCTTATGCGAAATATATTTTTAAATAAATTCTTGGTTATTTTTATTCTATTAAATAAATAAAAGGTTCTTTATAAAAACAATTATAAAACGTTTATTAATATTTCATAACGTTTAGGGAGAGACAAAATATGTTGAAATCCGCAATCACAATATTTCTTCAAGGCCTTTGAGAATAAAGTCATTAACACCGGCCCATTGTCTGCCTGGGTACAAAAGGAAAAAGAGTAACCTTTTTTTTAAAAACCCTAAGAATGGGATTTGTCTACCGTGAGAATAATTGATTTTATTACGAAAAAAACCATCAAAAACAATTTTGTCGAAGATGAGAACAGTGACAGAATCGAATTGTCACCCCAAAAACCCCCTAACCCGTGAATTTTCATCAAAATCGGTAGAGCCGTTTTCAAATTAGAACCAAGATACAAAATATATATATACAAACAAATATATATATATATATATATATATATATATATATATATATATATATATATATATATACAATTTTTGCTCGTTTAATAAGAGTAGATTTATCATTTGCTGTAAAATTTAAATAAATCTGTTATTTTCATAATTCAGGATTTTAAATTCAAATATATTACTTAAAGGTAAATATAATATAAGTATAGAAAATAGATGTAAAATCATTAAAAATATATTTTTATTTTTTATTTTTTTAATAGATAAATTATAAATAAATCGAAGAGTGTGTTTTCTGTTTGATATGTAGGTAAATATTATAAATATACAATAAAATAATATATATAATGAAGTTTTTATCAAACTATTTACTGTGATTACTTTTGTATAACCTCTAATAATAGTATTTGTTAAAATAATGCATTCAAAAATCTTTATCACATAAAACATATCTATTGTTTAAAAATTAAACAAATCTTTTATTAATTAGTATAGAGATTGTGGGGTTAGTGCAAGGTGAAACATCTTTAATAAAGATAAAAGTAAATAAAAATATTATATGCAATATTCATTTAACTTGAGTTAAGGATTCTTGGTCACTTATTGTTTCACATTAAAATTAAAAAAATAAAAGATATAAAGTTTTTTCGAATATATATTTCGAGCTGTAGGAAATATTCTGGGAAGTACAGAATTATAACTGTTCTAGTTATAAAATTCTGTACTTTCCTGAAGATGAGCTACAGTTCGAAATATATATTCGAAAAATTATATCTATTTTTTAATTTTAATGTGTAAGAATCTTTAACTCGAAACCTTACGGTAGTGTCGATGGCCGGGATTTGGAGATGTGCGCGGGAGCAAAGAACTCATATAATTGGATGCTGCGCCCAGGAGTAATCAAAAACAATACTTTTATAGAATTTTGTAGGCTGAGATCGGGGTCCCTTCCTTCAGCCGTAAGAACCAGCAGGGGAAGACGGCCGGAGGGGCCCCCGATGTGCCGGGCTGGGTGCAGACGAACTGAGACAACCGCGCACATTATCCAATGTTGTGATAGGACCGCGAATGGGCGGGTTAAGAGGCATGACGCTGTGGTACGATGTCTGGCCGACGATTTGATCAAAAAGGGAATGCGTGTCGAGTTGGAGTACTTGTACTCCAGCTCGGCGGGCAATAGAAAGCCAGACATCGTGGCAAAGGATGCGGCGGGGGTGGTGTGGGTTTTGGACGTCCAGATCGTCTCCGCGCTTGCAGGACTGGGTGTTGCCCACCGAAACAAAATAGAAAAATATAGGGGCAACTCCAGTCTGGTAGATAATATTGCGGAGCGATTTGGCGTCGGGGCGGGCTCGGTCAGGGTCGAGGCCATCACACTCTCGTGGAAGGGAGTGTGGTGGCATAAAGCGGTGGAGTCCCTCATCGCCCTGGGTATATCCCAAAAAACAATAAACGATTTGACATATAGGGCGATGAGGGGATCTCTTCTTAATTTTTACACTTTCGGCAGAAGAACATGGAGATCGGGTGGCGTATGATTATTTTTTGTGAATAAAAAAAAAAAAGAAATGTGAAATGTGAGCCAGGATTAATCCTGGCTCTCTCAGCCACCCGCTCTGAATCTGAATTAATTTGTTCTGAAGCCGAAAGTGTGAAGGATTTGTGGGTAAATTTGTGTAATAATCTTGGATTTTCTTGTAAGAGGCGGCCCGCTCCTCGGAGGCCCAATAAATAAAATAAATGAATTTTGCATATAATATTTGTTTACTTTTATCTTTAAATCTTGTATTAACTACCGGGAGTGAACCGCGATTGGAATTAAGTGTACACCGTCTTTGGAATTACTTTGGAATTCATTAGATAATCTATTGTCATCTTTATTGCAGTGGCGTAGCGAGCTTAACTCGCGCCCGGGGTACAATACCTTTTTAGCGCCCCCCCCCCCCCCCATTCGAAAACCATTTAATATTATATGTAAAATATACTCGCAAATTAATTAATAAATAAAGTAAAATAAATTAAGTCATAAGATCAAAATAGGCTTTAAATTTAGAACTCCTACACACACACACACACACACACACACACACACACACACACACACACACACACACACACACACACACACACACACACACACACACACACACACACACACACACACACACACACACACACACACACACACACGCACACACACACACACACACACACACACACACACACACACACACACACACACACACACACACACACACACACACACACACACACACACACACACACACACACACACACACACACACACACACACACACACACACACACACACACACACACACACACACACACACACACACACACACACACACACACACACACACACGCACACACACACACACACACACACACACACACACACACACACACACACACACACACACACAC